>VYZX01004959.1:50205-83473 GCA_013401335.1 Brachypteracias leptosomus | reverse complement strand
TTTTTTTTTTTTTTTTATTCTATCCTTTATCTTTAACTTACATGTCTTCACAGACAACTTTTTGGGCCATAAATCCAATTTAGTACTGTCTGTTTTCTATACTAGCTGTATTTCTGAATATTACCCACCAGACAGATTTGAACAAACTGGTTCCTTCCTTAAAAAGAGAAAAACCAACCCAAAATCCTTTGATAAAAAACTACTTTTTTCCCTTGGGATAACTTTGGATAAAACAGGAAAGTTCTACGGACTGTGTTATATAGAGGTTACTAAAAAGATTTGTAAAATTTCTTCTAATTTGAAACTCTAAGAAGCTATACCAATTTGAAAACAAAAAAAGGATAAATCTACCTTTAAATTTCACATTTGTCTTTCTTTTACTGAAATACATTTGTATTCAGGAATTGCTGCTGAACTTCAGAACTGGGACAATGTTTAGCTTGTAGATCACCTAGGGGAATGAATGGAAGGTAGAAAGACATATTAAGGGACAAAAGGCACGCATATGCTTTTGTCATTCAGCGATAGTTCACTACTATAGTATGTTAGGTAGGCTGTTGGGATTAGATTTTCAACAGTTGTAGGCAGCTTCTGCTGGGATTTTCAAGAACACTGCATGTCAAATCTGCTACAGTGATTCTGAAAATATCACAGTCAAATGATCTGCACCTTCAAAGGCTTAGAACACTTTTGAAAATGCAGCATTTTATGGCACTTATAAGGACGGACTACCAAGTAAATTTCTTGCTTAGGGAAACTGGCACAACCCTCCTATCTGAGATAAATTTCCCATTTATTTTACAGTCCTTAATAATTTTATTTAATAGAATTCTGGAATTGCCACTGCAAAAGCTTATCTTTTTGTGCACTACTGGCCTCCACTTTGATACACTAGCAGCTTATATATAAAAGAATAAAGGTTTGGAGGGTTAGTGTTCACAAAGATTGCAGTAGATAGGAATAAAAGCTTCAACATTTATTTTAAAAATTAAAGTAAGTTCTCAAAGACTTTGTTTATTGACTTAATAAAATCACATATTATTTTGAAATAATGTTCATGTACATGGCCTTATATAGATAAAACATGTCAAAAAATCAGAACATCACATTCACTTAGGGATCCTTTCCCACTTACTACACTTCATGTAGCAATGCAGTAAAATGCAATGACAGCTTAAGAACACACCATATTGTATAACAGATGAAAATTAACTTTTTGAATTAGACTGAAAACTTTTAATATAGAAACTCATTCCTAAGAAAAAAATTCTGTCAAGATCTCAACTAACAGAATATCAGTTTAGATCTTAGCTGCCCATCATCTAGGTAACAGAGGGTGGTGAAGGCTTGTTAGTGCTTTGGTTCTCTTTTCTGGATCCTAAGAAAATAGTAGTTTACATTCATCGTGTTGGTATCTGGCAATACAGGTCTTGGAGTTGGGCTATGTTACCCAGAAGGTTGACATGACCTTCACCATCACAAAATATGTGCCAATCATAGCAGTAAAACATAAGAGTAAAACACATGCTAAAGAAATAGAGACTGCAACTGAAAAATTTAGAACTTAACTCTCTGAGGACAAGAGGATCTGGTTTTGAGAAGAGCTAAGCACCTGATGCTCTTAACTATTTATTAATTAATAAACTTCCAGTGTTAAGGGTTTTGAAGGTCATAGTTTAACAGCATCACTTTGAACCAGCAGCAGTCTAACAGCTACCATGGGAGACCATAAAAACGTCAACCTTGGAATTTTCAAGACTTGGCTAGACAAGTGATCCTACTTCAGGTGGAAAATTGGGCTAGAAGTTTCTTCCAGCCAACATCTCTAGGGTTATATCTTTATGCATACTTTACAGGGTAGACTCCTGTCACCACTGAATTCAATTGCAAGTCTTTCAATGATTAATCAAGAGCAAGATATCATTCTGAGAAAAAACTAACTGTTGTTAAAGTAGACTTCTTGAGTATGTAAAATACATTTGGTTTTTTTTGTATTTGATCATTGTGGCTGTGAGTAGACATCTTACTGTACAAATGTTTTAAGCTTATGAAACAAAAATAAATACTTAATACAAAGGGAAAAAAATATTTTTGATGATTTAATTTGATCATTTAATTTTCATTCCATCGGACTTAATCATCTACTTAGTCTTCCAGAAATTTAATGTTGATAGTGGGTACAATTACATTGTAATACATCACTATAAAACCATAGCTAACTGAAGTACAAAATCTGCTAGTGGAAACAGGTATCATATCAGCTCTGATTTTCTATGTTACAATATATCTCCCTTCATTAGTAAAAGGATATGACTATCTTTGTAGCTGATGAAGTGTTTTAATTGATTTTTAGCATTTTTTTTTTAGCATTCATTTCTGGCAGATTCACTCCCTTTTTCATTATACAAATTGATGTGAAATTAAACCATGCCCCGAGGAGAGAAAAAGGATGAATCAATAATATTGATATTTTATGCAGAACTTGAAGCTAAGGATTTTAATGGAATTAAAAATGTGTTTAGCAAGGTTAGTGAAGAAAATGTGGACAATATGAATGTTAAAATCAAAAGGCTGTAAAGGTCATTGGGAAGAGGATGTATGCTTACGGGATATTTTCCTAAAGAGATATTTGCCTTTATGAAGTAAATATACACATGGTTTTGCTGACTTTCTGCCATGTAGCCACCAACTCACAGATTTTAAGGCCAGACAGAAACCTCCTGGATTACACAGACATCACAGAGCTTCATTTTAATACCTCTGCAATGAATCAAATAGTTAACTGTGGCTGTCCATCAGAGGGGTATCCTTCTCAGCCTTACTTCCAAATGTTTTTTTGATAGTATGCAATGACAATGCATATTCTGGGTGCAAACACATACGTAGTTTAACATTTCCATACATAGCTGGGTAAGGTCTGAGCAACAGCAGGGTAGCACACTCTGGAAGAAACACACGCTTAGATAACCATATCTATGCTTTCCATTTGCCTCAAGAAGATGGCATTTGCAGTCTATTCAACATCCTTTGTGCTTAAGCACAAAGACTTTGTCCTGCAGCGCAATTATAAATCAGATTTTAGTAGGAAATATCTGAATATGGAACTGGACCACAGAGCTGAAGAGAACAATCATATAATTTAGTATTAAAATATTTTAAAGAAATCTGTTTACTGCTGTACAGTAAGGCATTTATAATGTGATTTAGAAGAGTAATTCAACCTTACAGAGGATTCCTTGACACAGACATCAACTACATTTGTTCTAGCTCGAACCACTACATAAACTGTGTTCCACTGTGGTGGGTTGATGTTGGCCAACAGCCAAGCTCCCACATAGCCACTCGCTCATTCCCTCTCCTGTGGCATGAGGGGAAAGTAGGAGGAAGGCAAGAAGACCCCTGAACTGAGGTAGTGGTAGTGTAGTAAGTGAAGCAAAAACCGCATGCACAAGCAAAGTGAAATAAGGAATTTATTCACTGCTTTCCATGGGCAGGAAAATGTCCAGCCACCTCCTGGCAAGCAGGGTCTCAGCGTGCATAATTATTACTTAGGAAGACAAATGCCCAAACCATGAACTTTTGTCCTTCCTCCTCCTTTCCCTGAATTTTTACAGCAGAGCATGATATATGGTATGGAATATAACTTTGTTCAATTTAGCTCAGCTGTCCCAGCTGTGTCCCCTCCCAGATTCTTGCCCAACCTCACCTTGTTTGCTGGGAGCAGGGATAGAATGTGAAAAAGAGAAAGCCTGTTCAAGCACTGCTCAGGAACAGCCGAAACACTGGTGTGTTATCAACAGTATTTTAACCTCAAATCCATAACACAGCACCACATCACTGCTATGAAGAAAATTAACTCCATCCCAGACCCAGTATACCTATCCATATTAAAAGTCAGGAGTGAATCCTCTCAGAAAATCTTGGCAATAAACTAGTCATGGGTGGACTTCCAGATAGAAAAGACTGTATAGCAGGCTAAGAAGGCAGCACTCAGTGTGCTGTCAGCATCATGGCATCTGGTCAATTGCCAGCAGAACCCCAGACCTCAAAAGTGTTGCAATACTCTTCTGCACTTTGATAGGGCTTTAAAACAGTGGAGAACTGTTATGAAAACATATACACTTCTACTGTTGCCATGTTTTGAAGTTGATCCTTGTCCTCACTTCAGCCTGAATTCAATGCTAAAGTGCTGTTGAGTTTAGTGATTTCAGTGTCTCACTATTTATATTTACAACTCGATATGCTCCATCTGTTTTGTTCCTGTCAAGCCAGTCATGTTATATGTCTGATAAATATTTATAAATACAAGTTAATAGACTGAATCTATTTGGAAATAGAGTATGGAACAATGACAGTCAATGATGCTTTTGTGCATGGATATCATTAAAATGAAGTTGCTTATTATATGTACATAAGACCACAGGAATCAGGGAAAGAAATTAGTTCTGCACATTTACTTGCTGTCACATGCAACTTTATTTCATAATTCTGTTCACCTTCAAATGGCTTATGATTTTGCCTATTGAAAAGCAAATTTCTGTTTCAGCAAATTTGATGATTTCAAGGCCTTCTTATTTCACCATCAGCTTACTAATGGATCTCTCATACCCATGTGTTCCTGTGCCAACTTTATCCCTGACCTCAACTTTATTTCATTCCTTCATATTTTTATCCCCTAAACAGTTTGTAGACAACAGATATAACAATAGCCTTCCTTCTGTTCATCTTTCCTGTGTGAAGGTGACTACAGTGATACATATTGTTTCAGATAATGGCTTAATAGTATCATGAATCTTCATATTAATACGAGTCTTTTGGCATAACCTGTTGTAATTCCAGTTCATTATCTGTGTTACAATTTTGCATCAGTATCTTTATTACTCATCTCAGTAACTTCAAATGTGCAGTATTCAAGGGATCTGTGAATGAGCATATGCTTCTGAAACTAGAGAGTGCTGCATGGGTGCTTTCACTAGTGACCATCAACCCTCACCAGCTGAAGAGGAGAAGATTTTTCTGTTTCTGCTTGTGTTTTATGTGAGTCCTGTACATAGGTGCTGTTGGAGGCAGTGCCTTGGTTGTGTGAGTGACCATGTCAGGGTTCTCTGTGTGTGTGGGCCTGTGTGCCTCTGGGATGCCAGTTGATTGAACATGCAAACAGGAAAGCAGCAGCCACATTCCTTGACCTGGGAGAGAGACCCCCAGGCACACAGGACTGGGGACCAACAGGCAGGAGGAAGAATCTTGGGGCCCCAAGCTACTGGAGATGGCGGCCACTTATAACATCCCTTAGCATTTTTATATTTAAGAACCTTAGGATCAGCCTGTAATAGTCTCTTCCATAAACTTCTGTTGGTGTTTTGCAGCATTTTGTCTTACTATCACCATCTTTACATTCATTTTTATACTTTTCTGAATAATATGTCTCTTTAGAGGCATGAGTTTTGTTATAAGCACTACCCTGTTACCATTACCTGGGTCACTTGGACTTAATCGTTATCTCTGGTTCCCAAATTCTACTTCCAAAACTGCTTGCTATAGAGAAATACTCAATTTCTTTTTAACCTTACCTAAACGTCTAGCAAACTTTCATATAGATCCTTTTTACTTTCTGTATGCTTTCACCAATACTGTTTCTTTGTTCTTTAATCTGTGGATGAATCACTACTTTTCTCATACTCAACACTAGAATGAAGCAGCATGATAAACTGAATCTTTTCCAAAGTGTTACCAAGTATTATAGGAAAACAACACTGAATTAACAGCTTATACAGTAAATAGCATTCTTGCCTTTATGCATTAGTGCCGTAAGCAAAAAAAAAAAGCTCTTTCTAATTCTTTTGGCATTGTATATTTCTGATTCCTTTACATTTTTACTTTGTGAATGATTCCTTTTAAGGCAAATTACTAACTTTTGGGCTGCAATGCATGAAGTAATTTTAACAAGGAAAAAAATAAATGCTGTATTTCCATAAACTGGAGCCTCTTGGGCTATGCCTATTCTAGAGCAAGAGCACTTCTGCTTCTAATATAATTTCTCCGATATGTTAAAGTAAGGAGAAAAGAAAGATCATTTTAAAAGACTGAAATATTATCATTCATTAAGCAAAATGAAATGTTAGCGATCTTGTGAGAATGCTGATATGTCTTTCAGCTGCTAAATATTACGTAAAGGAGACATAGGAGACGTGTGAAGGAGTTTGTCAGTCTTTTATGCTCAACATCGGAGTAAGTACCTGAGAGACTCAATTACTGTAGCTGCAGTTGCAGGTATTGAAAAGCACACCAAATAACAACTCTCTTTCACAGACATGTTCTAAGCTCCTCCTAACCTATACTTGTCATATTAGTAATTAAAAAAATTAAGATGTCATGATCCTGAAGAACAGCTTTTGACTGTGAGGCTGAACCTTCTGCGGGATGTGAAGTTTACATTCTATATTGCTGTGTCTGTTTTATTTTGCCTACAACACAGGAACATTAACTGAGGTGGATAAACTAAATGCTGCTCTTATTCTAGTGGATGAATGGGATGTGAACACGGTACAAACAACAGTATTTCACTGATCCTTTTGTTTTCCTTCATTAGGGTTTTTAATTCTTGTTATTTTACTGTCACTTGCTACTCACATTCTCATACACTGCAAAAAAATTAGTAAGTTTAGTTGGGATTTTATATGAGTTTTAAAATTGGATAACCTCACTTTGTTTCCTGTTTTTTTCTAAGTTAAAAATTAAACAAACAAAATCTTTGAATCTGTAAATGCTTGTGCAATCTTTATGCTAAAACTGGACTTGATAAACTTGAGTAGATTTACTACTTTGAATCATCAGTGGTACTCAGGGCTGGTTGCTATTGAAGCATTTTTTAGAGGTTTTACACAGAGTTTCATTTTTTTGCTATGTTTGGGAACTCTGGAATGTAACATAATGATCATGAAGGGTACTTGAGAGTGCTGTGTGTTTATGAGTGCTTGAGAAACAGTCACTATATCAGAGAATGACTAGTAAATATTTTTACTGATGTCCAAAGAAGTAAAGCTTACACATTAGTCCTCTTTCCATTCTCAAATAACTTTCCAAACTGCTGACCAATTTTAACCAAACATCGCAGAGGACTAAAGTTCTTAAAACAATCATGTATATTTCATGAAAAAGAGTTTTATGTGAGGGAAAAGCTCAAAATGATCCATCAAATTGTATCAGCCACTACAGAGTCTTCATGGGAAAATGTTGTTATACATACCTCATCCATGGAAAAGCAAGTGGGTGCAATCAAACAGGAGACATGATCCATGGGAAAATAGGTTCCATTAGTTGTGTTGCTCAAGAAAATACTTCAGTGTCCCTGTTAGGAATCACAAACATATGAATGTTATGCTTGATATAAAATGTTGAGTTTTCTTCTCCTGGGTTATGGATAATGTACAATGTTGGCTTTACTGGCCCTTCTACTTCCAACTGCTAAATTTTAATTTCAAGAAAGGATGAATCACTCTCCTTTTCTGAGCAATGGAAGAGAAGATACGGCTTTTGTGGGTGTGCATGGACATATTCTTACTGTTGTTGCCAAGTGCTTCTTCCCAGCTGTCCTGTTTATATCCTGTTCCTCTGTACCCTTTCTCACATCACTATACTATTTCTGTTAATCAGGTAACTCTCAGAACACAGTATATGTTTCCCATTCTCAGATATTACACAGTTCTAGAAGATACCTACTGCAGGTTCTCACAATAAATAACAAACTGAACTCATTTGATGGGTACACAGCTTAGAATGCAGTAAGTTACACAAAGTTTGAATGTTGTGACTATTAAACCCAGTACAGAAAGTGTCCAAAATAATTTGTAGAGTGTTTAGATTTTCTGGAAGGTCTGAAAATAGTGCCATCTACACTCTACAACAAACACAGAAGTATGGCTTACTCTTTAACTTTTTTTCCTTTTTAACAATAATTACGACTAATTTTACAGCAGCTATTTTAAAGAAAGGAACTTTATTTGGAAAATACATCTTTCTCAGTAGAATGGCAAGATTTTATGTAAAAAATCTGAATATTTGCACTTTTATTCATAAAAAAACAGGAAAATTGTTGATATTTTCTGCAGAAAATGTGTCAAAAAAACCTATTTTTGTTGAATAAAACTTTCTGTTTTCTGACAAACTGTAGTCAGTAATATCAAGGCACAAGAAAGGGGAGATTCCAAAAATACTTTTCTTAATTGAAAGAATTGATATCTCTTTGCAAATGTGTAGGGGCAGGAATTAATGATTGGGCCAACTTAATTTCAGTCCTCATAACTCATTTGCCTTAATTTGATACTACAAAGAAAGGTCTCTGCTTGCTCCTTTGTAATTTTTGTGTATTTGTACCATATCAAAGTTCTGTGAGGGTCTATATTCTGGCATCCACTGATCAAGTAGTTTTAAAATTGGTTTTGAACAAAGGAAAATTAATTATAGCTGTTGCATTAGTTCTTTCTCAGAGTCCTGGTATCTTGGGGAGAATGTACATATCTACTGAAATATCTTGCCTATGAGGGTGAACAGCTCAATCTGTTATTTTACACAAAATACTTCAGAATGTTATATGCCTTTATTAATGCCAGTAATATAACCAGTTTTGTGAACTATATATGTAACCAGGTGCAGTAAAAATAGCCACCAACCCTTTTTTCCCATTTCTAAACCAGTTAGCATGCACCTCATCACCACATTTTACTGCACCATTGTGAAGAATGACCTAGTTCTCTTTTTTCCAGTATCTTCTTTTTGTTATGAGATTAGTAAAAAACCTCATAATTTCTAATATAAATTACATTTTTCCCCACTCTGTGCTACATGATTGTCAGAAGAAAGTTCCCCGTATCGTTTGAAAAAATTGGTAATTACATTTGTTAAAAATCCTTGTCCTGTTGTACAAGATATTCAGAATTTACACTGAGGAAAGACTGTTCACTTCTATACCTGCAAAAATGATGACTTATTTGATTTTTGGTGCTTCTAACATTTCCATTGTTAAGATATCATCCACTATGCAGGGAGCAAATGGAAGTTTTCCAACAACTGAGCTTGTACAAAATGATGTTATCGGTCTAAGCCATTGGCTTTTACTTGAAGTATGATCTTATGCTGGATTACAAGCAGTGCAAACTGGTCTTAAAACATACAGAGGTCGTTGCAGAATTATTCTTGTGTAGCTATATGAATTCTTCTTGCTTCTTACACAAATGAACATTCAGAGGGAAGCTGAATTTATGGGCCATATCCAATTGAATGTAAAGGTAGGAAAGGTTTTTCTTGCACAAAACATGTATGGGACAGTAACTCTTTTGTTTCATCTTAGATCAGTAAAAATTTCATGAAATTTCTTAAGCTACTGAAGGAAGTATGACCTTATCTATAGTATTAAATGCATAAAAATTGAGTTGGGTGGCTGTGCAACAGGTTTCACAGCCACTCCTTCCATCTCACACATAGCTGAGACGGGGAAGAATCGGCATTTGTCAGATACCATCAAAATTACATAAACTTGTTCTTTTACTCACAGAAAAAAGTCAGATTCTGAAACATGCTGCCATGTTTTAACTGAGAGCATGAAGCTCTAGGTGCCATATAAACCATAGTTATGATTTTACTTTTATGAATTATGATGCAAGTTCTCATAGGAAATGTTGAGGTTTAGATTAGAGTTTGGTGTTTGACATTAAGGGGAAAAAAAGATAAAAGTTTCAGATTTAACAAATAAGAATCTTGTAAACTTGAAGTATTCTGTTCCAAGAAAATACAATCTCAGTGCTTTTGCATCAGAGATTTCAAATCCAAAGACATCTACTGAAATTCAAGAGAGTTACTATTACTACTGACTAGAAATTACCTTAGATCAAGCCCTACGTAACACCCCCTGCATATCTTCCATGTGCCTTAGCATAGTTTCCAGAAGGATCTGCTCCATGATCCTGCCAGGCAAAGAGATGAGGCTGACCAGCTTGTAGTTCCCTGTGTCTTCCCTTTTTTCCCTTTTCAAAAATAGAGGTTAAGTTTCCCCTTTTCTACTCAGCGTGAATTTCACCAGTCTGTCATGACTTCTCAGATATGATGGATAGTGGCTTAGCCACTTCATTTGCCAGTTTTCTGAGGAGCCACAGATGGATCTCATCAGGTTCCATGGACTTGTACACATTCTGGTTTCTTAGATGGTCTTGAACATGATCTCCTACAGCAGGCAGTACTTCATCCTCCCAGGCCTGTCTTTGCCTTCTGGGATTTGGGCAGCACGGCAAAAGCACTTGCTGACTGAGGCAAAAGAGCAGTTGATCACTTCAGCTGTCTCCATGTCATCTGTAGCCAGGTCCCCCGTTTCACCTGTAAGCAGGGTACAGTTTCTTTCATCTTCCTTTATTGTCCTATGTACCTGAAGAAACCTTTCTTATTATTTTTTATTTCCCTACCCAAGTTCAGCTCCAGCTGTGCCTTCACTTTCCTAATCCCCTCCCTGCTTTCCTAGGTCATATCCCTATAATCTACCCAGGATATGTATTCCTGCCTCCACTGCCTATGCATTTTGGGTTCATGTTTTAGTTTGGCTAAGAGGTCTTCATTTAGCCAAGTTGGCCTCCCCCCTCCCTGCCCAACTTCTTGCATGTTCAGGGTTGAGAGCTCTTGCTACAAGAAAAATGTCTTTAAATAACTTCCAGCTCTTGCTTACTCCTCTATCTCCAAGGACAGTTTCCCAAGGAATCTCACACACTAATGCCCTAAACAGCCAAAAGTTTGTCTTTCTGAGGTATAGGACTCTACTTTTTACCCATCCTCTACTCTCCAAGATTGAGAATTCTACTAGGGCATGACTAGTGCAGCCCAGGCTACCTCTAATCTTGACCTCACTGAGAAGTTCTTTTGCGTTAGTTATCAACAGATCCAGCAGTTCCTCTCCTCTGGTCGGGCTCTCCATCACCTGCACTAGGAAGTTGTCCTGAATGCTCTCCAGTGGTTTCCTGGACTGCTTGCAGTTTGCTGTGCTGCTTTTCTAGAGGATGTCTGGGTGGCTGGAGTCCCCAGTCAGGAGCAGGGCCTGCAACCATGATGCTTCCTGCAGCTGAAAAAAGAACTCTTAATCAATCTTTTCTTCTTGACCAGGTGGCCTGTATTAGACAATAACCACAAAGTTTCCTTTGTTGGCTTGGTCTCTAATTTTCACCCATAAGATATCAACCTGTGCATTGCTGTTCTTCAAAAATAGCTAGTGCAGTCAATCCAATTTTTGGCATAGAGGGCAACTTCCTCACCATCAATCAGAACAATCAATCCCACCAACTTTCTGTGCTAACAATCACATCATAGTTTCTATCTGGGCAGTGGTACCAGCTCCTGTTTGTTTCCCATATGGCACACATTGGTATAAAGGCACTTCAGCTGGGCTATTAGCCACCCCTGCTTTTTAGAGAAGTTTGCTCTCATTCCCAAGAGGCAACCCATGGGTGCTTCCCTGTTGCTTCCTAATGCTTCAGCAGTACCTTGCTCTTCTTGAGTGCTTGGAAATCTATCCCCTTCCCCCTGCTAAATCTAATTTAAAGTTCTGTTTATAAGTCCAGCCAGCTTGTTGCCCAGAACATTCTTGCCCAACTTGGTCAGTTGAGTCACCATCACCTGTCAACAGGTCTGGTTTCTTGAAGGTAGGCTGAAAATCACAGAAGCTGAGACTTTGAGTGTGGCATCAGTTTAGTTCATGCTAAGAGTTGGCATCTTTTTTTCTGAAAACTACTGAGTGAGGTATAATGACTTGATTCCAATGACAGGGATGGAGGAAAATCTGTTGGATTAATTATAGGGTATTACAAAAGAAATTGTGTAAATGAGGGCTATGGATGATAACAAAAAATCAGCAAAGCCTTTCTTGATGTTCATGATTAGTTTCCTCAGGAGACTCGGAGCTGAGTCAGGTTTTTTTATTTCAAAAATAAGAAAGTTGAAATGCAGAGAAAATTAATTTCAAGAGTAAACAAAATCTCTGTAACTTCCTCTAGCTAATATGAAACCGAATAAATGTTTACTAAATATAGTAAAGTCCTCAGATTACTAAACTCAGTAACTAAAGAGTTAACACAATCTGTTATTCTTGGCTTCAAAGTCAGAAGTGGGTTAAGATGGACTGAGGAAGTTTAGAGCAGTTATTCTTTCATCTTGTTTGTTTGCATACTTAGGAAAATCTCATTGCAAAGGACACATTCAATTCCCTTTGAAAGTTTATCTTTACATAGAAGGGAGTCAGCAGTGTTATTTTGAATTTTTGTAAATTCAACTTAGTGGATTCAGCAAAGGCAAACTGAGATCACAAGCCAGCTTGTTATCTGCTTCTGTGCTTTATGATCACAATAGTGACAAAGGTTGTTTTAGCAATACACAAATGATTTGGTTACTATTAATAGATTTTAACAATGTTTAAAATACTAACTGAAATTTAAAATGCTGCAATAGGTAGACAGAAAGCGGAAAGTTGTTTACTATCACCTACATGCAAATGATTTTAATTTAGTTTTCAAAGCCAATTTGGAAAATTTACTAAACTAATTTGGAGAGATTTATTCTCTGAAGGATAATAATGTATACTGTAATTCAGTTTGGAATAGTTGTTAATAATTTTAGAATAGATGGAAATTAATATTCTGGAATTAATTGGTTTTCTCTATTACTGTTACTTAGAAATATTGAATTTATGTTTTCCTTCAGAATCTGATGGTTGCTAAGGAAACCACTTATATCTGTAAGTATGGCATAGACCTTAACTATAAAAAGAAAATAGGCAAATGTGTTTACAACTACCTCCTATTTAGAGTTATACAATTTAATCATCAAGTGATTCTCATCCATCTTAATTTCTGTACTTTAGCATAACAAAAACTTGCATTGCATATACCTTTTCAGAAGGATTTATGCACAGTTAGTGTTTTCAGGTACATAAAGATAACAACACAGTAAGAGTTCACACAGTTAAATAAATGGAGACTGGGTTGAGGTGTGGATGAGAAACTACATCAGAATATCCAGCCAATCCTGGATTTAAATATAATCAAATACTGTCATTTTTCCTCTGAGTAAGTATGACCTGCCCAAGCAGAAGTGCAGAACATCATCCAGTAGGAGGTACTGCCCTTCATGAGAGAATTAAAACTAATGTTCTGAACATTTATAGCCATCAAAGACTGTGACATTTCACATAAAGTTACCTTTGAGGGCATGGCCAAGTGATATCTTAGACTAGCTGTTTGCTTTATGGAGGAAGCCCATCTTTAGAAACCTATCCACTAAATAAAATAGGCTTTGGATTAGACACTTGAGCAAGTGATGCAGTTTGCTTTAAAAATGTCTGAATTTAAATAGGTTATATAGGTTACATTTATATAGGTTTAGAGAGGTTATAGAAGAGAGAACCATCAGGGAGATGACTTTTTAGTCTGCAAATTACTTCCAAGTATCCACTGAATAAAGACAAGATTGTTATGAATTTTGAAGCTTTGTAATGAGGGTGTGGGTGATGTTTATGAGCACCCTTCTGCCTAATGCCAAATAGAAGAGTGAATATAATGAATCTCTTACCTTAATTTGGTGCTTAGGTAACTGTGTATCCAGCCACTGAGGCCACTGCCAGTCCTGACTGTCCATGCCAGCCTCTCTGGGGCTCCTCCACCCTGCCCACAGTCCTGGACCCTATTTCAGCCCCCCTAACAGGTTTATCAGTCCCTGCCCCAGCAATGCTTGTAGCAGGGTAGCTCCCCACAACCAAGGGCTGGTCATGGGCCCTACTGAGCCGGGCTCTACTGAGTCGGGCCCACCTGAAGGGCCCCATCCTGACCTGGCTAGGTCCTTGGCCTGTTCTTCTCCCCAGGAAGGTGCCCAGTGTGTGAGGCTGTATCAGACCTGGTTCTCCTCACCGGGCCTGACCCTGGAAAGAATCCATTTGAAAACCCTTAGGCTGAGAGAAAATGGAATATTTACCTCCAGCACAGGCACAGACAGAACAGCTCCATGATGACACAATCCATGAGTGGGAGGGATCAGCCAAGTAGAGAACCAGCAGGTCAGTGCATGCTATGCCCCACAGAAGTCTTGCCCTGCTTCTCCATGAGGTATTCTAAGTTATTTACCTAATATATCTACAAAGACACGTACAAGAAGTACTGAAGAGAAAGCTTTGACCCAGGAGCCTCAGGAGAACCTTGGTGCCTGCTGTGGTTGCTGTTGTGTGGGCCCTAAAAGCCCAGCTTGAGGAGTGGGGCACAATCAGATTGAGCACAGAGCTGTGGCACAGAGGCTGGTTTTCCTAAACTGACTTCAACCAGGCACCTGAGCCTCTGGTGGGGAAGAATTCAGGCCTTGAAACTGAGAATTATGAGAGGAACTGGTAGCACCCTGCAGCATCTCTGAGCCCGGCCTACACCCTGTGCTCAAGTAAAGGGCAGGATTTTGATCCTGTCCCATTTTCATTGCTTCTGATCCCATTTAATTATTAATCCATCACCCATAGCTGCTCTCATTCTCTGGGAATTCACTTTTCCTACGTTTTCACCCATTCCTGATTAACATGCTTATCTGAAAAGCTGGGTTTATAGTAGAGAGCCAACTCAGTTGTTAAACAACCATAATGCCAGAAACAAGGAGTAGGTTACATGAAACTGCTTTCCCAACCTCTGTGACATGTTGATTATCTCACTGAAGCATAATCAAGAGTTTCAGAAAGGGTCTGCAAAGCCATATGTAGGCATAGAGTTAAAGAAAGGTTATTACCAGTTATTGTGAACAGCTCCTAAAATTTCAAGGAGCTGAAGGCAGCTTTCTCCTTTTGAAGAATAAGGTTATGGCTGGAATATAGTTATAGAGAATTGCTTCTGGAGCTAATGTAGCTGCTAAAGTGAATTTAATGAATTCAGATGGGCTGGAAGATATGATTTGGGAGATGCTACCTGCAGCTGCGACTCGCTTCCCATTAATTTTCTTGTAGTCCTGAGTTTCCTACCCATCTGGAAGCTATTATTTAGGATTATAGTTGGGGTTAACATCTTGGAGACTAGGAGCTGTGAGTTTGATAGGAGTTTAAGTAGACCAGGCATATGAATAGGGAGTTGTTAGAGCATAATAAAAGTCTTCTTCTCAGTTTCCAGGGTATTCAGAGAACTTTTCCTATGGATGAGTCCAGAAACAGATAGTTTTGTTTACAGAGAATGTGGTCCATGTAGAAATTCTATTATAAAACTATCAAGCTCAAAGGGGTAAATGGTGGACAAAAGCTGGTTCATATGAACTATTTCTTTCCTCAACACACAGAAGTCCTGAGAACCTTGCCTATCTAGAAAGCTGGAGTTCAGATTGAGGCTGATGTCAAAGTTTTCTCTCCATGTAAATCCTCAAAAAGTTAGGCTAATAGAATCTGTTCAGATAAATTCAGCGATGACTATAAAACTCGTTGCAGGAGAAGCTTCCTCTCAGTTTTCAGTGTGCTTGCTTACCTGAAATAGTACGTATAGAATTATGGGTGGGTTCCAGACCAATGTATTGAATTAAGTTCATACTTAAATAACAAAACGAGCAAAATCCTGCTGCCCACTAGTATAGGAATATTATATTCAGTTTTTAGACAACTATTAGTATCTTGCTTATATGGAAAGCTATGAAAGCCCACCTGGAGGAATACTTTGGTGTGAAGGTTTAATAATTTAATAATTTCTGTTCATTCCCTGTAAGAAAATCAGAAACTCCTACCCCTCAGTGTCAGTGCCTTTTCCTCCATTGTTGGTACTGTGTTGCTTGCCTGAGTGTGATGCTATTGCTAAGGTTAGGGTTTGGATTGCAGGTGAAGGAAGATGGTCTCACTGAAGATCTCACTCACACCTCAGTACACTCTCTGGGGTGTACGAATGAGCATACACAGAGGCAGTTACTGTAGAGTAGCTAACACAAACCCAGGAAAATGTCCATGCCAGGTTAAACCCACAGTCTATCTCATCTAGTTTCCTGTTGATGCTGGCCAGCACAATACTATCTAAGAAAGAGAATAAGAACAGGACAAGTTTATAGTGACTTTTCACAGAATGCTTTCAGCTCCAGAAATTCGTGGCTCAGAGGTTTGCTGTGACAGAAGTGTTGCCTTTGGTTTCAAATGTGCCATGCAATACACATGTTCTTACCATAACCTAACTAGAAGCCAAAGTTCAACTACTACACTGAGGAACACTTGTGGTTTCTTCAGTGACAGTAATGTTGGATACTGGGCCCAGTCAGCCTGGAAGAAAAAGGGAAGTTAAAGGTGCTTTCCAAAGCAGAAATATAATGCTTCAAATGAATTGAATGTTATGATCCAGTGCTGCTGATAATCAGCTTATGAAACAAGAATGAAATACCCTGATACAACTATTCCTGGAAAAACACATAGCCTTGCAGGAGAAATTGTTTGGCAGGTAGCTCCATAGTATGTACTGAAGCAATAGAAGTCACCTTGAGAGCAGATGGAATACAATCAAAGATTAATGGCAAATTTATGATCCTTTTAAGAACAGGAGCCAAATAAAGTCAAATTGAATCATAAATTTGGAAGCTATATAGGATCAGAACATGTAAAAGTAGACATTATTGGTAAAATCAATTTGGCTACATGACTAAGAACAGAGAGCACTCTGAAACACTGCAGGATGGGTTCTGGGCCAGATTTGCTAATCTCCCTAAGCAATTAAAAGAGAGGAGGAGGGGAACTGAAACAGAGCACAGCAAAAGCTGTAGGCTTTATAAGTTTGAAAAAGAGACTTTTTTATCTATGGGCCTTGGGGATTCTGAGTAGGATATGGAATAGCAGTTAAACATTCTGTCATAGCAGAACAACTTTGCATTCCCTGTGTAGCACTAAGTGCATATTTAACAGCTTATGTGAGAGGCACTATAGAAATCTAGGCTTTTCTAATCAGGCAGCACTTAAAACAACTACTTATATGTTTTCTCAAGTTTTCTTGAAAGAAAGCTGTAAAAGAAATTTATCTATGAAATATTGATGTCTGCCATGTGATGTTTATTCATAAATATTTATTATAGAATGTTTATTATAGATAGTCTTAGAAGTAAAACTATGTTACTTTCAGGTATGCCAATTTCTTTATGCTTTCTAGTTCCTTTAACTTCCAGCTAAACCTAGAATGACTTTTAATGTTACCTTGTTTTAGGCAGTGGGGAGTCTGTAAACAGTAACAACTGAGGAGACATAAATGAAAGAGGAAATTAAGCATTAAGACAGTGTTTCACCAATTTTACTTAGTGTTGCCTTTCAGCACCAACTATTGTTTGAGAAATAAGAAATGAACATAAAATACTGTAGCTGAATTCAGCAAATGCATTCTCTTCTTTCTGGTTAATAAATCTCATAGCAGTAAAATTAAGTAAGGCTTTTTTGATCAAATTCTGCACTAGTATTAGTGCAGCTAAATAGTCTCCAAAGGAGGTTTTGCTGATTTTTATCACCCGAGACTCAGGTGACAAGTATTTCTGCTCACTTCTAGTAATCCATCTTTTTTTTGATAGTGATGAGATGCATGACATATAGTGTAAACCAGAACTGAGTAGTATATAATTTCAAAATTTCCTTTAAGGTTGCAGATAAAGTTAAATAAATTTCTGCATGAACTATCAAAGCATCACAAAATTTTAAAGGCCAATAAAGTATAAATTAGAAGTCTTTAAAAGCTTCCCTTGAAATTAATGTAGGTACTCAATGTGTTTTCTCCAATGTCTCACATAGGGCTAAAGCAAAAAAGGATATTCTGCGTGATAAGGAGCATATACATAACTGAATATGTTGCTATGACTTATCTCAAATAGATACTAACTATATCATAGTACAGAAGAATTTTCCAGGTATGTTTATGTTAGACAGGAAGACACATTCTTTTTCCCAAAATATATTCAGTGTCACTCCTTTTTTTTGGTCAGAAGTGCAGCACAGAAGAGGCGCAGAACAAGACAGAAGCTCAGATTAGTGACAGAGGTCTCAAACCTCATGGACTGATCTTGAATGTTGAACTACTGACTTCTTCACAAATAGGGCTATATCTCATGGTTTTGTAGTTTGGTATTGGGGCTTGTGTTCTGTTCTTTTGGGGAAAGTTGCCAGGCATTGCTAGGCTTCAATTCACAGTAGCCTGATGGAACAGAAAATAGGCAAAGGCAAAACTTGCTGCAGTCCTTAATCCTGTAATGTAACAGGACACAGCATTGTTTCATGTGCTGAAAAGATATTTCTAACAACAAAGCTTTTATTGCCAACATTGTCTCCATCCATTTGTTATGCGATTTTGGTTGTAGGACATAGATATTCTTTCTTGACTAACAGTAACACACTCCTTTCAATAAGTATAAAAGTCATTTAACCTGCTTACATATAAGCATCACCTTAACCTGACATTTGTCTCTGGGAAGAATATAGGGATCAAGGTAGTTAATCTAAAACTCAAGTAAGGAATGAATAATGTCAAAAAACATCAGAGGAGGAACCAATGCATTTCCATTTAGTATTTCAATGGCTGTGTCAATTGAGCTTTGTTTTGTGTTTTCCCTAAACTGATTTGTAATGAATGGTGTTGTTTATATTCATTGCAATATTACCAAGAAACTGCATCTGAGAACAAGACACTATCCTTTTATTGATAGTTACTGGATAGTAGGAGAGAAAAAGACTCTGCAAACTATAGTCCTAATGCTACAAGTGAACTTTTTGCTCTCAATGAGAAATCTATTGAAAACCACAGAACTTAATATAGAAGTGCTGTCTTTGCAGAAACAGCACCACGATCAGAGCTGAAGTGACAGCAAGCTGGAAGCAGGCTGTAATGAGCTGGAAAGAAGGAACATGAAGGTAAAAGTGACAAGAAGATATACTACGTTAGACTACTGATATACATACTGAGATGCATTTAAGTCATTGCTCTCTTTATTTGAAAACTGTAGGCTCACAAAAGAACACCCCCAACAATTTCAGGGAGAGTTGTGCACCAACACAGCTGTGGCTCTCTTTTTGCTATTGATTCAATGGGTTTACCCCCTCTGAAATCATGCATCTTCTTGAATCTTAAAAATATATCAATATAAATGATTACTCTAGCCTTGGAAAGCCTCCAGCTAATAAATGGTTTAAGATTCTGCAAGTTAAGCTACAGTAACTGTGTAAATGAGCCCAAGGTAAAATTTGAGCCATGGATTTCTATATTACTTGTAAAGATAGATCTAGCCAAGCAAGGGCACTATCTGCAATCTTTTCACAAGGATATGTATCTACACCTATAAGCAGTGTTAACTTTTAATTTTAAAATATTGGAGGAGAAGGTGACCTTTTCAGCAATTGCATACCAGATAGAGCATGTAGTCAGGAAGCAGGACTGAATTCTGTTTCCTCCTTGCATCAACTCAACTCACCAACAGCTTAGGGGAATTCACAAGAAATCATAATGTATGGTCAAGCTATAAAACAACTAATGCAATGTAAAAGTCTCCACTCCAATCACTGAAGTCAAGAAGACAAGAAGCCAAGAGGCATGGAGTGCAAAGCAAGTGGGTGTCTCTATACAGCTGCTATTAAACATTTGTCTGCAAAAGGAGAGGCCAGGATTTTGCTTCATGATCTCAGAATTGCTCATACATTTATATTAGTAGTCATGAGATTAAAGAGTGGAAATACTTGTAAGTTATGATTAGCGTTATTATGCATGTATAGAGCCAATGACCATCTCCTAGAAAACAGAGGTAGCATATACTTGCATTTTAGTCCAAGCATTTTAAGCAACTACTATTACCTTGTCATTCACCTTAATAATTTTCAGTTGCATTTATGAGTTCAGTTTAAAACAAGCAATTGTAGTAAGTAGAACGCTGGTTTATTGGATAAACAGATAGAGGAAAACCAGATGTTTTTAACGTAGGAAACAGAACCCTGCCCAAGACTGAATCTACTGAGTTAGCCAAAGAAACCTGTTCACAGAATTTCTAACATAATTTTAATTTAATAGTTCCTGTAATTTGCTTCAAATCTTGTCTGTTAATTGGTGCTCAAATGAGTGATTTTTCTAAACACTCGTAAAAACTTCAGTTTTCAGAATGCAACTCATTATGAAAGATAATGGACAATTTTCTGTGGTAAAGTAGTACATTAAAAATTCAGAAGCAGTATTTTATCTAAAAAAAATTGAAATTGCACAGATTATGTAAAAAGAAAATGAAAAATGGGCACCAAAATTACTGTGATCCTAACTCTAATTAGATTTTGCCAGATAGTTTCAACACATTAAATATAGATGTTACTAGATACTAGATATATAGTAGTATATTCATATGTATAATATATACAGACATTCTATACTAGATGTTACTCAAGAAAAGTGTCAAAAATGTAATTTATTACTTTCTATAGTAGAAATTCAAATTCCTTAGAACATGAAAGTGGGTAATATGGGCAATTTCACTTTAACCCATTTCTTCTTTTCCTTTCCTTTCTGGAAGAAAGATCTTACCTTCATGATGTGTAAGTAATCTCAATAATCTCCAACAATATTTCCACAGCTTCTGTTATTCTTTTAGATTTTTGTTTTGCTTTTAACTATTAAGGAAAACCATTTTTTATTTCAGTGAATGTTACTATCTGTCAGTGAAAATATTTGTGTACTTTGAAAACAGGCAATACTCATCTTGAATTTTGACATATGAGTAGATCTGTCCCTGTAGCACAAACAAGTTTATTCTGACAGGAATGGCCTGTAACCTATTTACACTGAGACATCCATCTGTAGTACATAGGGTGTGGACTTTGGAAAAACTGATAAATATGATGGATATTGCCACTCCCAGCTACGGTGCAGTGTCATGGCAGTGGCCATATCATGCAGGATGCTTTCCCAGGCAACTGGGTTAAAAAGTTTGATACAACTGCATTTTTTCCCTGAAATGATATGATAAATAAAGTCTTAGCCACATCTTCTTTCACTAAAAAAATGGGGGAGGGGAAGGTTAAACTTGCATTGATTTAAGATTACTAAAGAAAAGCCATTAGATATACATTTTGTCAATCTTTAAGAAGCATTATTACTTCAAGAGGCAGAGCTTGTGAGCTATTTGTATGTGAAAGAATAAGAAAATTAATTTGCACCTCAATCCTTTATGCTTTTTCTCTCCAGTGTTAAAGATGACTGCAGTCATCCCTTGCTTTCTTGCATAATGTCATTCTTCAAAACTAGTATTACACAGATCTAACAATTTCTAAAAGTACTAAATTTTAAATTTCCTTTAGGAAGTTAGTACAGTTTCTTATCTTGGTGGACAGGATGTAATTAGTAGAGACCTTCTACTAGTACTTTTTCTCCACAACATTATTTCCACTTGTGCACCACTGGTAAACTATAAGATGATAAATATTCCAGGGTGCTGAGTTTAATATATGCATTAAATATAGGAAATCTATAACATTATAAATACTGTGAAGCAGTGCAAAAGTTAGCTTTCATCACAGATACTGCTAAGAATTTGTCAATGAAGATTTTCAATACATACAAAACATCACTGGCTCAATTCCTACAGCTACAGTTCTGCAGCAGACTTTGTGCCATAATCGCCAAAGGAGTTATTTAAAGCACCTACAGAATGTGATGAGGAAGGTGGATTGAGCTGAGTAAGAGTGAGATATATTTACAGTTATGTTCTGTGGCAACACTCCTAAGCTATTCATGGAGAAAATAATAACTTTTGACATTTTGGTAACTAAGTGTTGTTTTCATGACTGATAACCAAATTCAGAAAAGTAATGCGTTTTCTGTGATTCCAACTATTCTCTTAGTTATACAGCAACTTGAATATTTACAAGTCAAAACAAATATATATTTGTAGTCAATATTATGTATTGTAATGGAACTGTGTGAAGAAAGGCTAGAAAGTTGTCAGGAAATAACATTTTTCCCACCTTTCGTGCGAGTAGAGTATTGCGTTTGCCAAGACTTCAGATTGCTTTTTGTCTCTGGCGTGGATGAAAACTGAGCCCTGCTGGTTTGGGTGGTGCTCATCTTTGCAGGGTGATTGAAATACTTTGGTAGCAGCTGCTGCAAACTGTGCTTTCATGTTGCTAATTCCAGGGAGTGTTTGGTTTTTTTCCTGAAGATTTCTTTTGATACCTTAGGGCTCTTAAGTATTTGTTCTTTTCCACTTAACATATGTAAATTAATGAAAATCCTGTTTTCCCCAGCATTATTTAGTTTTTACTGAATTGAAAGAGATGAGGGACAAGTTGATCATTTATTCAAATGACATTTTTGCATATGAAATGAACTACCTTGGCTATATTGTACTTATTTACTGACAGTGATACTTTGTCAGCTACTCTAATTCAATTATTGCTTACATAGTTTTCTGAGTCCTTTCTATGATACAGTCTTTTTTTTAGTTACCTTTGATTCCCAGTCTGTAAGTCATTCTCTCACCTCATCTCATCCACTAACCTGAATTTACAAAGGGCTGAAACCTAGAATCTTACTGTTTAACGCTTAGCTAACTGGTGCTCCACAAATAAAATGAATTGAAATTAATTTGAATAATGTAGGGATCACATCAAGAAGCACTATAAACTAACTTTTGTATCACGGTGATTACATTGAAACAGGCTTTAGTTTCTGTCTAACTGGAGGGACAGGTCTTAATTTTCCATATTTCCATTCTGATCAGGATATAGGTTTGGTTCTGTGACTTCAAGGCAATAGGAGCCTTTGAAAGCAGTATTAAAAATAAGTGACAATTTTTTATTCTCTATTCTGATACAGAAAAGGTCATACGTGCCTATAGACTGGAATTTCAAAAAGATGTTGGAATTGAAGGACAGATATCTTTTGGGTTGGTGTTAAACTGCCTGGGTTGGCGGGGGGAGGGGAAACCCTTGATGAATCAGATACCGGAATGCAATATATAGGGAGTGCTTCCAATATGATTTCCAGATTCTTCTCAGTGTTTTGGAATACTCTAGGATCAGTTTGAAGTGGATGTGCCTGGCAGACATTGCTCTAGGCTGTCTTAAAGCTAAGATGAATGAAATGCTCTTTTTGCTCTTCATTTCTAGAGTTCTTCATTAACTCTTCAATTCAGACAATTAGTATGTTGATTAACAGAGGACAGTATTGAAACTGCTTCTGCAATCTGCTACTGATTCTTTGTTAGCTCATTAACTAGCTTTATTTTATGATCAAGTTTTTTCTGTGAGTAGTAAACCCATTATGCAAAATTACTTAATGGCACAACAACGTGAAGCATTTAAATGTGCATGCATATATTTGGATTTATCTTGTGTTTTCCTTTTTTATCATATTAGATTTTTTTACCATTATCATTAACTTCATCATTGTATTTATCAATATCAAGAGATAACTTCTTTTGATTCATGCCTAATATTGCTAAATGGCTTCTAATTTTCCACTGATTGCCTTACTGATAATTCAGTATTTTATTCCATTTCAGGATATTTTTTGTGTCTCTAAGGAAGTTAGAAATGTGAAGCCACCTTGAGATTGTCAGCAAAGCATGTCAGGATTCCCAAGATCCAAGTCAAATGGTTCCCTTTGTCCTAGATAATGTCCCAATCAGTTGGTCTTTTTTAGGTTCTGTATTTCTCTGTAGACTATTTTATCAAAACTGTTTATATATAACTACATAGTGTTACTATATAGCCGGTTTATACATGCTTGCCATGCCTACAGATATTACATCCACCAATAATATCTTTTTCCATATTGCATTGTTTACTGCTTGGGGTAATATACAAAGATTAGCATTAGACTTGCTATTAAATACTGTAACTGCTTAAATAATTGAATTCAGTTACCTAATTTTTCCTCTTATCCTTTTGTAACATCCAATTTCTTGCACTTCTCTTTGTTGAAAAGGCTTGTTCAAGATCTGTCTCAGTTTTTTCCCTTACAATCACTGTCAAGACTTTCAGTATCACATGTACGTGTGTATGCATATTAAAAATATATCTACATATATAGATATTATATACGAAATACCACAGTCCTCCAGGAAGAACAAACTTAGACATACGTAGTGCACTCTAGTCATAATATTACTTTTCTGTGGCAAAGCAATAGAAATACATATTTCAAATAAATAAGAATCATTAACTTAAACATACATAATTATCTTCGGAGTTTCTTAACTCTTATTGTTCTGCTATAAGCTCCTTGGATGACTGAAAAAAGGACTACAACTCAAGAAAAGACTAGAATCTTGATCGTTCATATTGCCCTCTCTTTCTCTGTTATGAAAAAAACCCGAAGTTACTCTTTTTCTGCATGTGACTGCTTCCATTCAGCCACTTTGAAATATGTATAAAGCCTCAGCAAGAGCTGCTGGATGCCTTTGAGTGGTTATTTATTGAGTTGCTCTGCTCCCTTGAGTTTGAGCTGAGTCTTGTGAAAGTCTACTACATATTTCAATTAGGAAGACTCTTACATTAATTGTAAGTCAAAACTATACAGCTTCCCCAAAACAAATAAGAAGCAGTCTTATACCTCCCTCACCACCAGCCCCCCTGAAAAAAAAAAAAAAAGAAAAAGAGGAAGAGAGACAAAAGCCCTAGCTCCAAGGGGAAACAACAAGCAAAAAATACTGTATGTAAAGCGCATGTGCCGAGAAAAACTATCCAGATTCTAAGCTACATGACAAAAGAAAAAGAGACATTTTAAGCTTATGGTGTTGCTACATACTTACAGTAAAGGTTTTAATGATAGTTTTTAGAGACATTCTTGATTACAATAGTTCTAATAATAACAATCATTAGGGATAAAGCAGTGTCTTATAAGTCTTCTTTTAGGTTTCAGGAAAGAAAACAAAGCAACGTGACTCCGACAGCTGGCCTAACATATTACTAAAAGAGAGTTTTGGTTAAATGATATAATACTATATACTTTCATCTTTTGGATTTATGCTTTACAAAATCTTATTGTCTCTTAACATGACCTATTTGTTAGCATTGGCAAATAAGTTTTTCCCCCATCTCCAACCTGCAGAAAATCAGTGAATTGCATCTTGGTTGTAAATTATTACAGCTATGACAACTAGATCAATATAGAACTGAAACAAGGGTTGGAAAAAGCTTCCTTGCTAATTTCTTACTTTCATAAGTTCATAACTTTTTAGTGAAGAAATTCTCATGGTGTAAAAGTGGCATAAAAATAACCTAATCTGGTTCTCTATTTTTCTATTTTGAGCTTCTTAGAGATGATAGAGATGGACACTGTCCATGGACACATCATTAAAATGTAAATTAATTGACAGAAACACTGTAGCTGCAAAAATATTCACCATCTGCAATTGTGGAACTCTTTGTCATCTGGTGTCACAATCCTCACTCTTAGAAAATCATGTAATACTTTTGATATTTATGGTAAAGGACAATTTGTTTTGACACTAAGGCCTTTGTTAAAATAAAAACGAATACTTAACTGATTACAATAAGGTTATAACATAATTCCTCTGGGGTGATTATCACCAAACTTAAAAGCAAGGTAGAATGGAATTTTAACCATAAACTAATATCTAAATTTTTCCCTGTCTTAGTGGGTTTTGTTTGTTTATTACAGTACTTCGTCTGTTGGCATAGTCACAGAGCTGCAATCCATGCGTGAGTATTTACTCATAAAAGAACTATGACCCCTCTTCCACAGTGGTTCCCCTTTCCCCTTCAGATAAGAGCTCTATTTTTGTTTTAGAAACTGCTCCCCCCCAAGGTTCCATCATAAAACTGAGATTTTAAAGGGTTTTTTCCTTGTGAAGCACACTGGTGGGCTCATCCTTCCAGCTGCCTGACACAACCATCCAAATATGCCTCCCCGTCTCTCGCAGCCTGCCAGCTGAGGCAGTGTATGCATGCTGGGCTTTTCATCCGAGGAGCCTAACCCTTTTGTGACTCAGCCGGAGGTGAAGTATATCTGCTTTATCTCTTTATCTCAGGTTTGATTTTCTTTCAAAAATACATAGCACAAAAGTGTTTCTTATCTGTGTTCTTTCTAAAGCCATGCAAAAAAATATTGGCTGGTACAAAACTGACAAGAAGATTATAACTTTGAGCTGTCAAACAGTATCACCGTTACTCCCCCATGCACTTTTTATTAATTCTGCTACATTGGCTATTAGACTTCAACCCTTTATTCCACAAACAACACTAAGACAAGTGAGACAGAATGGGAATAGGGACTGGGGAGAGACTGAAGAGTTGGAACAATTTTTTTTCTGTTTTTAAGAGGTTTTGGGCATAAAACCTGTTTTTCAAATATGAATGACTGAAGCATATAACCTAAAAATAGTTGACATCAAAACAGAGGGAGCACTTTCATAACAAGTACATCAGTCCACACTCAAGAAAGTTTGCAGTACAGTGAAGAATTAAGATGTCCTCTGAAAATAAGAGGCAGCACAATCTCTTTACCTGTTATATTTTGTCCTTCTCATTAATAAACAATGTTTTCTTAGTAAAACTAATAAGGCTTCTTGAGGCATGTAGACATACTGTAGTTGCTTCAGTGCTTCCAAAAAACCCACATTATTTTCCAAAATAATTCTAATTTCATATTAACTAGCTATTTCTCACAAACAAAATACGGTAGCATGGGTTGTTCCCCCCCCTGAGTAAATGAACTGTTTCATTTTTTTTGGAGTAAAGCATTATAAGTAGATGAAAGTAGCTTTCCAACAGAAAGTACAAAGTTCAGTTTATTATTTTGTTTCCTGAAGTGTAGGATAGTTCTGAAATTAAGTCTCTAAGTAGGTCTTAGGAATATTTGAGGGATTCTGACAGAGTTACATTCTTGCTTTGGAAGCCTCGCTGAAGTCATTGTAATGTTTACATGAAAACCTAATTGTCATTTTCAGATGAGAGAGGAACCTGATTTAGGAATGTACACTGAAATAATATTAATAAGATTCAAAGATAAAGACTTTTAAAAGGTATTTAGGCACTTCAAGTATTTTTGGAAGCAGCCAAACATATAATGTCTGCGTTTAGGAAAATCTCACTATCTATTCACTACGTCAAAATCATTTCCTACACCTGGTGCAAATCTGTTATTTTCTGATTCCTGTGAATCTCTACATCAATGCACTTCTTTAGAAACCTCAGTTACTGCACAGGTCAGTCCTTGAGACTACAGTTGAGATTAACCTGAGTCTAGGTATTTCCAGAAGCAAAGCCTAAACACATATTGGAAAAGGAAAAAAAAGCAATTTTAGTGTTCCTATAAAAAGAGGTTTTAAAATAGGTTTTTCATGAAGATGTAAAGCACTATACAAGTTCATGATTTTATTATATCTGTTACAATTAAAATTATTTTCATATTTTTAAGGCTTCAGCAAATGAAAGGCTGTAATAAGTTTGCCTTTAGTATTACCCTGTGAGACTTGCTTTCTTATCAGTTAATTTATTTTGCATTTTTTATTTTATAAAATCTAGTGATGACTGACTTGTCTGACTCTATGCCTATATATAGTCATTTATACAGGTCCATTTCCACATTAATAACATTTGCCTCTGTGAACTCCACCACTTCCAGACATGAAAATTAAATACACTGAGATATTATTTGCCACTGTCTGCCTGTGGTATGAAAAATTTATTTCATATTAGACCAGACTTTGCTTTTATGTCTCAATTATAAACATCAAATAGATTAACACAGTACTTTTCTCCTCACTATTCCTCAACCTGACTTTTGTCAGTGGTAGGGAATCTCTAAAATTTAGCAATATTTACAATGAAAGTGATTATATCTCTGCACTTGAAACACTGAACTGTTCAATTTTCCAGTGAACTACAGTAGAGCAAACCTCAGAAGACAGATACAGTCACTTAGAAAAGAATGAGACTTACTGAATAAACAGGGTTTCCAACAAACAAGGAGACTTTCTTCATAGAATTCCCTTCCAAATAGCAGTCCAACTTTGATCATCTTTAATTTATAGATTATATGTGCGTATTGTGTACTTGGTAATATATTAAAATACTCTCTTGAAGGTGTTTCCAGGGTTTCATTCTTCAGTATTTATTGTACAAGGTCATCCTCTTGCTCCCTTTCATTGAAACAAAGAAAAAAAACCCCAACCCTCCAATATGACCAGAAAAAACTCTGTGTGAAAATTGCAGTTTCAGCTATTCTCAGGTAGTTTCAGGTTTTTTAATAAAGGGAAGAAAAATTCCTAATTTACAGAAAGACAATTCAGGTTACGGTCTGATGTATGATGAATTTTGGAAATCACTCCAAAGAATTCAAAACAGGACACCTTCTCAAAACACTCTTGTCATGGAAAGTTTGTCAGACTAACTCTCATTTGAGGGAGATGCAGAAGTGACAGAGCCATATCTCTCCAATGACCTCCTCGTTCTAGATGTAGTTTAGTAGCAAATTAAAAAAAAAATACACTTTTGATTACAATTTTTCTCCAGAACCAATACTATTTAGGCGAACATAGGTTCCACTTAGTATTTTCTTTTGAATTACTAGAACTGAAAGAACTTCAAGTGCTGATTGCTATGTATGTCTATTACATTAAAGCCTAGCTGGTCAACAGCTGTGCTGTGCTGTGAAATAAGCCTTGTTTTCATTTTACCACAAGATTCCTTCTGATGGAAAAGACTGGTTTGAATTCTGAGGTCATATAAATGCTGGTAGTTACCTACAAAAATCTCACTGGCATCAAAGAAAGAAAGAGTGAATGAAGTGCTTGAGAAATTATATTCCATATAGCTATAGATAGTGCTATAGAGGTTATTCCTAAAGTTTTCTATGTGCCTTAGGTAAGCAAATTCATTAACCCATTTGCAATGTTTCCCAGGAATTACCTATTTTATATTATGAGACAGATTAGGTAAAATTCTTGAGAAATTTCTGGACAACTACTGCACAAGGCCAGCAATTGAAAATTATAGAATTCTCATCTTCATCAGTCTGTGCTATTTATCTTTGATCTCACTCCTGTGTATTGGTATTCAGGAACATCAACAATTCTACTGCATCAATTCATAATTTCCACTCCTCACCACTGGTACCAACCTCCTTGCAGGTGGAAATTTTCATTTACACCTTAGGATCCCTCTGGAAAATTATTTTTCTCCCATGCATAATTTGAGCTATAACAAAAATTTAGTATTCTTTCTCCAAATACAGAATAAATGAATACATAGTTATTATGATGATTGTTGCATTATTTTCTTGTTACCTCAAAAAATATTCACATTAATAAAAATGCCTTAAAATCTTCTGTATGGTGATAAGCAGTTTGGTGATGTTTTCCACCCAAGATATGTTTTCAGTATGACAGGGTGCTTTCATTCATTTTCTTTTTGCTTGGCCTGAGTCAGAGTACTAAAAGTAAAAATGATGGCTTCATTTTATTGTTTTTTTTTTTCTCAATAATGAGTCCAAACTTCTAGACTTCAGGCAAGCTCATTCATCTACTTGAATCAGAAGGGTGATTTGAATAACAAAACAGTGTTAAAAGAAACTTATTTTGAAACAGTATAGCTGGCTTTGTCTTGCTGTCATTTTGTGACTCTGTGCTGTGTTTCAGAAGCCTAACAACCTCCTTTGTCTTATATAGTTCTCTATATATTAAAAAATATCCAACAAGAATGTCCCAGTAAAAAGTTAGAGGTCTTTTTCTCCTTACACTCTAACCAGCTTCATTTTACAGGTAAGGAAAGACAGGAAGTAAGGTTTGCCAGGGTTCTTTAAGGATATTCCTAAATGAGCCCAGATTCAAACTGTAGTACTATTAGATGATCTTTAGCAAGTTAGAGAGCTTAATTAGTAAGGTAGACAAATAATAAGTAAGGTATCTGTTTACTTCTGATACATTAATAAAAAATATTTTGATCGTAAGCAATCCAGGTGAAAAGTAATATTCAGAGGGAAAAGAAGCAATCGTTTTGGTGATTTGGTTGTTACCGTTCCGGAGATATAATTTCCTAATGCATTTAGACCTAAAAATTACTTGTCGTTCCAATACTTATTACTGGTACATCTGCCATAAACAGAGATTTTACTGCATCCTCTGTTATGTGTTACTGTATATGTGACTTCATGGGTTGTTAAACTTTTACACCTATTCCAGAATTCAATTTCTTCAAAAATACATGATAATGCACAATTATAATGACATTTTCAGTTTGAATCAGCATGTTGCAGGCAGTTACGGCAACACGCTGCCTGTCACTGGAGCAGAGTTGAGATTAATATCTATGCTTCTGTTTCTTATTACTATGTAAAATGCCTAAACCAGCATTTGAGCACTGAAACCAAAAGGTTTTTTTAGCTCCCTTTTCAGACACAATCCTATACAACTTAAAACTGAAAAAATAATAATCCACAAGCACATCTTTTTTAAAAAAAAAAGAAACAGATGTAGTTTGTCTTGGGGCCTGTAAGATTGGTATGAAGATAACAAGTTTCACTGAATATCTTTTATGCTGCAAAAACAATAATGCTTGTATTTTTATTAGCTATATTAAGTGTTAGAGAATTTATTCCCATAGCAAGAAGCTATTTAAAAGGAAATTTCTCTTTTCATATTGAGCTTATGGTTTACTTTCTGATTATTTTTTAACTCTCACAAGGTAATTAGATACAATGGTAATGAGAATTTTTCTTCCTGGATTGTGGATTTATGTCCATGAACTTAACTTATCCTGTATGTTTCTGTGGCACAGAGGCATATCTTAAAGAAACAAACGCTGAATCTGCTCTTAGCATCAAAAGAGTTCATATTGCCTTCTCTGAACTGACTAGAAAGTGTAGCACAGATCTCTGGCTCAGTAATTGATGGACACTATTAGGTCTTCCCTTCAGGAGACTACATCAAAACTTCTCCCTCAAGCAGTATTTTGACATTTGTGCTTTTATGTTTCATGATCTTGCTAAACAACAAATAACAAATTTCATCCTATTTCTAAAGATCTGTTGTCTGTCTCATACATTTTTGAAATGTTGACAGTCTTTTGGAGATGGAATTACTTTGAGCTAGAGTTCCTTCTGAATTTTTTTAACTGCTTCTGAAGGTCATGAATCCAGCTACCTGATGTTGGATAGCTTGTTCCAAAAAGTTTTGGCTAAAGCTGGGCATTGGAAGAAGCTAATTAGTAGATGAGTGTCATCAACTGGTTGGAAGCCAGTGAAGGACTGGGAGAAGCTTCCTGATTAAGAGAACACGTGTTATTTCCTACTCAGGTAAAAAGCCTGGAATTTATACTAACTACTTTACTGCTGTTTGATGCTCAGGGAATGGTATTAGCAAATACACTTCTTTTCAACCATTGCAGTTTTGACATTGTCTAGTCTAGATTGTTTTCCCTGTGATTTTCAGGTTTGGTGACTTTGGTCTAATGAGACTATGGCAGACGATGCTCCATGTTTCCTCTGTTATAACTACAACATGAAAGTCTGCTAAGAGCAAATCTCCCTGAATCTGAGTAAAAAAACCCCAGCCAAACAAAAACCAAACTTCCAGCATATACTATCATTCTTTACTGTCACTGGTAAAGTTTCATTGTTATCAGTCAGCTATCATAAAAAGTCCAGTAATACCAAGGGTGTTGCTTCCATGTGAAGACTGTACATAGTTAATCATAAGAACTTTAGAATATTGTAATACATAACAAAGATTATAGAATAAAACATCAGGAACTCGTGATAAAGCCAATTTATAAAATATTGCTTCCATCATATCACATATACAAATCCATATAGTCTTCCAATTATTTATGGTAGAAAATGGCTGTTTTGAATTTAAAAATCTAACATAGGAATTAATTACTTAAATCATTATCTCTCTTATTAGAAGTCTAAGTTAAGTAGACATTTCCTTATATCCATGGATTTTTAGTTTTTCTCTGAGCACTGTAATACTTGTTTTCTAATGGTTTAGTAATCAGAATGAAAGAGATGGTGATCTGAGCTCTATATGATCCAGTGTGGTGCCATGCAGAAAGACTTGCAATAGCTGTATTGCCAGCTGAGGTATCAGTGTCATAGTAGGTGTCATAGTAGAGTTTTGAAGTAGTCTTTTAATTTTAAAAGGTGTGGTGCTATATAGCCAGCATGAACTTGTGATGTCTTCTTCTACCGCTTTGCTGATATTCTCTGACAACGTATCAGGATCCACGCGGCCAGACAGCCTGTTAGTGCCATGGGAGAACGAAGGCTTGGTAAATTCTGGCAGCTGCAACTGGGCTCGTGAACATGATTGCTGGTTTACCACAAACTTGCCAGATTTTCAAGGCTATTACACAGGTTGCTTTCATTTATTAAACTTGTTTCCTAGCTAAATTTATGTCCCACTTGCTCAATTCTGTTGCCTGGTGCTTGTCCCCATCTCCCTGTCTAATCTTTGCTTTTCTAGACTTTGGCATAGTTCCTGGCAATATTTGCTGCATAGACCTTTGACTTTGTGGAATCAATTTCTTCCCCTTTTCCTGACCTTACTTGCCCTGGCCATGGTAGCAACTTCCCATCTCCATTTCTGATTCCATTTTGTCTGACAGTTTGTGCCCTAATAGTATTAAATGTGTACATATGCCATTTAAAAAGTAATTTATTCTGTAAACTGTCCTTCTGTTTTTCCTGTTAAAGTAGGATTGAGAAGATTAAATGATCTAACAGATTTTAAAGAATACAAACCTATAATTTCATTTCTAATTAAACAGTTCAGACATAACCTCTCTCCATAAAAATAAAATAAAATAAAATGGAATAGGTAGTTTAGGTTTGGTCATCTCTAATAATGAGTGGCAGTATTTTCTTTATATAGTTGTCACTTCTAAAACAGGCTTTGTCAGGTGGTATTCAGAACATGCCCCAAAGTCTACTTTATGGAGAAATAATTGCTTTTGCTAGAGACTGGTTGCTCCTTTCGTGACAGAACAGAGGTACCTGATGTGACAAGGCAACGTGGTGACGAATCATATGCCTTCAGGCTCATACGACAAAGGAATAATATGGAAGTTCGCAATGTTAACTTTTATGCTAATAAACCAATTAATATTTTCACTATACTCTACAGTAGCCCCAGCTGCATGGATCAAGTCCTACTAAGGACCACTTGATATAAGCTGGGAAAAGTTTATGCATACTTCCTCTTGACCTTCATTTTCTGGGGTTTTTTCCTGGTTCCTCTGAAAGTTAAAGAATGTGAAAGCCCTGAAATAGTCTCCAAAGTGTTTTAACCT
>VYZX01004959.1:32855-50189 GCA_013401335.1 Brachypteracias leptosomus | reverse complement strand
CCTTGGCGGGAGAGTAGTGCAACAGAAGTGAACTGTCTTGGTGGTCTGCATCTGTTGCTGACATACCTCAAAGCCAAACTGAAGCTGAAAGTAGAGATTCGCTTTGCATGTTAGCTTCCCTCTAAAGCTGGGAATAGTGTGGTGTAGAAATGTTGGAAAGGATCAGAAGATAAAGCTGACTGTTTTTGTGATACTTGTTCAAAGTAGTGAAGAATTAATTCTTCTTGAATAATTTTTATTGGTTAATTATATTAACATAATCTCATTTATCCTTTAAATATGCTTTTGGGAATTGGAAGTTCCTGTAGTCCCTTTGTACCCCTAGTTTCCAAAGTTCTCTTATGGTTTCCTGGCTTCTTGCCCCTTTCTCCTACCAAGACCTGTTTCACCTCTGGGAATTACTGTCATGGGTGCTTTGCATTTCTTGAGCTTATATGTGCCCTTATCTTGCTGGAACTAGTCTAGGCTAATAGTACTTGGTCACCCAACTGACTCAATTAATCATTTACCGTACAACTCTGCCTCTATAATAATTAAATAATAATAGAAATTGTATTGCAGAAAAGGGAGGAAAATAGAAAAACGAAGTAAATGAGCAAATAAATTCCACAAAAACAAAAACCCACTTCTGTGAAATCTCCCCTCCAATCCCAATATTCTCACGTAGGAAAATGAAGATGTATTTCTCTGTGTGACTGCTGTAAAGAGAGACCTCATATGAAGTGGCATGAATCTTAGATAATCAAGCCCTGGTATATCCAAGATCAAAGGAGGCCTAAGAGTTAAAACTGGCAATTTAGGATCAAGTTTGATGCTTATGTCAAAAGAGCAGTGAATCTGGAGTTGGGGGAACTGATCTAAATCATCTAACTACTAGAGAATGGTGACCATGAAGCATCTTTCTATTGACTCCCTGAAATGAGAAGCAGCGAGAAACATCTACCTTTATTGAATCTTCCAAGCTAATTCTTGACAATGAATCCATTTTCTTCAGCACCATCTGTATCTGTACCTTGTACATGTAATTCAGTCAGGTCAACATTGTGTGAAGAATTACTAGGATGCCCTTGCATATTAATCTAGCCTGTGACCTGGTAATTGCTTCTCATTTCCATCTCTTCTGGAAATGTATACATTCATAGGTCCTAATGACTCGCATCTTCATTTAGTATACATTTAGTATTCTCATAAACTGTATCATACAGGTTATGGTACTCTTTCTTCTTAGAGCAATATCTTTGGATTTCAGACTAATTTTGTCTAGCTTATTTAAAATGGAGGTTTCTATCTGTTACAGTTGTTGAGAAGAGCATGAAAATGTGAACATGTGATTTCTTTGTACGCTAAGAATGTGCAAGTGGAAACAAAAATGAGTTTCAGGCTTACAGTATTTCAGACAATGCCATGCACTGTTGATGGGAAGGAGGAATTGACCTCCTGGGTTTGAATGGTTAGAATGACAATACTCTAGTACCAAGCTCTTAATGCATAATATTAGTTACTTGACATTCAGCACTAGTTTATAAATGAGCACATTGGAGCAGGAATGGCATATTTGAGAATTTACCTTTTTGTACTTAAGATCCTAATACTCTTCTGAAAGATGTGAAAATAAAACACATATATAACCTTTGAAAGCCAGAAAGGGTTATTTGAATAAGAATTTGATGTAATAGGCTAACCAAACTGATGGTAACCTCTAAAGTATATATATAATTTAGTAGTAAAGTGTTTACAACTGGAAGACTAAGAAGTACAGCTTCATAAGTGCAATAATTTATACTTATTCACTAGGTGTCCTGTCATTATAACAACTTCAATTTTAGAATACACATACCCACAATCTTAAGTCAAATTTCACTGTGCTGTTTTTTTCTTTTTATTATGGAAACAAAAATAAGTATCTACTACCATTCATCAGGCTTGATCTGCAGCAGTTAGAATTCTACAGTAAAGGAACAAAGTAATTAAGAGAGAGAATTCTGGCTATTAGCCTAGTCTGGTGGATTAAATCAGGTGGATGGGAAAGATTATGACAGCAGTTAAGAGGCCAAAGCAGGCCTTACAGATTTAAGAATAAATAAAAATATGATCAGTGACAGTACTTTATACTACAGTCATTAATTAATCAAGTTATATGCACATATGGGAGGCTATTGAAAAAAACCCAAGTAGCAGGTTCTGCTTCAGCATGCAGATAACATACAGCTTTATATCTGCGTTTAAAACTCCTGATGAAAGATTATACTGTTCTCTTTCTATGGGAGCTGTGGCACAAATAAATGCAACTTGGCTGAAAATCAAGAAGACACTGGGTCAGCAAACTGCTGAAACAACTGGAGAACAAGGTAGATACATTCCTGCATCTTTCATCATGGATGTATATTTGCCCTTGGCTTACTTATGTCATTGGCCATAAAGTTGACTGTAGCAGCTTCTTGAACATTAAGCTGCAAGTGCACTTTTTGTCTGATGCTCAGAGATAAAGATTTTCTTTTTGATGTAGAACTTTCACCGGCCATATAATGAACTCAGTGTGAATCAAATTGTAGCCAACAAATGATACTGTACTAGACCTAGTAGACTTGCTTGAAGCGAAGCTTGTATTGTTATGGATGGACAGGGCAAGGTTTTTGTCCAAGACATGGTAAGACTGTGTCTCTCAGATGTGGCAAGACAATAGATGCAAAACTTGGAGTAAGAATTGATGCAGAAAATTTGAAACAGAATTGAAGCAAGAGAGCTGGTCTTCAACAGTTTCAGAGAAGAGATTTCCATGACAACAGAATTCTCAGGTATGCAAATTAAGAAACAAAGCATCTTAAAAAATAATCAAGAAATACACTTCTGTTTCATAGAACAACGCCTGAACAATTTAGGATCACGAGTTCTGTAGGAGAAATCGGTACTATTCTTTTAATCATACAACCTTAAGGATCTATATGGACAGATTTGTAGTAGTGCTGTGCTGTGACAGGATCAAAAGATCTAGACTTGTCTTCAGCAGGTCATCTATACAGCAGCTAAAACAAACTCTTTAGAAATGCAGATTCCACTAACCTCTTCATAAAACTGTTCTAATATTTGACTACCTTTGAGGTCACCAATTTTCCCCTAAATTTTAAATATTTCTTTGCTCCAACCTAAGTCCTTTTCTCCGGTGACCCTGCCATTGGCCATGGAGAACAATTGATTACTGTTTTCCTTGAAGCAACCTTTTAAATGTGAAAGACTGTTTTAATGTTCTGTAAGTTTTCAGGATATTATATAAAAGGATTAATGTTTATTGTAAAGGCTCTTTTTATTATATATCCTATGGTATGTAATCAATGCATTAAGTATTGTACCCCTTTCCTATGACCCATGCAGTATTATGTTCAAGAGCTTTACTTGTTAAGGTAAGGAAAACATATATATGATTTATGATCATAGAGCTCTCTGTTATCATAGACACTACATCACATAACTCACAGTTATCAAGCTCTGCCTTAAAAAATTTATTTTGCCTTTTCTCCTATTCATTTTGGAAGGGTATTCCAGTACTTGAATTCTTCAATGCTTAGTAACTTTTGTTTAATATACAACTTAAATTTATAAATTATAGGTTATACTATTTGTTCTGGTGCCAGGATTGACCTCTGGCTGAAATAGAATTTTTTTTCACTAACTGTTTTTTACCTGTCTGATGTATTTACACAGCAACCATATCCCCTCTTGGACTTTTCTATATGAGGGTGAACAAGCTCTTTTAGTCTCCCCATATAGATTGGGCTTATTCAAAAATGAGTACTGTTGCCATCAAAAAGGTAATTTGTCTCTGTATTTAGATGCACTAACAAATGATGAGATTACTGTCTTTTCATATTTCTATAAATGTATCATTAGTGCCAGAAACCTAGTAGTCTTATTCCCTTGAGGAAACATTGTAGGAAACAAAATGCTTTAAAACATTCTGAAATTTAACTTTGTATTATTAATGATTGTTTGATATTCTATGAACTGGCTTTTGAATTAGCTAGGACTCCCTAGACTTTCATTCTTAAAACCCTATCATCTGGCAACTCTGTGGATGTGGATTTAAAAATGGAAAATATGAAGCACTGCATTCAGCTACATCCCGTCGTTGGCTGTACAGAGCACTACTGCTCTCTGATCTCCACTAGCTGAACATAAAAGCTATTATCCTTTCTGCTGTTATTCAGGTTTTTGTAAGAAATGATGTGTGAGGTAAATAGGAAAGAGAAAAAGAAATGGAGGGAAGGGAGATGGAGAAGTAGAGTGGGAGAAGGGTTTACTGAAACAGAGTGCAGAATTACTTGACGAGAATGGAGGACAAAAATCAATGGGAAGCCAACATATAGCTGAATGTAAAACTGACAGAAAACCGGTTGAGGAATCATGCTGCCATAAACTGGCTCGGTCTGGGCACTGTCCTACACCAGGGTCAGCTCAGGGGTTTTTGTTGGGGTTTTTTTTAGTTTTTTCTTCTTTCTGTCTCTTCTGAGCACAGTGCAGATCACTACAAGCAGGATTTCACATAAGACCTTAAAGCCTATGATCTATTTTATATAAAAACCCTATAGATTTTTGCCCAAGAACATAGGTTACCTACAGTATAATTAGCCAATATTTTTCTTCAACCTACACTAGTCTAATGCACTGTTTTTCAGCAGTGTGTCCTCTGATGTTGTCTACGTTTCATCAGCAAATGATTTTGCTTTTATTTTTAAAATATTTTGTGATCGCCAGGCTAAGAATGAGGTGCTTAAAAACTACAGTGCTATTATTTTACATGAAGTTTATGTAAATATGAAACCATATACAGACTCAGGCTTACTAATGAAATAACTTCAGTGACAGTCTAATAATGATAAACAATTCAACAGCAATTTAGATTAAATGACACAGGTTATGCCAAGGAAGTCTCTAAGCAGCACATCAAAGTCGTGTTGAATATTACGTGAGGTTTTTTTAAGTATAACCTTGCATTAGTTCGTAATGACTTTCTTCTAAAACATCTGCAGTGTGGCTATTAGAAACCATGAATCACAGTTAAAATGAGATATAAACCCACAAGACTTTCACAAATCAAAACTCAAATGTCTAAATACTGCCAACAATCAAGCTACTCCAGTCACCTGCAGCACACTGAAGTGAAGTAAACAAACACAGATACAACAGCAGAAGAAGAAACGTGCTGGATTTTAGGTCTGAAGACACTAAGTATATAGTTCTCATTGACACTGAGTGAAGTGTGGGCTCCTACTTCCCTGAGTTCTGTTTTAAAAGCCTCAACAAAGAAGTCAACCCATATCTTGGCTGATTTACAGCTGGAGACAACATTTAAATTGGAAGGTTGTTAAATAACAGATTTCTCTTCTCTTTTTGGTTACCACATATAAATTCTGACTTGTTTATTCATTTATGGTAAGTCAAATTGCTCTAGAGAACTTATTAGAAAATGATAATTTAAAAAAACCCAACAAATTGAATTTTGAGGAAAGCAGCCTCTCACCTTTTCCTTTCATCTTTTTAGTAACAAGGTATAGTAATACTAACAATCAATTTTTTGCAAAGTTCTGGAGTTGGCCTTGATTGTTTCTTCCTATTTATTTCTGTGCAAAGATAAGGATATATAGTCCACAATGTTCTTGTGAAGAAATGTCCTGGTTAAGGTATAAGGCAAAAATATCAGAATATTCAAGACTATTCTTTCTGAAAGCATTGATACTCTCTAAAACTTTGTGTGCTAACAGGAAATTCTGAATATTGAAGCTCTGCTGTTTCAAAGATATGTAGTTTTTTAGTAGTCTGTGACACCTTTTCTACACCTACAGTCTCATTTTGTATTGTGAATTTTCCCATATCCACCCTGTGGCTGGCAGCAGTTGGCAGCCAAGCACCCACACACCTGCTTGCTTAATCCCTACCCCAGTGGGATGGGGGAGAAAATGGAAAGAACAAGAGGGTGAAAAGTTGGAGGTCAAATAAAGACAGAGAAATCACTCAGCAGTTACTGTCACTGGCAAAAGAGACGTGGAGAGTTTGATTTAATCAACATAAATATTTAATTACTGACTTGTCTATTGGGAAATAAAGAAGAAAAACATTTAAACACTTACAGAAAACACATTTACTCCTCCTTTTCTAGGCTAAAATTCACTCCAGACACTTCTTCCCCCTTGTTCACACTGTAGGTTACGCTCAGTGAGATGATGGGCAGCGCAGGTGGTTGGAGTCAGTGCATAGTGGTTTCTCTCTACCACTCCTTGTTTTTCACTCTTTTCTAGAGCTGCCCCTTCATTCTTACTTGTTTCCTCTGTTCTGGCATGGGCTTATCCACAGGCCACAGTCCTCTCATGGTTTATGTCCTCCAGCATGAGTCCTCCATGGGCCTCAGTCCCTTTGAGAGTGCCCATACTCCGCCATGGAGCACTTCCCTCTTTGACCTTAATGTTCTTTCTCTCATTCCCTCCTTCTCAGCATTTTGTGTCCTTCCTTAAATACGTTTTCCTTGAGGTGCTACCAAGTTGGCTGTTGGGCTCAGCTGTACCCTGTGCTGAGTCTGTTGCAGAGCTGTCTGCAACTAACTCTCTGGCACAGGGCAATGCCAACCTCTTGTCACAGAGGTCACCCTGCAGCCCTTCCACTAACAACGCCTTGCCACTGACATCCAATGCACACCCTACAGCAGAGTGCCAGAGGACTATCAAAGATGTAGGAGACTTCTTGTTTAGATCAAGACAATAGATACATGAGTATGGCCAAATTAAAGTTTATGTTTTGTGATTTAGAGTACATATAACATGTTCTTGTAGGATACATTCTTACACAGTATGACTTAAAAATAAATAAAATACACTTCTGAGGACAAAAATATTCTTAGAAAAGATTTGTGGTGTGAAGAACTGTTTCTTTCTCATGCCTAAATAAAAAATATCACAATGGAATTTTATTATTTTGGAGGAGGAAGAATATTTGTTCCAGAATTAAGTGACAGATTGATTTAGCTGGGTTTTTTTTCCTTGTGAAAAACATTGTAAGTGACATGCAGTATAAGCTTAATGACAAATTCTTCTGGGAATCAAGAAAGCTCCCACCTAGAGGGCTATTCTCCAGCAGAGGAAGCACCGCAAAAATAAATGTCTTCTCTGAAGGCCTAGAAAGTAAAATGGACATGCTGATTTTTTTTGGCTTATACTCGTTCTATTCAACTGCTTAATTATAAACTATTCAGTTCCTTAGTGTAAATACAATTTGGGTAGCTGAACTACTGTGTTAGCCCTTTGCAGGTGTCCCAAGATCAGTGGGGGAGCAGAAGAGACTGAAAGGACTGAACCTTTGGGTATTGCTGTACACTTTCCGAGTCTGGGCCTTTCCTTATCCACACAAATAGGTATGAAAAAAAGCAGGTCCTCTCTGACAGGAAGGTGCTAGAAATCATGATGAATATTTTTTATTCATCAAAGATGATTTGATTTTCTCTTTTGGATAAAAATGCCTCCTTGATCATTAGTCTAGCTTCATGAATTAACACTTAATGTTATATATTATACATTTTAAACACCTGTAGAAATCTGAGCTTGATTTGGACACACTGAATCGTAATCATGTTAACACTTTACAATTAGTTTACATTTTAGGCTAACAAAAATACACTGATTCAGATTCTAATTAATGAAATCAGATGGAGACTACATCAATTATTTCAAGAAGAAATTAAATTTTATCACAGGTGACTGGAAGAAATGCCTTTTAAATATATGCTCAAGGTATTATTAGCATTTAGCTCAAAAATAAATATTTGAAATAAATGAGGAAGAAAAGAAGGAGTTACATATTTTGAAAAGTAGAACCTAGAATGGAACTCCATATTCATAGAAATATAATTATAGGTTGAAATGTAATTATATAGAAGGGATGAAATCACAGCTGATGTCAATTTTTACTGAATGTTATATAGAGCAGATACATGGTTTTGACATGCTAATTGGAGGAAACTGAATCAGGTTTGGTAAACAGTAAAGAAGTTGCCCTTTAAAGCAAATTTGGAAAAACCCCACATTCTGACATATATTTTGTTATACATAGCATCAAAACAGTATATATTTAATCTTTATGTCTGTCAATTACTGCAAATAATTGTCATAATCTAGAGTAAGATAAAATTAAACCAGTTGATCAATGGTTGAAGATTTGCACAGTGCTATCTACTGTAGTTCTTATGAAGCCAGAAAACTAAATACATCTGTATTAACTGAGAATTTTTCCATTGATTTTTAAACAGGTTTTCATTTGTGTACTACATCCCTAATTTGTGAGTAAATGGTAAATAATACACTAACCTTTAGATCTTACTGGCAGTGGTGATGAAAAAGGAAAATAGATGTCTTCATGGTAAGAGAAAACTACTAGGTCTAAACAGCCAGGAAATTGTAAAGTTCAAAGGGAAGTTTGGGAAAGATTATGGCTTTTTCTAAGACAAGTATTTAAATCCCAAGAGAACAAAAAGTAAAGAGTATGCAGGGGGAACTGATCAAATTATTTCAAGCAAGGCCCATCAAGAAAAGGAGATGAAGGGCAGATGGATGCAAAAAAAAGTGAATAAGCAAAGAAATACACAAGATGAGCTTGAGAGAAACATGCAGATTTATGGAGACAGTTCAGTTTATTTGGGTCACTTTCTTTTTTCTTTACCTCAGCCACAATTGATCACAGGGGTGACACACACTACCTTGTCTGTACAAACTTGGTAGACACTTCTGGAACTTATGTTCTGCACTGTGTTGCACACCTGTAATTCTTTCTTAGGCATAAGATGAATGCCTAGCTTAACTGGCAACTGCAAAGGTATTTTTGATGTATTACTACCATTCCTGCCCTAGTTCACTCTGTTATGACCAGCCACTCATGTACATTTAGAGTGTTTTCATAACTCAGGGAGTTTCGATACATATTGGGGTAGAGCAAAGGGAATTGACACCCATAAATCATAATTGTCTTACTCTAAAAACTATATATATGTGACAAAAAGGACTCCTGCCAAATTGTGATAAATCACTATTTTCTGTAAGGTTAGCTTCATACTAAGAAGCTTCTTACTAAGCTAAGTAAGCCCAAAGCCTGATAATGAAACAAAATTCTGATCTCTCTGACTACTTTGAATTTCTCTGATGAGGAAGAGGAACCTGGCTACCTGAGGACTCATCTTACAGAAGGGAAGTTTTTTGGAGGCATATAGCAACTACAGTGCTCTGGATCCTATCTCTTCACAGTGTTTCCTAAATCTCCAGCAGTGAATGATTATTATCAAAAAAAGAACACTTGGCAGAAGCTACTTAATTTTGAGTTGTTCTTGGCCAGTTATGCTACGCTGTAGTATCTCTGCCCATTCTAGTCTTAAATCACTCCAGCATTTTGGAGTCGAAACAGACATAAGTTTGTCCCATGGAACAGAATAAGACAGAAGTATTTTCCTAAAGCATTACTTGGCAGTGTGGTGTAGGAATTATTCCTTCATCTTTCAATTCATAAGAATCTTGACTACAGCTGGTTCAAGAAATAATATGAACTAAGACATCAGAGATAATATTTAAGGGTTTAGATAGCTAAGCCTATGACCTTTGTGTGCCTTGAGAAAAGACTACTATCATTTTTGGGGAATGTACATGAAGAGAAGAATAACAGGAATTTCTGAAATAAGTCATTATTCATGTAGGAAGAAAAGAACTAGTAAAGAAGGCTAAAAAGTTACTGGTATAAAATTGAACTGGGAGAGTTGCCATAATGGAAGCATTTACTAATGATATGTCGCAGTAGTCCTTTATAATTTATGAAGGTGTCTTAAAATGCCTTTTCCCTTTTTCTTTAAGCATAATGGCCAAATCAGTCCTGTTATTACAGGGTAGACCCTCATTGGTGTCAGTGAAATTACACGAATTTACTCCAGAGCTGCTCAAAGCGCCTGACTACATAATTCCTGTCTGGTATTATTTCTGTGCTCCATACGTGGCTTCCTAGAATTTCAGTCTTATGATACAATTCACCATAATTTGACCAAACACGGTGTTTTGTGAAGAAGAGGAAAGGGTTTGATACACTATGGGCTGGTTCTTTCAGATCTGACCTGATGGCCGTGTAGGTGCTGGTCTTCGCGTTGCTGGTAAGCAATTCCAAAACGCCCCCTTGGGCTCGCTCCCAGCTCGGGCCAGCCCGACGGAGCCGAGCTCGGAGCTCCCCTCTGCGGGGCTCGGGGCTGGTCCGTGTCCTGGGCAGCCGGCTGGCCAACAGGTGATGCGGGAACCACCTGTGAGCAGCCGGGGGCGGAGCGGCGCGTACGGCCCGGTCCTGCCGGGCTCTTGCTCGGAGCTTTCTCCACGGCTGCCCCTGCTCCCACCGACGGCCCCGGGCGTGGGTGCCGGCTCAGCCCCGCGGGAGGCAGGCGGTCCCGGAGGAGCGGCCCGCAGCCCTCCTGCTGCGGGGGAAGCCCGGCGGGGCAGGGAACCAGGGCTGAGCCCCCCCTCCCCTCGCCTAGTGGGGAAGGGTCGAGACGCTGCCGCTGCCAGCGGTCGCCCGGAGCCCCTCGCTGCAGCCCGCCCTGCGCTGCCGCGGGTGGCGNGCGCGGGGGCTTTCTTCTTACTTATTTTGGGGTCTCGCCCCCACACCTTTAAGCAGCAAGTCTTGCAACTTGGCGTGGGGAGGGGGGAGCTGCCTGCTTGCATGAGGTCAACGCAGCTGTGCTGTCCTGGGAAAATGTGTCTGTAGGGACAGTAAGTAAGCGTTTAATGCCTGGGATATTGGGCTAAGAAACGTTCAAGGCTTCGCGAAGCCCGCTCTAAGATGCCTGCTGTGACCTAACTGGTACTTTTGCCTTCGCTGAAACGACCTGGGGCTGGGTATGAGTCTCCGGGGCGAACCATGCACATCCTCTCTAGTTGCCAACTCCTAGGAGGTAATTTTGATCAGTCCCACTTACACTTCCCTGTTTTGGTCTCCTTTGTACCTTCCCGATGCCTAAGTAACAACTACTAAATGGAGACCAGCTTCTTCTGGTAAGACAAAGGCTATCTGGTGCCTTTCTCTTCTCTGTATTGCAGATTGCAGCTGCACATTCACCTGAGAAAGGTTGCAAAATAACTTGCATTTTAGGGAGGAGAAAAGCATGCTTTGCTGTCCTCCACGGTGACTGACTCCTGGAGTGTTAGAGTTTTCTCCCAGCATGGGTAGGAAACAGAGTTACTTAGAAATGAAGCTGCAATGAATTTGTGTAACATGATGTTGCTGAGGAAGGTGCTCAGTTCAAGGTAGCTGGTTAGGCAGAGGATGTTTGAAGAGTTAATGAAAAACTTTGCAAAATAGTCAATCAAAACCAGGGGAAACTTGTTTTCTGAGAAATGATGGAAAACTTTCATTTTGCCTGCTGTGTTGCTACATTTCTTATAAACTGTGTGATGCCAGTGTAGAATAACATCAAGTTGCTTGAAAGACACAGCGGAGTCTCACTCTTTGCTTGATTTCTGATGCTTCAGAATAGTCTTTTGCTTGCTAGAAGAGGCTCACAGCCATGTGTCCTCTGTTGCATTGTACTTGGTTTTTCATTTTCCTTAATGTCCCAGCTTTTCTCATGTGTTAGGGCTTGTAGCCCTTCAGATAGGATACTAGTTCATTTGCTTTGAGTATAGGGAACTTTTGTAGCTGACTGTGCAATTAGTTTTAGGCTATTGGCTCAATTGTTAATCCATCTTTGCATTTCCTTAAAGCTTCAGAGAAAAATGCATACTTAGTCATTATGGTTATCCAATAAGGATAACCACCTAACGGATGTTGTGATACCTCTCTCTGCTCTTCACATCCAATCCTCCCCTCTAAGCTCAGGAAGAGACTTTAATAATTAGGACTTTCCCCTCTATATACCCCTGTCAGCCTTACAGCTCTAGTCTGTTAAGAGATCTGAAAGTCAGACTATTTTTCCATAACACATACGTCACTAGTGACAAACACCAGGCAGACTCTTAGCTACACCTGTGCAACCACCATGCAGGACTGTTCAAGCTAAGCAAAACTGAAGTCATAATTTAGACACAGTGGATTTGCACAGCTGCTATGGAGGAATAATTTGGTTTATGGATCATTACTGTAAGTATTGAAGCACAAAGAGAGTTTGCAGCTTAATGTTTTCTCTTGCAGATATGGTTAGCAGTAACAGGAAAGCATCCATATGAAAACTTGGGAAATAAGATCTAAGTCTATGTCATACAAATAATATGAAATATCAAGATTATATTTTTTACAGAAAATGTTTTCAGTTGAACTGTATATTAGATGTGTTTTCCATTTTGGTTCTCTTGATATGCGTGCCTTATAGCTTTTAGAAATTAATGACAGCTTTTATTCATTTCAAGCTTGTAATGGTGAGAGGTAGTAAGGGACACTTCTGCACTGTTTTAGAATAAAAGGCAAAATCTAACTGAAACATGAGTTACTGTAGGAAAAAACATTTCTCAAACAATTTCTTGTGTCAGGAATAGAACAAGGAAAGATAAAAATGACAGAGCTAAAAGAAAATATCTTCTTTTGGAGAATGACATAATGCTAGATCACATCAAGCTAGTGATGAGATACAAGTTGAGTGGTGATGTGGAGCTAACAAGTATCTAGCTTCACTGCTCTGGGCTTCTTCCTTATGTGAGAGAAAAATGTATGTTCATGTTCTCCAAATTTTGGACTTTTTTCATCTGAACTTCCCTTTTCACCCTTCACTAGCTGTTTCCCTCCAGGCTCTTAGACTTTCAACTCATTTTCAGTGCCATTTCTGAAGGTACCTGTCTGTTGGTTACTTAATGAGGAAGCCTTCGGTGGATTTTTCCTCATTATTTCTCTTCAAATAGAAACAATGCTCAAAACGTTAGTTATTTTAAAATGGTAATGCCTGCAGTAGAATTGTTACAGGGATTTGATAGTAACGCATGAGAATCAGAAAATTAAACCAACAGAAGTACGACTGTTACTCCATTTCATTTTTCCAAGTGAAATAAGGCCCAAGTAACACACAAGTAACTTAAATGATGAAAATTACCATGGAAAAAGGAAACATTTTGTACCTTTTAACAAGTAATGATTCCTTTCAACCGCTCTTGCCCTTTCATTCACTCTATTGCAACTTTTGGGGTATCTTTTACATTCAAGTTAATGTCAGCTGGAGCACCACTGAGAGTTGCTGAAGTAACACAATGTTTCCTCTCATAAATATTGAGCCATTGTAAATATGAACTGTTTCATCCTTCTTCCCCATGAAGCAGTCTTTATCAATGTCATATCTGTGAGGAAGTTGTATTTGTGCTAGTGATAGCCAAAATCAATTTGCTGCTGGGTGAAGGCATGAAGGGTCTTGTCAAAAGAGCAGGGCAGAGGGGGATGATCAGAAAAAGTTTGTATGGGTAAGAATAAGTTTAACCACAAGGTGTCCTGAGGGTTCAATATCTAGGATAAATATAAGCTTTTGGGAATACTAATATGAATAAGACACTATCACAGCAACTGGTTGTTTTGCCTTAGGATATCATGAATTCAGAAAAGGGATTGTGCTGACCTTATCCCTTCATATCCCTTCCTTATCCAAACAATAGAAATACTTACAAAAGCCACGGAGTAATTTATGAGAGGTTTTGATGATTTTCTCTGACTAGACAGGGCATTCACAAACTCTGAATGTCAGGAAATAGGCTGTGATTTCTACATCATGTGTAGAAGATGGACCAAATATTACTATGAAGAAATGTTTATACAACTTAAGTTTACTTGGAGTTTGGTATTGTCTGCCATACCTCTGAGAGACCCTTGTGCAATAGTACTCTTGCTTTTAATGAACAGCTTACTCTTGTTGCTTGAGGCATTCTTAGAAGACAAAGGAAGCAGTGCTAGAAAGACAAGAAACTACATATGGAAAAAGCTGCTAATAGTAATTTAGGAAAAGGGATGCTAAGAAAAATGATGAAAGTGGGGGAAAAATGGCACTGGAAAACAAGGAAAAAAGAAGAGGTGGGAGGAGGTAAATGAGGAAGCACCTTGAGATACAACTGATATTAAACTAAAGTGTGTCCTACTGTGGAATACTGGAATCCTATTATGTTTTGGTGGTATGCATTAGACCAATTACTTTATATATCCCAGCTGGAATTCATTTGACATGATGTAAAGCAGGCAGTGATTCTTCAAGTGATTTACACTAATACTCGTATCAGTGTGAAAGTTTTGGTTTTCTAGGAACTCCAACCATAGGACACGCTGTCAATCAAGATTCAGTGTCACTTTTTCTACTAATGATCTGTTGTCCCTAAACACTCTTCATGTCTTACTAGATATGAGAGGCCTTCTGGCCATTTTATCTTGCAGATGTGTATCCCAGTGGACCCTCACCTCTGCCTTAGGACTTCTGTAACACAGATATGTTCTTGTTGAGGAGCCACGGTCAGCTAGAAGTGCTGCTTCCACGTGTTGCTGTGAAAGCAAATATGCAAGGGAAGGAATAAATTAAATGGACTCGTGATCTAATAAAGGAAGTATCTTTACAGTGCACATGCAAATAGATGCAAATATTTTAAGTGTAAGATGTACATCCTGCTTTTGCAGGTTGGAGGAAATAACTGACATTTTGAGAGGACTGACTGTGGCATAAGCCCCTGTGTAAAATTTGGTCTCTGCCTCCATCTCCAATTCTTATATTCAGTGAGCATGTAAACCAGTAATTACATGCAAAATTCTAGTACAGAGTGTCATATTTGATATGAATGCCAAAAATACCTTGGCTTTTTGTCAATATCAGTTTTATATATGTTTCCACAAAATATATCTTTCTTTTTCATTATTCCTTGTTTCAAGGTTACTACCCATGCTGAGAGAGTTGATACATAAATAACTGAATATCTGGACAAGTTTCAGGTATATTGGGCTTAGAGGACTGACTCTCCAGGGTTTTNGAAATCTTGCTTGCCGAATGAACTCTGGCCATTTACTGTCTCCTATTAGCAGAGGCCATTACTCCTATTTGAGATGAGGGGGAAAGCATTACTGCAAGGTTTTGGACTGGGCCAGGAGCCAAATCAGGTTTTCCATAGTTGTAGTCAATATGATCTAAACCAAGTAGAGCTCTCTTATTTATTAGCACACACTTTAATTAATAGGCTTGGGCCTTTTCTGGGGTATAAGAAGTGCAGATAGAGAAACCTTCTTTCTTTGGAGCATAGTGCGGCAGCACAGCTGGAGATGCTTAATAGTAAGGTTAATGGGTTAGTTTATCTCCATAATGCTTGGCCTGAGCTGTAATGTGTGGTTGTGTCAAAAATAAGTTGACAAAAGATTGACATAGGCGTTAGGTTTTTGATAGTTTTTTCCTTTCAGAATCCTGTTTTCTCTGGCAAGATACTTGCTTGCTATTGCTTTGATGGCTAGGTGGTATTTGGCCTAGATTTCCCACTAAGTGCACCAGGTGGAATGTGGAATAGAAGTGAAAATATATGGAATGTATATTTTTTTGGAGACTAGAACTATGGAAAGCATGGACTCCAATTATTTTGTGATGTTCTTAATTATTATTTTGTAACTGTATTACAGGAGTCTTGGGATCATGCACATCATGGTTGGGTTTTTTATCCCATTTTCCATTCTCATAGTCTACAGGAGTGTCAAAAGTGGCATTTATGTATGATCACCTTCATGCATGCAGCAGTGGAAGAGGCTGGGCTCTAGACTTCCTGCTATGAATTTGGGAGGTTTGTAGACTGCTATAAACTAGCAGCAGTCTCAAATATGTGGTTGAGTTGACAGTATACTGAATCCATCCACCTCTAAGAATAAACTCAAACACAGAATAAAAGCTGTAGATCTGAACACATACTGTGTTTTATTTCCGGCAGCCTAGCAGAGACTTAATATGATATTAAAAGGAGTTTCTGTCAGAGATCTGAAAGTAAATGTAGTGTTGCTCTTTTGCTTTATAGGTGAAAAAGAATATACATTTATTTAGAGGTGGTGTTTATAATTGTGGTCCCCTGTTGTATGTTTATGCTGCAGTGATACAAACAGTGGTATGAAAGTCATAGATGCCTTATGTGTCCACTGGATAAATGAACTACAGGTGGAAGGCATGATAATAGGACATTTTTAACTAGAAACACTTTGCCCTGTTAAAAAAGATGATTCACATTCAAACATTTGGATTTTATTATAGGGGAAAATATCCTTATTTGCATGTCAGATATTTTCATCAAGCAGAGTGTAAACCCAGAAGCTTCCTGGAGCACAGTGAAATGTTTAGCACTATATGGCACACCATATCAGTATGCCACAAAATGGCTAAGTCATGACAGCCTAGAAATGGCTATACAAAATTAAAGGCTTTGAATGTCCTAAGATACTGACTACAAGATGGTTGCTCTATTTCATGCAGTCAGTAAGAAAGGGTTTGCTATTTTAATGACAGGAAAAAAGACCAAGTTTACAGATTGTCTTGTTCTCACAATTTTCAGTTACCTTTCAAGCAGAGAATTTTTATGGATATCACCATAGTCATTAGGCTTTAGTGTAACAAGTTTTTCTCTTATTTTTGGATCAGAGTTTACTTTTGTTAATAATCCAGAAGAAACACCTAGAATTTATCGGAGAGGTGAGCAGTAGTCATAAAATGTGATGATGGGTCTGATGTTTCACTGTGTGATTTTTTTTTTTTTTTTTTTTTTTTTCTTGCCCAAAGTGGGGGCTACAANAACCAGTAATTACATGCAAAATTCTAGTACAGAGTGTCATATTTGATATGAATGCCAAAAATACCTTGGCTTTTTGTCAATATCAGTTTTATATATGTTTCCACAAAATATATCTTTCTTTTTCATTATTCCTTGTTTCAAGGTTACTACCCATGCTGAGAGAGTTGATACATAAATAACTGAATATCTGGACAAGTTTCAGGTATATTGGGCTTAGAGGACTGACTCTCCAGGGTTTTTTTTACATATTATTAAATATATAGAGGCAGATACGGTATCTAGCAGTGTAGCCATAAGAGAAGTAGCTAGTGTGTGTCATGGAAAGCTTTTACAGTGTGCCAGATAAGCACTTAGGACTCATGCTTTAGGTTGGAGCTGAATATTTGATCCATGCAGTATTCATTTGTAATCTGTCCCATCTCAGCCACTCAGTTTGCCATTGTGATTTATTCAGAATCTTTGGCACTTGGAAAAAAAAAGTATCTAAAAATACAACAACGCCTGATTGCTTCACTATTTTGTAGATAAGTCTGTTCTTGCCAGGCTGTTCTCCTATCCACCCCCCTGCTCCTCC
>VYZX01004959.1:17144-31668 GCA_013401335.1 Brachypteracias leptosomus | reverse complement strand
TGGGGCTGGTTTTTTCCTTGGTTTTTTTTTTTTTTTTTTTTTTTTTAATCCTTGCCCAAAGTGGGAGCTACCAGAAGAGCACTTCATCACAGTAGGTCATTTGACTGTCATGACTATTCCTATAAATTCTTTGATACCAATGGGAATAATTGCAATGAATAAGGATTTTGGCCCTAATATTTGTGAAAATCAGGAGAACACTAAACTTGGAAGTGAAACACAGATCAAGTTTATGTGATTCCATGTAAAGGAAGGAAGCCACTATGCTGGAAATACTTAGGAGCAGTTAAAGGTTGTATAGCTCTGGTATATCTTGAAATAAAATCAAATGACCAAAACCTTTTATTGGTCTGTAGTTCATCTGCATGCTCTACTGTAAAATGAACAGCATATCTAGATACCAATTCTCCAGTCACTTAATATCTGCATGATACAGTAACTGGGATGGTCTCATTTGTGCTGCCTGGCAAGTGTTGCCAAAGGTACGCTCGCTGTCTGGGCCCTGTAGTGATGTACTGGTTGCTGGCTGGCTTTCCCTGCATGTACGGACTGCAGGGGGAACTGCTGACACTAGGCATACTGGTACTTTGCTAGTTGAGGACTTCTTTAGTCAAATCCCTAACATGTTTTTTTGGTAAGGAATTCTGCTTTCTGTATGCTCTCACGCGAATGTTTCTGGTAATCTGTAGCAATGGATTTCCAAATCCTTGAATGGTTTTATTAAATAGAGGAGAAACAACATGATTCAGAGGAAATCACTGAGTCGCTGCAGACATGAATTTTGCAATATTGACAAATATCCCTGTTTGTTTATAGAAAGCAATAATATTGATTTTTTTTTTCCCCCTAAAATATATTTATGTTGCTGGTTCTGCTCCAAAACATTCTTTAATTACTTAAGAGTTACCATATATGTCCTGTTCTTTGCTTGTATTACTGCTATTATTTTTTGCTTTATGTTTTAATTTAAGGTAACGCTATCTAAACAAAGAACTTACATAGTATTCTACATTGCAGGCATTTATCAGTAAAATGTGGTTTAGTCAGTATTGAAGAACCTGTGGAAAAATTTACGAAATTTATGTAATTGTCACTTTTAAATATAGCTATTTGAGTGAGAGTTTTTAATGATATTACAGCATATTTAATAATAAAAGCATATTGAAAGACAACATTGTGTCAAGAAAAAGGTAAACATAATATGATGAAAAGAACTAACCTAAATGGAGAATGTCCTAAATGCACGCAGTAATTTGGAATGGAGGAAGAATGCATTTTGCTTTTTTTAAAATTTAAACATATTTACCTGATGCAATTTAAAATTATTATCTTCTGAAAGTCACACTCTGTATAACATCTGTCAGATACAAGCATTATTGCAACTGAACATGAAGATTTGGAATTTTACCACATGTAGATATGTCTATGTACATGCTAGGTACCATAAATTAACAATCTGATCACATTTTCAAGATATCTGAACCAGTACTACTATAATGAATGTTATTGCTTGTAGTTTCAAGGAACACCCTGAAAAGGATTGACTCTTTTTTTTTTTTTNTTTTTTTTTTTTTTTTTTTTCTCCAGACAGTTTGTTTTAGAGTGTTCCAAAGCACTTTGTACCGACCACTCCTGGGTAGTTGCAGAAGCAGGTGCCTCCTCCCTGTCCAGGTGCTAAGATGGGCTGGGGACACACACACAGACTTAGCACCAGTTCTGGGAAGGACATGCTGTGTATATGTGTGTGGTTTTCCAGCATGGATGGGTGTTGGGAGAATGAAGGCAGACTGTGGGATTGCAGTCCCTGCCCAAGCAGTTAACACGAGAAGAAAAAGATCAAGAAATTCCTCCTTGTGTGTGTGGCGGTACTGGTACCTGAGTGAGCGGACTCTGGGATCTGCTGTTCTGTTAGCTTTAGCTGAAGATAAATGAATCCTGTTTATCTTAAAATAAGTAGGAGAAAAGTCCTTAAAGTATACTGTTTTGAAGTGGTATGAAAGATGTATATTGAGCAGATCCAGCCATAGAATCATATTTTGCTTCATTGCATGCTGGTAACGGTGTGATAGGTGTTTCCTCAGATCACCATCAGTCTTGAGCTTTGACAACGTAGCTGGTTTTAACCAGGGGATACCGTGATGTCCTTCATCATTCAGACTATTGACTTATATTCCACTGCTCAGTAAGTGAATGGTTGCTACCATACCTAATGATTCACTCCATTCTATGTATCCTTTTCTATGTTGATTTATGGACATTTGAGGTAATTTTGCTGTATTCTGTGTTGCAACATTATAAAAAGTATCACATATTGTAATGCTGTCTATAGAGAAGGATAAATCTAGACTGTGTCTCTGGAGTATTGTGTGCTGGCAGCACCCACCTGCTGGTAACTGAAACAAATAAACAAAGTTGATTGTTATTTTTTGGAAAGATGCTGTAATTGAATACATACACACACTGAGTCTTAGGTGCTGCCCTGATTTCTGCACAGCCAGGGTCTTCAGTCTACCAAGTCTAAGATGCCTAAGAAAAGAATATAATAAACCAAAGTAAATGTACCTGCAAGTTGTGAGAGTTTGCACTATGATTAAGATACAATTTCATGCTACTCTTTCAGTAATTAAATCTATTTTATATACTATGTCACTCATCAGTCTTTGTGTTGATGAGTTGGGATTTTCCTGTTTTGCTTTTTGAAACATGCTACATTGTGCAAGCATCTTCCCAGTCTACAGTCCACAACTTGAAAATGAGAGAACTGCCTCTGTGACTAGGACCTATCAACCTCCTTCACAATTTGCTTCAAAGCCATTGCTTTCAGTCTCTCTCTGTAGGATGATGTATTTGTTTCCCTACCTTGGAAACAGTGGAAAGAGAAGGTCAAATTGCAAATTGGGTTTGGTAAATAGGTGATAGGTTTTGTCCTTTTCTGCCTTCCATTACACTGAAGATAAAGATCTTCTTTGCAGGAGGAGATTGAGACCTCCAACTCTTTCAAGCAATGGCTCCCCGCTTCTGCTTCTACTTGCCATGTGGAAGGCACATGTGAGCCCCTCAGCTAAAAGAGCATTTTCTCACCTTCAATGCATAATTGTTTACCTTAGAGTGATGTTAAGTTTTGAGGTTATGCACTTCTTTCTAGGTTGGTTGATTGTCAGTGTAAGGAAAGGAGAGTGTGATGCCTCCAGTGGAACTAGTGGGTTCTTAATGCATGCTTTATAAATCTGAATTTCAGTAGCCTGGAGGAAAAATAGTATGTTGGGGTTCAGGGGACAGATGTGACTGAGGGTATACAGTGACATAGCTCTTTACATGGCACACCTCCTGTCAAGCTTCCTCCAGGTATTTTAAATCCTAATTAAACATGTGAGCTAGCAGGACTGTAAATTGTATGGATTCATACTTGAATACCTTGCTTAATTATTTCGCTTGCAGAGTTGTAAAGCATTTAGACGTTATTTAGACTCGTAAAAATCTTTGCTTCAGTTGCACCTTTTGTTTGCATTCAGATAATTTTCTGTTACTAAAATAGAATAAAGCAATTATTTATTTCATTATAGGCTCGTAAAGATCACTTCTTATTTCTAAAGTCTCTGAGTCATTCCAGACTTCTTGAGAATCAGTAACATTTTCCTCTGTGAAGATATGGGGGGTGTTCAGCTAAAAGCCCATGTTGTATTAAAAAAAAATAACAACTCTACTCACAATTTAACTGTATGTTTTACTTTACTAGGGTTCAAAAAGGACTGCCTGCACTTAGAAATGCAAAAGCAAGAATATTTTAACCTGTTCAGAATGCAATATAAAGCTATCTGAAAGGTGTCAGTGAATTTCTAACATCTTATTAAGCAGTATTTTATCAACAGTCACTTTAATCAACAACACTTTAAATTACTGCTAGACTGACAGTCTCTTAGGGCATGTCCAATTAAAGAATTCAGAAGAAAGTGGGCTTTTTGTGTGTGTGTTTTTGCTTCCAAGAACCCAAAACATTAATGGTGTGTTTTCACATATGCTGCATCAGAAAATACGTACAGAAATGCTGTCAGTTTAGACTAGTTCCTCACTGAAACAAGAAAAACTTGATGACATTATCAAACTGCTATTTGGTAAGCAACAACTTACAATGCTGATTATGTAGGTAGTATATTGTTCATTTTGCAGGTGTTGTATTAGAAGAAATGTATATTCAGTGGTAAACATACAGTTAATTGGATAAGCTGATAACAGTTTCTCCTTGCAGTAACACTGAAACCATGGTTTGCCCCAAGAAGAGGATTAAATGCACCTTGCACTGGAGTAGTTAATATAGATTTTGATCCATCAGTGCCTGCTTCATTATGATTAGAAAGCTTGATCATATAACAGTTGCAACATAGTGCAGAGTTTACAATTGAGAAGTGTCCTGTTATGACCAAATGTATTCCTTAAGCGTTTGAACAGTTGACTTCAGTCATTCAGATTTTGAAATCTCTTACAGAGAAGTGAAGAAATTAAGCTTTTCTCTCTTTCTGCATAGTCTGTGATTTTATAAGCCAAAAATATAGGCTATGGCTTTAGAAGATACCCAGCTACACTGAAAATAGACCTTGTAATGCTAATGTAATCTTGTAATGCTAATTTAATGTGAAAAAATATGAGAAAGAAAAAGAGATATCAAAGGAGAGTCTGTTTCCCTACTCAGAATATTGAAGAGTATTTCCAGTTCAAACCACCAAAATTACAACTTTTTATTTTTAAGAGTCAGTTAATTATTTACTTTCTGGGGACAACCAAAACAACCAACTTAAACACAAAAATGACTTTTAAGGAATGCTGAGTTTTTTGTGTAATATCACGATCTGAGAATTATTTTGTATTTTTGTTTTGAGAAAAAACCCCAACATCACCAACAAAGTTGTGGGCTTTCTGACTGAGGATAAAATAAATGGGCATATCCTCAGTCAAGTTTCTAGGTTTATATTTGTTTCTGAGTGCTAGGCTGACAGTGCCTAACCAGGTTGATTACATACAGCTCTATGTAATCCATACAGCCTACTCAGGGCAGAAGGCTGATGCAAAAGCTAGCTCAAGATTTCTATTACATTGGATTGAATTTGTACTTTTCATAAAAAAGCAATAAAAACACATGGAATCACAGAGAAATAGTTTGGAAGAGAAGTTGAGAAGTCTTGTTATTTATCCTGATGGCCCAAGACGGCATCAAATATTTATATAGTAGTTCAGACTGGTTTCATCTAATGCACTTGAAATCCGCTGGTACTGAGTGCTTTATACATCATGAGGTAATCTACTCCAGAATTTATCTTTCCTGGTACAAACTTTTTCCTAGTTCTAAAGTAAATCTTCTTATATTGAAAGCCTGGTACACAAAATGGATGCCAAGATTTTACGGTACAGAATAGAACAAAAACATTATTTAGTATATCTTGTAGACTTTTGTCTTGTTCATACTTTCAAGTATGAACTGCTGCCGCTTTTGTAGCAGCCTTCTCCGTCTTCAGCTTTTGATTTAACATGTCCAATGGTGTCAAACTTCCCAGATACACGGGTGTTACCTAAATAGTTTTTCTCTATTCTGTTTCTACAAGATAGATTATTCCTCTGGAACTCTACTTGATGTCATCTACTTTATGACTGGGAACTAGTTTGAGAGTTGCTTTTTGTCTTCTAACTTGCAAACCTGTTGGAAGCTTAGTGGCAACAGTGCTTGCAATTGGAAAAATAAAACTAGGGTACAGATTTTCACTTGGCATCAGAAATTTCTGCCTTGCAAAGGGAATCCAAGCTTGCCTGTGTTGATGGCAATTTTTCCCATCCTACAAGAGCTCTGTAAGAGTTACTGCTTTCATGGAGATGAAATCAGCAGCTCCCAGTTTCTGTTGGGTCTGAGGAGCCATCACTGTAAAGTAAGTCACATCCTTGCAGTGCAGCAGTTCTTTCACCTTTGTGTGAAGCAGCTCTCAAGAATTGGGATGAGGTAGGAGTCATTGTCTTACAAGAAATAACAACTATCAACCTTACCTCATTTCTATGGGAAGCTTGATGAAAGACTGAAGGGTTCTTCAAGGGCCTCCAGAAGTTTTCTTTTATGACCTGAACAGCTATTCCAAATAAATAAAATAGGTAAGTACAGCTTCAACTTGCACAGATCTCCAGGTATTAGATTTGTATCTTCAGAAAGGAAGTTTTGTCAGTGACCTTTCTATGAACTGTATCTTTTCTAAGGATATTTTAGCTTTTGAACATTTCATATGTAGTATGAACATCTTAGTTCTCTCTTCCATAAATAAAAACTGAAGACAGTTACTTTAAACAATTTTTTAACATGAAAAGTCAATGTCACAGGTGATAGCAAAGCTTTTGAAGTTTCAAGCACTTCTTATTCAGATTATTTTTATCAGTGCTGTACCATCTCACACTTGAAAAGATGTGCCTCTGCTTTATATGAGTGTCTTCACCAAATGTTATTATAATAATAAAATAGGGTGTGCTCATTCCTCCCTCATTTTTCAAGGCTGATGTATCTAGGAGCCTTTAATCAAAAAAGGTGTCATATATTTAACTTTTGTACCAGCTTAAGCCTTTCTCATTGTAATTTTTGATGTACATATTCCAAAAGTATTTAACTTTTGTCCAGAGCCTGATTAAAACCACCATTATTGTAGTACTTGCATACAAATGACCATAGAGGATTTATTATCTCTCTCTTCTGAATTCTTAGAATTACTGAATGGTTTGGGTTGGAAGGGACCTTAAAGAGCCCTAGTTCCAACCCCCCTGCCATGGGCACGGACACCTTCTACTAGACCAGGTTTCTCAAAGTCCCATAAAACCTGGCCTTGTACACTTCCAGGGCATTCACAGCCTCTCTGGGCAGCCTGTTCCAATGTCTCACCACCCTTACAGTGAAGAACTTCTTCCAAATTTCTAATCTAAATCTACTCTCATTCAGTTTAAAGCCATTACCCTTGTCCTTTCACTACAAGCCCTTGTAAAAAGTCCCTCCCTAGATTTATTCTAGGCCCCCTTCAGATACTGGAAGGCCATAGGCCAGAGCCTTCTCTTCTTCACACTGAACAACCCTAACCCACTTCAACAGGTCCATGTCTTTGTGTTGAGGGTTCCAGAGCTGGACGCAGTACTCCAGGTGGGGTCTCACAAGAGTGGAGTAAGAGGGGAGAATCACCTCCCTTGACCTCCTTTTCATGTTTCTTTTGACTCAGCCCAGGATACAGTTGACTTTCTGGGCTGCAGTGGCACATTGCTGTTTCATTCATCAAGCAAATTCATTTTGATAGTTTAGGAATATGGTTCTTTAAGTTTGTAGTTCTAGGAGACTTCTGTGATAGCTTGTTTGTGGATGTTAATAAATGAAACTGAGTGTTTGAAGTCTGTTTTGAGATGTGATAAAGCTCTTTTAACCTGTCCAGGCAGAGGCTTTCATCAGGCAGGCCTCTAGAGGCACAGAACCAGCGCTCTGATTTCATAGTATTCAACNACACTTGCCCTTGTATTTCATTAAATTTCTCCCCACCCAACACTCCAGCCTGTCCAGGTCTCGCTGGATGGCAGCACAGCCCTCTGGTGTGTCAGCCACTCCTCCCAGCTTTGTGTCATCAGCAAACTTGCTGACAGTGCACTCTAATCCCTCATCCAAGTCATTGATGAATATATTGAATAGTACTGGTTCCTTCTGTTGGCCTTGCTGGGAAAATGTTAGACTCTATTTTTATATGTATATATCACGTCATCTTCTTTTCTCTGTACTTTGGCAACTTCACAGTGTTTTGATTAGCAATTACTTTGTTAACATTAATCACAACTAATGTATTGTATACATTTTGCCTCTTTGCATTCACAGCATTTATCCTCCCTTTGAATTTTATTTTAAACACTCTACAAGTATATTAGCCTAGCATTGCCTTTTTTCTTCAGAACAGCTTTGTCAGACAATTGACCTTAGCTGAAAATAAAGTACGCAATGAATTCTATTTGTTGTGCCTGTTCCTGTATAACTTTTTATTAATATAGTCATTAGTCTTTTATTAAACTGTTAAGCTAGTAATTGTGTACCTTTGGTAGTACTGTGATGAGAACTACATTATTCTTAGATGATAGGTTTACAATGCTTTTTAATCAGAATTCTCACCATCGTAAAATGAAATTACTGGACACTTTTGGAAACCTTGAATAATTCAGAAATGATAGAGAAATGAAATTGAGAAGTCTTAGTAGGAAGATCATTACTTTCTCAATCTAGGAATTTGGGCTAGATTTGAGAAATAGTAACTCAGACTTGCATTGTGGTATGGGGTTATTGCGTAATAATGAATAAGAATTTTTACATGGTTTTACTTCAGACTAGCTCTAGTCGAGTTTGACTAAATGCTTGCTCATAGTTGGAGTGCATTGCAAAGAGCTTCTGGAGCACATCTTCCAGCTTAGTTTCATTTAAAATAGTCCAATTTGTACATTCCAAGAGCACTCTGTGATATGGACCAAAACATGGTAACTGGGGACTATTAGGTCACTTCTTAACCTGATCTGAATGGAAATGCTAATATGTCCATGTCTCAGCACAGTAGGAGCTTTCCCATTCTCCAGTGGCTCAGAAATTGGGTGAGTTTGTTGAATTACAGTTTCATCTCTTTTGCAGAATTCAAATCTGATCCTTCCTAGCTCAGGGAATTTATGGAGGCATGCTTAGGGACCATCCTAATATTTTAGGGATGTTTGTTAAAGATTAGGCCTATGTATTTTAGGATTTACTATATTAATATCACCAAAATTGTGTCTTGTTAGAGCCAAATTCTCTGTCAGAGATTTTCTTAATGTCTAATCACCATTACTAAACAACAGCAGCATTGAGCAGAAGCTGTTTCTGACTATTTGATAGCTGCTATCACTTGCCTGATTGACAATTTGCCATTAATTCTCATTGTGTGTATTCAGGCTGCTCGTTTAGTTGTGTCTGGAAAGGCACATGTGCAGAACATAGTACAGAACTCCCATCAGCTAAAGGCCTTCTTGAATAGGAAGCTGTGTAAAAAATAAACGCCGCAGGTTTTAAAAGTAGAACACGTGTGCCAGAATTTCAGTGCCAGACTTAGTAAATGCACCATCTTTGGCTGTATCGCAGACTGTGTTCTGCAGCATGATGCAGACACACCCTGGTAACTTTTTATGATTTCTGTGTTTCAGGATGCAATTACTTGTTCAGAGAGAATATACAAAGTCAGTAAAAACTCAGAGAGAAAATGAAGTCAATAGATTGCAACGAGCATAAATCTGTGTGAAGGTAGGCTAATTTTATAAATTACAGTAGTTTATGGCACTAGAATTGGAACTTATTGTGCCAAAGCACAGCTCACTGAGTATTTCAGGAATGTTTGTAGGTACACTTAGAATTTGATCATAGCAGTTTTGTAGGGTTTTCCATGCACATCATGACTAGGAAGTCTAATATTACCCCTCCTGGCTATAGAAGTGGCCACACAACCAAATTAACTTAATTTTTTCTTTGTCATATTTTCAAGTTCAAAAAGTACACCTTGCAATGTCTTTCTGTGTTGAGTTAAATTTATGTTCAGAGTGATTATACTTCTTTTAAACATTGCTAAATTGCTTCTAAGTCCAATTATTTCAGAGATGACACAGCTACCAGCTCTTGTAAGTGCCATCTCAGCCTACTGCGAAAAACATTTTAAGATCTTAAATACATGAAGACTTAATTCCTTGTCTTTCATATTCATTTAACTTAAGAAAAAACATACAGGTTTGTTTTTCCCAGAATTGTGTAAGTGGAAATCTCTTTGATGATGGAAACTAAACATGGAAATTATTAATGGTAATTTTTTGAGGCTTGAAAGTGACTGAAAGTTTCTACTCAGCACTAGTGAGGCCACACTTGGAGGGAATACTGTGTCCAGTTCTAGGCTCGCCAGTACAAAGGAGACATAGCTGTACTGGAGAGAGTCCAGAGAAGGTCCACAAAGATGATGAACTGACTGGAGCATCTCTCCTATGAGAAAAGGCTGAGAGAGTTGGGACTGTTTGACGTGGAGATGAGAAGGCTCAAGGGGATCCCATCCGTGTAGATCAATACCTTATGGGGAAGTGCTTAGAGGACAGAGACAGGCTCTTTTCAGTGGTGCCCAGTGAAAGGACCAGAGGCACTAAGCACAAACTGAAATACAGGAGGTTTCTTCTGAACATCACAAAGAATGTTTTTAATGTGAGGGTGACAGAGCACTGGCACAGGTTACCCAGAGGGGTTGTGTAATCTTCCTTGGGGATATTCAAAAGCTGTCAGGACATGGTGCTGGGCTTCCTGCTCTAGGTGGCCCTGCTTGAATAGGAGGGGTTGGACCAGATGACCTCTGGAGGTCCCTCCCACCTCAACCATTCTGTGATGCTGTGACCGAAGTGGACATCATTTTTTAAAGTGCTGTTATAGTACATTAATGGTAATGAAATATCTAGGGATACTTGTGGTTTTGTGGACCCAAAAAATATTGCAGTTTTCATCTTTGTTTACATTTCTATGCATAGTTTTGTATTTAAAAGTTATTCCAGGGATGATCCTCACTGAGAAGAGAAAACTGGATGAATATTTTTAAGCAAATGACAAGGAGGACTGTAGTTACATATTAAATTGGGAAAGTGGTTCTGCCAGGTAAGATGCACCTTGTAACTAACAGTTCATGGATTGAAAATGAATGGGTTTAGGTGTTCAGTGTTAAGTAATTCAGTTCTCAATTACAGCAACCCAGAGACACACCAAAAAGAAGAGTTTTCTTTAATATGTACTCAAAGGGAACCTTTAGTTCTTAAATTTTCTTACTAAAAACTGTTGTGTTAATAAAAAGCATTAAAAATGTCTGAGGCAAGAGCATGAGCTGAAATGTTTGTATTTTTCAGAACTCAGTCCACAAAAATCACAGAATCGCAGAATGTTGGGGGTTGGAAGGGACCTCGAAAGATCATCTGGAATCCAACATCTTAAATCTTTCCAACAAATTTAAATTTCAAATTTTGATGATATTTTGTGTTGGAAGCACACATAAGAAAATGATTCATTACACTTTTTAGGCTCATGGGAGTTTAAAGAGTTTAGTACTCTGACATGGTCCTGTTGGTCACATTAGCTCTCTAACAGTTTTGAAGGCAAGACAGACTTTGATAAGATTAACCTGCATGCCCTGTACTAAAGACATCAATGGGATATTTGGTCAAAGTATCTTTCCATGCTGAAAAAAGTGTCCTGTTAGAATTTCTTACTACTATATTAATTGTTTTAGTAGAGAGGAGATACACATCCAGTCACTTGAATTAGCAGTTTGCTTATTAAAAAATACCATGTTTTTCAAAGTTCAAATAAGGACAAGATCCTTAATTTTCAAAAATGAAAATTAGAGTTTCCATATCATAAAACATGGCCATAGCTGTGCCTCAAATAAACCACCAAATATTATAAGAATTAAGACCACAAAAAGGAGTTTCAGGAAATAATTGCAACTGCTCTGCTAAGCTTTTTGTTATATGCCACCTACTTATACTAGATCTGCTAATTGAATAATACTTTTTTTGGCAAAAAGTTAAACTAAATTGGATGTAAGTGTCCATTCAGGTTTTTTGTAGATATGAACAATACTCTGAGTGCCTCAACCTTTTCAATAATTTCTTATTTTGATCATGCGAACTCTTAACTATATTAACAATGTTCATTCATACCCTTCCACGCTAGTAAAGAAAATTGGCATTGGTTGGCCAAATGTCCTGTGGACAGCGGACCAGCAGAAAAATTGCTTCTCCCCAAGCTGACAAGCCCCAGCTTGTTGAAACGTGCTGTTTGCAGCAGAGACCTCTGTGGTTCTGCTTGGTGAAGTCCCAAGAAGTGTATGGCCAGAAATGGAGGAAGTGCTGTTAGGATTTTGCAAGGAGTAATGCAATTGCCTGGGATAGGTGTCTTATTCAAACTCATGATGTCATGACCACACAGAACAATGTACGTGAAATTACAGACACACAAATTGAGTATATTTGTTTCTGGAAAACCCTGCTAACTGGCACATCTCAAAGTGGAGATATGGACCTCTGGAACTCCTTTGCTGTTAACACCTTCATTTGAAGATACAGAGTCATCCACAGAAGAGATAAATTGTAAAATCTGGTTGAATTTATGCTTTAAAATGAGGAATTAAAGTATGTTTTATCAGGAAAGAACCTGCACCCTTGCTCAGCCTCTTCAAGCCCTAAGACATGTTCATCACTACTGAAGATGGAAATCCTTTCTCTAGACTGCAATAAAAGAACATTCAGAAAAGTCTGGTTATATTAGTTTGTTACCTTTTACCAAGGTAATGTAGAGCCCATTAAAGACCATGGTTTCTGCATTCATTAAATAAGATGGCTGTTAATGCTAGCTTGGAGCAATCTGGGGATACATGAAACCTTAATTAACGTTAGTGCTAAGTGTTGTATGTGGGCATCATCACCTTTAGGAACAAAAACGAGTTTTAAAATAAACTTAAATGCAGTTATAAAGCTCTGCAAGTAGTGAACTGGTAGTGATTTTGAGCAGAGAGCTATTGAAGAAATTTATTCTTTTTATATTGTTTCTTCTGTCTTGCAGCCAAGTTTATCTTTTTCAGGTTGGGACATAATTTGTACTGAAAGTTGATAGCATACTTTTTTCTTTTTTGTATATCTTTTTTATTAAAATTGAAGTTTTTTGCTAATGGGACAGTAATGACTTTAATGTGGATGATTGCAGGCTTGGATACAATCCTGTGATTAATTTTCAGTTCAGCTGGTAAAGTGTTCTGATAGCTAGTAATAGGAGAAACACATTTAAATTGTTTTTACTGAAGAGCCACTTCTTGTGGTTTTATATGATTATTTTATAATCACTTTTCTATCTTTTGAGTGTTATAAACACTTGCTTAAAGCACATTTGATATTTTAAACTTTTGAAACATGGGATAATTTTCATGTCTTTTCTTTCTTTTTCTATGCACTTAAATATGTTTGATTTGAAGACACAGGCCTTACTAGATCCGTATTTAAAAGGAGAAAAAGATGAACAGTGGGAAAAAAAAGGAGGCAGAGAGCCTGTCAGCTTTCTGTCTTTGACAATGCTTTTTGATCCTAAGTACTTTCTTATATGGATATGATTAACAGATACCTGTGTGGCTTAGTCTTTAAAATGTTGATCCAGAAGTTTATTTGTGCTGTACATGTAACAACCTTTAACAGGAAAGGAGAAACCAAGCAGAAAGAGGATAGGTCTGATGCTGCACAGTCTATGTGTAATGGGGGTGTTTAAACTAGGTTGCCAGTTACCTGGCTGCCGGATTCATTCTTTTGCTCAATTAGTGTAAGATCATTCTACAGGCTGCTAAAGTTTAGGGCACCATGTAAGTAATAAACACTGCTGTGCAGCATGTTAGTTGGAATAATCCAGATGAATTGCTCTTCCATTCAAATTATAATTCAGGCTTCAATAAAACCAATCAAATATTGATGTTAGGTCCTCCCCTTACAAATTCTTTATTCATAGAACTCTCATGGATTTCTATAAGGGTTCTGCACTCTTGAGGACTTGTAAACTTAGGCTTACTAAAGCTGGATACAGTTCAGCAACCTCTAATGGGATAACTTAGGTAAGGTTGACTCACTTTCAATGGCATTATGGCACTTGGTGATTAATTCCATTTTTAGAGACATTTTTCTTCCTATTCTTAATGTCAGTAGTTTACTTAAACAGCAAAAAGAAAAGAAAAATAATCTATAGGCATTGGTAGGGAGAGTAGAATTCTGAATCCTTTGCTTTTCTCTGTGGAAATCTTCAAGTATAATGACTCTTTTTCATTGACATCAAATTTCAAGGGTTCTGCAGAGAGTAGCAGTTGTTCTAAAATAAAATTGAACTGTTCAAAGTACACTAGAGGGTCCTAAATTCTCCTGCGAGTTTTCCCTCTATAAAAAGAAGATTGAGATTAAATTCTGAGATTGTTAACTATGAATTTCAAATAAAGAAAAGATCATCCTGCCAAGTGCAACAGGAGAGTTTGTATGCTTTGTTTTATGATTGAGGCATTTGGCAGTACCTCACACAAGCATATAGGGTTTTGGCAAATGTGGTAGAGAAACGTCTCTTCTTTGCCATGAATTTTAAAGATTTTCAGACTGGGTAAAGATGTAATATAAGGAAGAAATCAATTACTATTGATTACTATTGGTTACTATTATTATTTTTATAGTCAGGCAAGTTAGTCCTTCTGTGTAAAGGAGCTGGGATTTGCTTTGAATTTTTTGGAGGTAGAAAATTACCAGTAATGTCAACTACTGTCATTGCTTGGCCTGATTGTTTTTAAGGCTCGGGAGAATATCAAATGTGTACTTTACAACAAGAACAGACTATGCTGAAATTTCACAGAAGTAAGAAAAGGCCATAATTGGCATAATTTTGTAATTGGACTGCAATACCAGGTGTTAAGGGTTGTGGCTGGGCTAG
>VYZX01004956.1:117628-133009 GCA_013401335.1 Brachypteracias leptosomus | reverse complement strand
AGGAAGAAGAGCTGGCAGCACAATCCTCTTACTCCCCCCCTTTAGTTATTGATCAGCATTGATCAGATCCCCTCTCAGGCTTCTCTTCTCTAGAGAGATACTCCTGTCCCTTAATCATCCTCATAGCCTCTGTTGGACTCTCTCCAGTAGTTCCCAAAAGGTCGTTTGAGGTCTGGTTGGGAAAAGCACAAAACATGGTTGTGGTAAGGATGGAAAGTCAGAAGCAAAGAGGATTTTGCTGTACAAGGTGACTTTTCTGGATGGGAAGGTTTTCTTCATCTGATGCTGGAGCACACGTGAGAAAATGTTTTTGGGAAGGTGTAGGAGTCTACTACTAATATAACCCCAGCTGTCTGGGGGCTGTTCAGAGGAAAGGTGTAAAAGGTGGGATGAGGTGGAGAAGACTTTCTCCACGTGTATCTTTGCCATTCAGGTACCTGAGGACTAGTGGGGATTTGTCAACTCTGCGGTCAGGCGTAAATTGAACTTCATAACCTTGCAAGTGCAAAGCATTGGGAGTGAGTGATTTCACATTAAACACCAAATATTGCAGCTATTAAAGCACATTCATCATCCACACAAAGTGCCTGAACAGAAATGAGCTGTAGCATCTCCTTCAGCATGGAGTGTAAACACATTAAACCCCGTCCCTGTGCTGTCAGTCATCTCCACCCTAGAGAGGAGACCTGGCACTCAGGTNTGCTCTTGATGCAGCCCAGGATCCCATTGGCTTTCTGGGCTGCAAGTGTCCACTGACAACTCATGTCGAGCTTCACATCAGCCTATCCTTTGCCCAGCATCATGGGGTGACCTCCAGCTTGGCTTAGAACCACAGGCCCTGGTACCTCCAAACTCTGCCCCTTTGGGTTTCCTCTGGTATTCTGCTTTTTAGCTCTAAGTTGTGCTGTCCCAAACTAGAGCATCCTGTGACTCTGGTGTCCCCACTGGAACAAGTAGTAGTAAAAGAGGAGGCTACAGAAGCTACCCAGTGGTTTGGTCAACATTCAGTGACCATCTCACTGTTGCTAATAGGTGAGTTCTACCAAAAAGATACAAGCCCATGGGCAGTGCTGTGCAATTAGTTGTGATGGGGGTTGGACTAGATGATCTTTCGAGGTCCCTTCCAACCCCTAACATTCTGTGTGTGAGATTATGGGGACACTGCAGCATTCTTCCCAAAACCTCTGTGTGCTTAAATCCAGGAGACTTTGTTTCCTTTTCCTGAGCAGTTCCTCTGGGCTGTGTTTTGTTATCACCCCTCCCAAGAGATGGTCCAAGCTTCAGACCTAAAAAAGTTTTCATGTCTTTCTGCTTTCATCCCCCCCCCAGGCCAGCCAAGACTGGCCAAGGGTTGTGCTGGGGAGATGTGCTCTGTCCAAGATGGTGCTTCAGATAAGAGGCTGGGTGCTGATGATGGATACAACTGCTTTATTTGTCTGACAGGTGGACTGATGAGCAGATAGTGTTGCTAGGCCTCCATTCCTTCCTTGGAGAAACAATACAGACAGCCTGAGATGCTGATGTTTCTTGGAGATCTCTGAAAGCAGAGGTCGGGGCAGTCCCTGCCTTGCCCTTTGATTGTACTTGGATAAAGGACTTCAGTCCTTTAAGGGAAGAGCAATGATTTCATCAAGACCTGACATGTCCTTAGTTTCCAGTAAGGAAAACAAACAAAACCTCCCAGTTTGGAGAATAGAGTCCAGCCATAGCTGAATGCTCAGAAAAGGGCAGAGAGGCTGCAGGTCCAACAGAAAAAGTAGCTGGAAATGTCACCAGAAACTGTTATAATCCTTGGGGAGGTTTTTTTCTCCCCTTTATCTGATCTCCATTTATCATTCTTTCTGTCTTTACCTGACATGAACAGATGAAGTTTTGGAATTTCTCAGCAAGCAGATAAGTGTGGCTGAACTCAGCCTGGCTCTGGAACTTCTACCCCAGCCCCAGCTGCAGGAAGGCTCAGTCCCACCTCAGGAGTGGCTCCAGCCACACAGAATCCCACCATGGTGGGGTTGGAAGGGAGCTCTGGAGATGCTCTGGTGCAACCCCCCTGCTCCAGCAGCTCCCCCAGAGCAGGGGGCCCAGCAGCATGTCCAGACCCCTTTGGGATCTCTCCAGACAAGGAGCCTCCACAACCTCTCTGGGCAGCCTGGGCCAGGCTCCAACACCCTCACACCAAACAACTTTCTCCTGTTGTTGAGCTGGATCTTGAGCTTTGAAAACCCTCTTGCTTTGCTTTGTATTACTGATCCATCCCATGCATCTATGCCTTGCTGGGATTGACTAATCCCTCCTTGAACCCTCTACCCCATCACTGAGCCACCCTCCCTCCTTTCTTACAGAATCACAGAATTGCTGTGGTTGGATAGGACCTATAAGATCATCAAGTCCAACCATTATCGCTCTCTACCAGGCCACTTCTACACCATATCCTTGAGCACACTATCTAGACAGCTTTTAAATCCCTGCAGGGATGGGGATTCAGCCCCCTCCCTGGGCAGCCTGGTCCAGGCAGTTCTTAGTAGTGGAGGCAATGCTGATAGTTCATTGTACTGATCAGGAACTTCTGGAGGTAGATAGACAGGACCTCTGGACCTCTGCCTATGGAGAGAGGTAGAGGAGGGGAAGCCAGAAGTCTGCTGTGGAGCTTGGGAACCTGTAGCAGGACTAATGCGCTCAACCAGGCACGATTCTCCACTCAGACCATGCATCACTGCCTGTTGTCAGTGTGAGCTCATTTAGGTCCTCTCCTTAATGATGAAGAGTAGGTCTTTTTAGCCATAATTAAGTGGGTTTTTTCTTCCCTGAGGTTGATGGCCTTGGGATGAGATCAGTTTTTACCTGTTGTGTGCTCCTCTCCATCAAGCTCTGAAGACTCCCAGGTGACTGGCTCTGATGTACTAACTGAAATTGGGGTAAATTGGTGCCAGATGACAAATGACCATGCACAGGTAGGGTCTGTCCCTCTGATGTCTTGCCCTATGCCTTGGAGCTAGGTCTGAACAAGCCACACACTTAGTGAAGTAGCTTTGGCCAAGTTCAGGCTCTTTTGTGCAATCTGGCCAATGGAGACAGATAAAATGCTCCATCCTTCCTCTGCTTAGTGAAGGAGATTAGTAACTTTGAGGTCAGGTAGCTTTGCAGCATGGTGGAACAGTGAATGGTTCCTGTTTCTTCCAAGGAGCTCTGTTGGATACCCAACACTCTCAAAGGTGGTGGTGCTTATTTCAGAAAACCACCAGAACATGGTGGTTGAGGAGAAGCAAGAGCTTTACAGCCTGCAGAGCAGCCCATATGGGGGGACCAGGCCACAGCCAAGTGTGGAGACCCATCAATTCTTCTGGTGTCCCTGCCCATCCAGGTGTTCTCTCTGAGTTACCAGTTCCCACATCCATCTCTGGTTCTCTGTTGATTTTCCTCCTGTAGTTCCTATCTGGAAGCCCAGTGTCTCCAGAAGACTCTTTTTGGTCCCTCCTGTTGTCAGAAATACCTGAGCCTGGGTGAGATGGGATCTGTGGCTGTGAGGTCACATACATGAGGTTGGGTCCTTGGTTGGCTTTGTCCTGTCCATGCATGCTCCAACTCTCAGGCACTGGTTGTTGCCCAAAGAGCAAGTGACTGTGCTTTGGGATGAGGTGGAGCTCGCTGGGGTCTGTCCTTTCTGTCCCCCCATGACATCAGCTGGACTCCCTGGGAGGCATTAGGTGATGGGGAGAGGGGAGCAGGTTGACATCCTGGTGCAGACCTTGCTGCCATCATGTCTGGATCAGCTTGGTTGCCATCTACTCTTTGAGTAGCTGAATCCCTCCCCTCAATGAGGCTTTAAGGGAAGATTAAGTGTTCAAAACCATGATTTACATTTCAAAACCTAACCAGGGCCTGGTGTGAGATCAAAGGGAAAGTGGGGTTTAGATGTATTGATCAGGTGCCCCCGATGCTGGGGCCTTTCTGCTCTCCTGTGTCTTGTAAAGGATCAAACAAGAGGTTGGAAATGTAAGAACTGTCAGCGTGGTTATTTTTGCTCTAGGTGAGAAGAGTTTGTAATCCCAGGTGTTTAGATGCTTGCCTCAGAGAAACTGTTCCTTTGCAGTATTCCCTGGGTTAATTAGTGACTGCACCTTGGCACTTCTCCCTCCCCACCCCAAGAGGGAGATTTAGGTGGAAGGAAGAAATTTGTTGGTGCTGAGGGTGGTGAGAGCCTGTGCCAGGTTGGTCAGAGAGGTGGTGGCTGCCCCATCCCTGGCACCATGGCAGGGGAGGTTGTTTGGGGCTCTGAGCAACCTGCTCTAGCTGCAGATGTCCCTGCTCCCTGCAGGGGGTTGGACCAGATGACCTTGCAAGGTCCCTTCCCACCCAAACCAATGATTCTATGATTCAATAACTCTATAACATGGCAACTGCTGCACTCACCAGCCTTCCTTTGCTGTCTACTCAACCACAGTGTGTGTGGCAGCAAGAGGGCTCCACAGGAATTGTAGGACAAAGCTCCCAAGTTCTGTTTATGTGGATTTTGGCCAAGCAAGGAACTGTTTCATTTTACCAGCGTGACTGTTCTCCTCCCAGAACAAACTTTAAAAGTCTTTTTCCTTCGTGCCAAGCTCCTCATAGCTGTAAGAAAATCCCTCGAGGAGCTGGTGTGTGGTGGGAACAAAGCTCCATGGTGGGCACAGCCCACAGTGGTGTGAAGCTGCCTTATCAGAGGTGCATGTAGGGAAGGGGTAGCAGAGGTAATTATTTAAAATCCTTCAAAATACTTGACTATGAAAAGCTGTGGCTTTCTCCCATGTTTGGAAGTGAGAGGTGAGGCCGTGCCTGCTGTGTGGTGTGTGAGGAGACACCTTGTTGGTGACACTGCTGGGGCTTGGGGTAGGTGGCATAGTGATATGGAGGGCATCCAGGGAGGTGGTGGAGTCACCATCCCTGGAGGGGTTCAACAAACGAGTAGATGTGGTGCTTGGGGACATGGTCTGGGGGTGAGGGAGATGTTGGAAAAAGGTTGGACGTGATGATCCTGGAGGTCTTTTCCAGCCTAAATGATTTTATGATTCTAGGGGATGGAAGATCTTGAGAACAAGAGCCACTAGATGATGTTCCAGGAGAGGAACACCCCTGAGCAGTTCCCAATGAAACGAAACTGGACAAAGGATCACAGAATTGTCTAGGTTGGAAAAGACCTTTAAGATCATCAGGTCCAATCATTAACCAACACTAACAAGTCCTCGACTAAACCTTATCCCCAAGTGCTACATCTTTGTGTCTTTTAAATGGGTGACTCCACCAAGGGGTGGGGGCTCCACCAAGAAGCATCCCCATGACTCAGCTGCACAGGCAGCACCCCCACATCAGTCCCATGGCTGCTGCTTGCAAAACACTTGCCTTTTCCACACCTTCCTGAGGAAATACAAGGAATAACAAGCTAAAATAGTGCTAAAAAGCAGGAAGCTGTGCCTGGTGCCAGGTGGCCCTTGGGTATTGATCTGGTTGGGAAATGCCAGCAGGGTGGCTCCTAGAAATCCTCCCTGGGCGTTGAAGCTCCCCAGATGAGAGCTTCAGCTTGTGAAACCATGTTCTGCTCTGCCTCTGAGGAACTGCTGCTGCTTTCTCAGATGGATGCAGCACTGTTGTGCCTGGAAAAAATATTTACTTGTGTGGTAGTAGCAGAGAGTTGAGCTCCTTCTGCAGACTTTCCATTGTGGGAGTCCCTCCAGGGGATTTGAAATTAAATTGCTGCCTCCGTCTCTGGGTGAGGCAGGGAGGACAGAGGGAAGCTGCTCACATCTCCTGGCTGCTGGGCTGGTTTCTTGCTGTCCCCACCATCCTTGGGCAAACTCTTGCACAAGCTCCAGCTCTGGGAACTGCAGCATCATGGCTGGATCAGGTGCAGGGACCAAGTGGGACAGGGACGTGGGGCTGCTCACTGGGTCACAGCCAGTTCATCCCAGGTCACAGCAATCATTAATTCTCCTCGTGGAACCACTTGTTACAGCATGGGCTGATCACTGCACTGAGGGAGATCCCCCCCTCCCCTATTAGTGACTTATAAATCTCCCCTGTCTCAGATAAAGACCTTCATCCCCTTCTGCAAAATCATGTTGGGACTTTCCCCTTACAGAGGATTCCATGCATGGAGGACAGGGCTCTCCCAGTGCATCCCCAGAGCTCCTGAGCTATGGAGTTCAGTAAATGCTGACCCTCTGCCCTCCTCCTGCAACCAGAGTGGTCAGGCATTGGACCAGGCTGCCCAGGGAGGTGGTGGAGTCACCATCCCTGGAGGGGTTCAACAAACGAGTAGATGTGCTTGGGGACCTGGTCTGGGGGTCCGGGAGATGCTGGAATGAAGGTTGGACTTGATGATCCTAGAGGACTTTTCCAACCTAAATGATGCTAAATTGTGGAGTCTCCTTCTCTGGAGACTTCCAAGACCCATCTAGATGCATCCCTGGGCACCCTGCTCTGGGTGACCTGCTGGAGCAGGGGGGTTGGATGAGGTGATCTCTAGAGGTCCCTTCCAACCCCTCCTATTCCGTGACTGTGTCAGAGCCATTCAGCTTGTCCCCCCCTCTCTCCTCACCCTGCCCAGCTGCTCACCCAGCTCACTGCTTCCCATTGCCAGTCACTTTGTTCCTCATGTAGATTAACAGGGATTTGGGGCTGCAGCTGAATAATTGATCAAACCCATGCAGGCTTCACAGACTTGAGCAGAACTTTTAGTGAACTTTCATTCCCACACAAGGCTTTCAAACGGAGGCAGATCTGAGCCAGGCTGCACCTGGGTGTTTGCTATCTGATCTCACTGGAGCTCTTAAACTATGCATCAGCTCTTCAAATCTTCCTGTTGTGTTTTGCATATTGCAGAGATAGAAATGCATCCGACAAGAGCTTTTTCTCATTGGAAAAAAAAAGGACTTTACATTTTAGTCCCTTTCCAATGGGTTCTTTTGGATGATTCAGAGGTTGTTGACTCCTCTGAACATGATCTTTTTTTAAAAAAAAAAAAAAGGGCTTGGGTCTCTAGCTGTAGTGAAAGCTGAAGGTCTGTTGTTGCAGCACTATCTGCAGAGGACAGGATTTCATGTCCAGGCTGTGTGGCAGGGTTTGTAAACAGTGCACTGCGGATTTTAGGCAGTCCTCGTAGGAGTTTATCTTCATCTTCCCAGCTCCCAGCAGACACAGAGTCAGAAGTGGGTGTATGTGTTCATACATGTGCACGTGGCCTTGTCTCACCCCTGGCAGGGGGAGAGGGTGGCTGTGGGTGTCCCAAGTGACTGGTGGCATTCATAGAATCATAGAATATATTGGGTTGGAAGGGACCTTTCAAATTCATCTAATCTAAACCCCCTGCAGTCAGCAGGGACATCTCTACCCAGGGCAGGTTGCTCAGAGCCCCATCAAGCCTCACCTTGAATGTCTCCAGGGATGGGGCCTCCACCCCCTCTTTGGGCAACCTGTTGCAGTGATCAACCACCCTCATATTAAAGAACTTCTTCCTAAAGTCTAACCCAAATCTAACCTTCTCTAGTTTTTAAAACCATTGCCCCTCGTCCTATCCCTACACAGCCTTGTAAACAGCCCCTCCCCAGCTTTCTTGTAGCCCCCCTTACCTCAGCAAAGCCCATGGGTTGGTTAACACCACCACCCCATCACCTTCCCAGTGCTGTGGTGGAGCCTTCCCAGCCTGCAGTGCAGTGCAGGGGTTTACAGGGGCAGGAGCTGGTGTGTAAAACCAGCCCACAGATCCAACATGAAACCAGTCACCGACCATCCGTGTTGTGCAAGTCCTCAGGGCAAAGTGGCTCCTTGTGAAACCTGGACCATGAGGTACAGACAGGTCACAGGAGATGTACACACTTGTTGAGGTCAGAGAACTATGCATAAGATCTGATGTGAGCAAAAGAAACGTGAACAAACAGTTTGCATGAGCAACAGTGTGTTTTGTGTGTGGTGTGGTGTATGTTGGTGAGAAATTTAATGAAGTATAAGAAGGGCAAGGTCTGCATCTGGGTGAGAACAACCCAGGTACCAGTACAGGTTGGGACTGAGCTGTTGGAGAGCAGCGTAGGAGAGAGGGACCTGGGGGTGCTGGTGGACAGCAGGGTGACCATGAGCCAGCAATGGGCCCTTGTGGCCAAAAAGGCCAATGGCATCCTGGGGTGTGGTGAGTAGGTGGAGAGAGGTTCTTCTGCCCCTCTACTCTGCCCTGGGGAGACCCCAGCTGGAATATTGTGTCCAGTTCTGGGCCCCTCAGCTCAAGAAGGACACGGAACTGCTGGAGAGAGTCCAGCCCAGAGCCACAGAGATGCTGAAGGGAGTGGAACATCTCCCTGCTGAGGAAAGGCTGAGGGAGCTGGGGCTCTTTAGCCTGGAGAAGAGGAGACTGAGGGGGGACCTCAGTAATGGTTATAAATATGTAAAGGGAGAGTGTCAGGAGGATGGAGCCAGGCTCTGCTCAGGGACATCCAGTGACAGGACAAGGGGCAATGGGTGTGAGCTGGACCAGAGGAGGTTCCACATCAATAGGAGAAGAAACTTCTTCCTGGTGAGGGTGCCAGACACTGGCCCAGGCTGCCCAGGGAGGTTGTGGAGTCTCCTTCTCTGGAGACATTTAAAGCCCCCCTGGACATGTTCCTGTGCAACTTGGTTTAGGGGATCCTGCTCTGGCAGGGGGGTTGGACTAGATGATCTTTGGAGGTCCCTTCCAACCCCTGACACTCTGTGATTCTGTGATTTAAGAGCCATGGATGTGCACACTTTGGGGGTTTTATTCCTGCCACATAATTTGGGCAGGCTTCACCACTTGGGGAGCATCACCCAGGGTGCCCAAAGCAAAGCTCCCCATGCAAGGTGAGGGCTGGTTCCCAGCACAGCCCTGCACCCAGCTCTGCCATCCCTGCTCGTGCTGCAGCAGCTCTGAATAACAGCTTGAGAGCTCCCTTTATTCCCCTCTTAGTCCTGATGCTGTCTGGTGGGAGACAAAAAGTATGAGCCATTGTAGAGAGGCTTGTTGTCCTTTCTGCCTTGTTGCAGAGCCAGGCATAAAGTGGCCACGTGGCCAGTGAAGGACGGGTATTGTTCTGCTGGGGAAATGTGCTGTAAAGCAGAACAAGCATCCCAGGTTTTGTCTTCTTTACCTCCTACCATTCTGTCTTGCTTCTCCCCACCTACAGACACGAGTTAAGCACTAGAAAGCAGCTTAGATCAGTGGTGACTTGTTGTTGCTCTTTAATTCATGCAAATGTTCTTCTTAACTAGCTTGGAGTTTTAAACAGCCCTCTGGGGAACCTTTTGTGGTTATGATTATTGAAGCAAAAGTTTATTTCCTTTAAGCACAAAACAATGGGGGAAGAGAGGGGGAGAGTGTTGTGTTTTCTGGCAAATACAGTAAATGTAAAGGTCAGGTACAAGCTGACATAGCAGTGGGCAAGTCAACACTTGGAAGAATTCCCCAGAATAGCAATAAAGAGTGTCAGCTTTGCAGCCTCACAACAGCTCAAGGGTTTCTTGTCTGTCTGTGTCTGGAGTGGTAAAGACCTTGCAGGGTCTGAGACAGGCTTTGCTTTGGGCTGAGGTTTCTCTGCTTTGCTGTGTGCAGACGCCCTATATCAGGTGTCTAGAGATACCTTAGAGAGTGTGCAGCAAGAGAGCTGCAGCCACTTCACAGCAGGAGTCCCAAGTTTTGCTAAAAGCTGGGGTGCAAACACTCAGATGGCCTCATAAGCCCAGCCCAGGGCCAGGCTTGTGCTGCAGCCTCGCACCTTCCCAGAGCAGATGTGGCTCCACATCCACCCCCTCCTGATTTCCCACCTAGTCCAATTCCCACTACATCTCTGATCATGATCCCAGGGCTGGAGCAGCTCTCCTGTGAAGACAGGCTGAGAGTTGGGGTTGTTCAGCCTGGAGAAGAGAAGGCTCCAGGGGGACCTTAGAGTGACCTTCCAATACCTGAAAGAGGCCCATAGGAAGGCAGGGGAAGGTCTGTTCAAAAGAGTTTGTAACGATAGGACAAGGAGGGATGGTTTTAAGCTAGAAAAGGGAGATTTAGGTTGGACATTAGGAAGAAGTTCTTTAATATGAGGGTGGTTGATCACTGGAATGAGCTGCCCAGAGAGGGGGTGGAGGCCCCATCCCTGAAGACATTCAAGGTGAGGCTTGATGGGGCTCTGAGCAACCTGCCCTAGGTAGAGATGTCCCTGCTTGTTGTAGGGGAGTTGAACCAGATGACCTTTGGAGGTCTTTTCCAACCCAAACCACTCTGTGCTCTTCAGACAGCACTGGAACACATCACTCCTGAGCAGAGGCTGACTGGTTCTCCCCGTGTGGCAGCTGCAGTGCTGTGATGACAGACGTGGGCTCTGAACCCTCGACCTCCTGTGACTGTGAGACACGTGTTGGCTCTTTGGGGAGCCTGCAGCAGCCATTTCATCCTCAGGCAGCCTTAACCCCTGCTCTGTGCCCTGCCACCCAGCCCCAGCTCCCTGCCAGAGAGCTAATCACTCCCTCCCAGCGACGTGGGGGTGCAGCCACTGGAAATGCTTGATCTGAAGGCACTAATGGTGAAAGGCCACATAAATATGACATGAAAGAGTCCTTCACCCTGGGAAATGGATCTGAATCCTTTACATAGGAGGTCTTGGTAGGTACAAAGCCAACGTTCTTCCTCTCTCACAGTGGAGTTAATGTGTTTGCAGGCTGAGCACTTGATCTGAGCTCCCTTGGTGGGGTTGGGCACTGCTGAGGGTCACTTGGGTGGTGAGAGACAGCTTCCACTGCTGCAGGACATTTCTGCTGAGGGAACCAGGTTCAATGTACTTGCCAGCTTCTTTGAATTTTAGCTTTAACTCAGTTAAGGTCAGTTTGGAGCAGCTCTCCTGGCTCAGGCTTTTCTCCATCTGACAGTGGCCAAGAGCAGCTGCCAAAAGCAGAGGATGAGAATATGGCAGGTGCCTGGTGCCAGTTCCCCCAAACACTCCCACAGTGTCTCGTGGGTGTCCTAAACCAGAGTGACTTTGTGCTGAGCATCTCTTTAGGGGCTGTCTTCTCCTGTCAGCTTCTCTACTTCTGAAATTATGCATTCTCCAGCAACCTGTGGCAGAGCTCCACATCTTTGGTACATCTTTGAAGAGCTTCCTCTTGTTTTCAAGCCTGCTGCCTGCTAATTTCAGTTAACATCCCAAAATTCTCTTATTATGGGTGGAAAACACCCTTTTCTCTTTACCATCCATGCCTCTTGTGTTTTCACAGGTGACTTCTGTTTCCACCTCCCCAGTTGTCTCCTCTCTAACCCTCAGCCAACACCAGAGGAAGTTGCATGGAGCAACCTCCTTGTGTAGGGAGGTTGGACCAGATGACCTCTAGAGGTCCCTTCCAGCTTCAAACATTCTATGATTCTATGATCCTAATGTCCTAAACTTCCCAAAACATCCACTGACAGGGTTGGCAATCTCATTTTGCCCCCAGTGAACTGGGCTCAGCATCTTTCCCTGTCTTCTCACTGTGCCAAAGTCAAAGAGAAGGGGCCCTTTGCTCACGGACCATCTGTGTAATAGATCACTCTGACACCAATTCACTTGTTCTCTGGGTAATAAGTTATAATCCAGCCATTCAGGCAGACATGGAAAAAAGAAAACTAACATGGCCTCTAAAATCAATGAGCCAGTAAATAGAGGACTATAAATAATCAGGAGAAAGGATTTAATTAGCAACAAAACTCAACTTGCAGCACACGGGGCACGTGTGGCAGCCTCTGGTCTGAAACATCCTCACGTGCTCTGCTTATTCCAGCACTGGCTGGTGTGATTGCTTCTCATGCCCATAGAGACTCTGCTGATCTTCACTTTCCACTTAGAGGGTGGTGAGACCCTGGCACAGGTTGCCCAGGGGGTTGTGGATGCTCCATCCCTGGAGGTGTTCAAGACCAGGTTGGATGGGGACTTGAGCAACCTGGTCTAGTGGGAGGTGTCCCTGCCATGGCAGGGGGGTTGGAACTAGATGGTCTTTGAGGTCCCTTCCAACCCAAACCATTCTATGATTCTAATCTATAAGACTGAGTTGTATTTTGTGAGCTTTTCACTCCCCAGCACTGGGCTGTGTCATGGCTGGTCTGTAGGTCTCCACATTGATGCTGCTGAGAGGAGCATCAAACCCCCAAGAGATTTGTGCTGGTGTACTTGGCACTTGTGAGACCATACAATGAGCACTGCGTCCAGTTTTGGGCACCACAGGATAAGAAGGACATTGAGGGGCTGGAGAGGGTGCAGAGAAGGGCAACAAGGCTGGTGAGGGATCTGGAGAACATGGGTTATGAAGAGAGACTGAGGGAACTGGGGTTGTTTAGTCTAGAGAAGAGGAGGCTGAGAGGAGACCTCATTGCTCTCTACAACTACCTGAAAGGAGGTTGTGGTGAGGCTGGGGTTGGGCTCTTCTCCCAAGTAACTAATGACAGGACAAGAGGTGATGGCCTCAAGTTGCACCAGGGGGGAGGTTTAGATTGGACATTAGAAATAAACTCTTTACTGCAAGAGTGGTCAGGGACTGGCCCAGGCTGCCCAGGGAGCTGGTGGAGTCACCATCCCTGGAGGGGTTCAACAAACGAGTAGATGTGGCACTTCAGGACATGGTCTGGGGGTCAGGAAGATGTTGGGATGAAGGTTGGACTTGATGATCCTAGAGGTCCTTTCCAACCATACTGATTCTGTGATTCTGTCTGGAGATGATGCTGTGCCCATTGCTCAGGTCCTGAGCTACCTGCACCCTGGGCAAAGCCCGGGCAGGATGGCAGAGGTGGTGCCCACCCTGGTTTGTGTAGGCTGGGGGTTTGCTGAGCAAGTTCCCAGTGCACTCACCCATGTGGAGGAGTGAGAGTTCTCCACCAGCTGTGCTGCTGCTGGCACAGGGATCTGCTCAGCAAGATCTGGGTGTGAATCCAGCCCCAGGTGTGACTCACATCCAGCTGGGTGTGCATCCAGCCTCTGCTGGGTTGTGCATCCCAGGAGAGATCTGCTGGATGTGGGCAAGGAGGGGATTTATTCCTGCTTTATCAAATTCCTGGACCTACCACTGCCATTGACTGGGCATGGGCTGCACACCTGGGACTGGAGCAAGGTGGCTGCATTTCATGGTCAAAGAGCTTTTCATTGCTTTGCCTGCTGGTATCACAGCTTATTGATAGCAGATTAGGTGAGAATAGATCAGCAGAGAACCCAAAAGGAGGTTAAGTAGTACCCAGAGTCTCTGGTTTGAAGCATCTCTGGCTCAGATTTAAGGCAGAGTTTTCTAGCTCCCTAATGCATTCTGAGTATCCTGGAGCCTGCAGCTGAGGCAGAGCTGCCTGAGAAGAGATCAATTCATGAAGGCTGCTCAGTGCAAAGCCCTGGATTTTCTTGATTTTACACCTGTTTGCTTCCTTAGCCATAGTTCAATTTTCCCCTCATCAGCCCATGCTTGTGAATTCACCTCAGATTTTAAACATGCTGTCGAGCAGCATCCACCCTAAACTCCTGAATTTTCTGGGAATTACTTCATTGAGCTGAGGTATGCTGCATCATGTGTCAGTACAGAGTAATTTTATTATTGGAAGAATGATTCCATTAGGTCAAAGCAGATTGTAAAGATCCCTCTCCTATGTTTTAGTGCCTTTCTGGAGTACCCAGCCGTATGCCTCTAGTACCCACGTGCTGTTTGCTTTTATTAATGCCTGCATCTGCTGGTGATTTGAGCAGGGGCCAAAGGTTCAAAATTGAAACTCAAGGACCCTCTACTACTTAAAGATTTTATTAGCCATAAATCTATTATAAAGCGCCTCTGTTGACAATAGGGAATAATACAATCAAACCTCTTCCCCCCCCACCAGTGACAGCCCTTCTCTGCTGCAAGGATCCACATGAATTAACCTGTCTTGTTAACTGTCCCAGGCTAAGTGCCTTGCAGGAGGAGAAAATACTTGAGCAAAATACAAAGAAACATCTGTGCCCAGCTTTCCTAGGGGCACTCAGACAGTGCTTCATTCCCATACAGACCTTCTGGGTCCTGTGCTTTGGTGCAAAGTGAAGCACAGAATGTTTCAGGGTAAGGAGAGTGGCTGTGCCTGTGCTTGTGCTGGTTAAAGGAGGATGTGCAGGGCAAGTGAGATCCCTCCTGTACTCCCCGTGCTATTGCTTGGTTGGTTTGGGGTTTTTTTTCTACCTTGGGAGAAGTTTGGTGAACTTAGTCATGGCTTGCTTGAGTAAAGTTAAAGAGTTCACATTAAAAAGCCCTAAAACCCTCATCATGAGGATTTCTGTGCCAGTGACCCTCTACACATAGAATCATTTAGGTTGGAAAAGATCTCCAGGATCATCAAGTCCAACCTTTGTCCAACATCTCCCTGACCCCTAAACCATGTCCTGAAGTGCCACATCTACTTGTTTGTTGAACCCCTCCATGGATGGTGACTCCAGCACCTCCCTGGGCAGCCTGTTCGGTGCCTGACCACTCTTGCATTAAAGAACTTCTTCCTAATATCCAATTTAACCTTCCCAATGCCCAATCTGCCTGCAAGAAGGGACCGTCCAGTGCATAACTTCCCTGCTCCCAGTTATTTGCAAGACTTTGGGGCTGGGAGGAGTTGGATTTTGTGCCAGGCCTGTTTCCACCTCAGCTACAAGCTCTTGGGGTGACTTTTGCTCTATTTATAATTTGCAGGCGTTTCATTATTGGCCCAAGGTCTGAGCCCTGCTACAAAAGAATCCGTGAGGCTCGTGGTGCTTTGGGGTCTCCGTGGGACACGGGATAACTGGTATTTGCACCTAATTCCTTCTCTGAAGAGGCTGGTGTTGTGCTTACAGTGCAGGCTATTCCAGCTCGGTCCCTTCCTCCTCTTCCCTGTAAATGTCATGGGGAAATGTTACGTTGCAGCCTCCCTGACAGCCCTTCACAGCCCATCCAGCATTAGCACAGCCCCTTTTGTCTCCCCCATCCCTTCCCTTTGCAGTCTCTATAATCATAATCCCCAACTGGTGCTCACAACTGTGGGTAGTTTAGGTGCATGCTGAAATTAAAGTCTTAATTGCCATCAAAATCAGGGGAAGGAGGCTCCTTGTGCAGCACAAAAGGAGGAGTGATGAGAGGACTAAACACTGTTCACAGTTGCTCCTCTGAGCACCAGAACCTGGACTTCTTGGTGGCACAGTTTTAGATGTGTTACCAGCAGAGCATTTCAAAAGCTGGCCTTGAGACATTGAATGAACACAATTCTGAGACAGAAGGCTACATAAAATAGAATAAGATAGGATAAAATAGAATAGAATAGAATTTAAAAAATAGAATAGAATAGAATTTAAAAAATAGAATAGAATAGAATTTAAAAAATAGAATAGAATAGAATTTAAAAAATAGAATAGAATAGAATTT
>VYZX01004956.1:104175-117258 GCA_013401335.1 Brachypteracias leptosomus | reverse complement strand
TTAAAAAATAGTTAAAAAATAGATAAAAAAGTAGAATTAAAAAAATAGAATAAAATAGTCCTTTACTCTCTAGCTCCTCAAGTCCTACGTAGCCAATCTCTAATAGCTCAGTAGCAAGGACCAAGCAATCCTGAGGTGCAGTGAGTTGCCCCCTCTCTGCATGGGGTTGTCTACCCCATGGCCACCATCAGGCCAGTTTTCAGGGAACAAGAGCTGTGATTTCAAACCTTTGCAGCCCTTTTATTCAGCTTTAAGTATCCAAAACAGCTCTGGAAGCTCCATCCAGCACAAAAGCAAATGAGGAAGGCATGAGATGCTTTTATAAGTCAGGAGCCTGGACAGGTGACCTCCTGCTGGCAGTACAGCTGGTCACTCTGGTGGAGCATATGGAAGCAGTAAGTGCATCTCCTTTCTCCTTCTACCTTTCCTGCTGTGATTGCACTCAGGAGAGAAATATTTCATTGTCCAGTAGTAAAAGCTGACATTATGGGCCTACCTCCATCTGGCCATTAGCTCCCTAAAAATTATTTGAGGTAGAAAAACAACATTGTGAGCCCGTGGCAAATGATGGGTGGAAAGTACACAGGTACCTCCCAGAAAACCTTCTGCAGGGACAGAAGTCCTGGCTCCTTGCCTCTCTCTGTGTGGGAGCAGGGACAATTAAATGGGAAAGTTTATCATGTGACTGAGCACTACTGCTCTTAGCAAACCCCAGAGTTCTGTGTTTCTGGCATGAAACTGAGGAGCTGGTCTTGAAATGTCATGAGCAATGTACCAAGACCCCCTTTCCTCCTGCCTGCAAACGCTGCCAGCACCTCACTGGCTGAGCAGTTCTTTTTCTTCACTCTGCAAGAGAAAAGAGCAATAAAACCCCCATGGTTTGGGTTTGGTTTCCTCCATGCCTCATTTGTATTTCTCCTATATTAAATTTTGTCGGGGCCATTTCACGCATAAACTTTATTTTTCTTTTGTGCTGGAGAAAACCTCAGAAATGGCTTAATGTGGCTGCATTTATGAGTCTCGTTGTGACAGCAGCTTGTCATCGTCGCTTCAGCAGGGACAATGAGAGCAAGAGAGGGGGGTGTGAAACATGCCAGTCAAAGGCAAAGATAGACTTGGGCTTTTGTAACGTTTGACCAGGCTTCAGAAGGTTCATGGTCGTTGTGATTTCGAAGCAGACAATCAGGTTTTATTTGCTCAAAGGACTCTCAAGTCCTCCTTAGACAGGAGCCATCAGTGGCTCCTGCCATTCAGAGTTTGCTCCTGGGGATGCAGAATAAAAAACCTGAATGGATTCGTGGAGGTGGGTGTCCAAAGTTTAAAGCAACAGTCACGGAATCATGGAATGTTNCAGGATGCCCTTGGCCTTCTTGGCCACAAGGGCCCATTGCTGGCTCATGGTCACCCTGCTGTCCACCAGCACCCCCAGGTCCCTCTCTCCTACGCTGCTCTCCAAGTCCCCAGAGTTGCATCTTTGGTAGCTACGAGGACATGTGAGGACTGGGGCAAGAAAGCCTGGAGCTTGTGGGGACAAGGGGAGAAGTGGATGGGGTTGGTCGTGGTTAGGGCATGGACAGCACGTTCTGTGCTGGAGGCAGAGGTTGGGGCTGGTAAGACGTGCCTCATGTTCCAGTTGTTCCATGAGCTTTCAGCCACCCACGAGCTCATGCTTTAAGTACCCTTTTGAGAATGCCTGAGTGAAACGGGTCCATTGTGCTTTAGAGTCACTTACTGCTGGGTTTCTCATGCCAGTGTTATGGTTGGAAAATAAGTGGGTTTTCTTCTCCTTTTGCACAAACTTTCAAGCTCTTTCAGCAGTGGTAAATGGCAGAATATTTTCCAGGCTCACGATAACTCCTCTTTCTAACGCCGCTTTCCCAGAATTACTCTCGACATGCATCTGAAAGGAGAACTAAAAATAAAATATTGACAGTTTTGTCAATATCTTAAAGGTGTTCAGAAACCAACGAACCGGGCTTAAAAGTGAGATTGTTGCTGCTATTGTTAGTGGACAGCAATTCAGTGCACTTCTCAGCAGGACCTAAAAGCTGCTGCTCCTTGTGTGTGACTCCCACGTCATGCTCTGTGCTCTAGCTGGGGGTTAAGTGCTTAAACTTAACTTAACAAAGGCTGGCTTCAACATTGACTCAGACTAGGGGAGGAGAGGAGGAACTTTCTGCTCCAGAAACTCTTGAAGCTTTGGTTTGCTGCTTTGCCAAAGAGAAAGTTGTAGACTGGGAGAGTTGGAGCTTTTAGCAGGGCAGGGAAGTGGGGAACAGCAGAAGAAAAGATAGGAAGTAAATGGGCAGGTTTATTAGTCATGTTCCTGCCATCCAAAGTATCTTAATCTCACTGCTTCAATCATCAGCCATTTCCCCAGACAGCCCAGAGCAGCCTCTGCTGCTTCAGGGAATTTCACAATTTAGAAATTGCTTATGCACAAAAAGGAGAAAAAAACCAACACCTTAATTTTAACTTGCCACAAAACAAAGTAAAAAGCAAGTGAGCATCAAGCAAGGTCTGCTTTGAGAAGTGCTTCAGTTTTAACTCTTAGTATGAATTGTGTTATGGTTCTGTAGAAGAAAAGAAAGTAATGTTAGGGCAGGTGCTGTGAGCACTTTGTTTTGCCAGCACTAGCATGGACACTGTGTGGGTTTTCTCCTCAAAACCCTGAAGTTCCCTTCAGAACCTTTGGCTTTGTTATTTGTCATGGGGGAAAAGATAATTAACTAATGAATCAACTGTCTGTCTGGGAAAATAGTCTAGTTCTAAGGTGCAGAAGAAAGGGATGATCTATTCTTAGAATCATAGAATTGTTCTGGTTGGAAAAGATCCAACCATTCCCCCATCCCTACCAGGGCACCACTGACCCCTGGCCCTCAGCACCACATCTCCACCCCTTGGAAACCCCTCCAGGGATGGGGACTCCACCACTGCCCTGCCCAGCCTGCCACAGCCACAACAACCCCAAACACCAACAAATTGTTCCTCAGCTCCAACCTCAACCTCCCCTGGGGCAACTTGAGGCCCTTTCCTCTTGTCCTGTCCCTTGTTCCTTGGGAGAAGAGCCCGACCCCACCTGGCTCCAACCTCCTTGCAGGGAATTTTTGAGAGCTTTTGTATTTGAGGAGCTCTAAATACCCAATTGCTTTTACTACTGAGTAATCATCTTATTACAATTAATTCTTGGAAGTTGGCAAAGTCCAAGTCCTTGCTAGATAAAGCAACATCACACATCTCCAGGGGTTACCTCCCAAAGCCTGCCCAGCCCAGTGAGGCACCACCTTGGCTTTGCCCAGCTTTGCATCCCCAGGGAAGACAGATGAGTACATGGGGTGATGCTTTGTTTGGGTTTATTTCCCAAATGCTGTTTGAGTCTCAGGTTTTTCAGGCAGATCCATCCAATTTGGGTTCTCAAGACAAGCCTGTATGAGTTTCACATTTCTTGCTTCTTTGTTACTCCGTTATTTTCTGCTGGGTCAGTGACACTTGGGTTCATAACATCTTGTTGTGCCTCTGGTTTTAGTGCTTTGCTGACCCTTGGTCTTATGCCACTTGACTGCTCCTTGTCTACGGGAAGCCTCTGCCCCTCCACTGATCTCTGCATGGCCTCAGACTCTCTCCACATGACCCCACCAGCCATCCCCACATCCTCCACGTCCAGCAGGCCAGCATCTCTAGCCCATCTCTTGTTGGAGAAAATGCCCTGAGACCTCCGGATGAAAAATGCTTTATAAAATTGTTGTTCTCTGGAGAGCCATAGAATTGAGTGAGAACCTTTCTGTGGAATTTGTAAAGCCAACTACGGCGTTTAATGGCAAATTATGTCTTTACTGCAGGGCTCCATAGGCTGGGGTATTTCCAGCCCCAAAAAGCTGGAATGATCCATTTCTCTGAAAGCCTCGGGACACCAAGTGAACTGCATGAAGCCCCTGCAAACACAAGAATAGTCTAGACTGTTCTCCTTTCATTTATTTTCCAGTAGCACAGGGCTTGTTTTCTCCTCTCTGTTGGCCCCTCGGTCTCGTCCACAGCAGCAGGATCTGCTCTTGCTCCAAGACAGTTGCCAAATTGATTTCTCCTCTGCAGTGAGCAGACCCCTTGTCACTGTGGCCACTATCTTGAATCCTGACAGCTGGCTGGGGATGTTGGGCTGAGCTCCAAGAATAAACATTTTCTAAGGCATTAATCTTTTTGGTGATTATCTACAGGAACTACTTCATCTGGCTTTTGGAAATCAGTCTGTGGTGGGGCTTTTTTGAGGTCTTGGTGAACATAATTTGATATAAAATTCTTCTTAGAGGGGTCAGTCCTGCTCTGGGCAGAGAGAGGAGGAGTGGGGAGGTAGCAATCACTTGCCCAGAAGATAATTCAAAGTCTTTCTGGAGATGTTCAAGGTCAGGCTTGATGGGTTCAGGGCAAGCTGACCTACTTAGAGATGTCCCTGCTTCTTGTAGGGGGTTGGACCAGATGACATTTGGAGGTCCCTTCCAACTCAAACCATTCTGTGATTCTATACTAAGATATCCAGAGGCTGTTTGGGGCCAGGTTTGGTTATAAATTGGTGTTGCATCTGAGCTTGTGGACATGAGGGTGCAAGGATAAATCTGCTTTTAGGAGGTACAGAGCAGGTGCTGCCTGCAGGGTACAGGGAGGTCCTCTGAGAAGAAATGGTCCTCTTGCCAGAGCAATCTACCCCAGAACACCCCTTCCCAGTTAACAGCAAGGGCTCTCTGTGCTCTATTATGCAGTAACCTAACCCACAAACCTGAATTCACCTTGAATTTACAGCCCATCTTTATTTTGTGCATGTAGAATCATAGAATGGGTTGGGTTGGAAGAGACACCAAAGATCATCTTGTTCCACCCCCCTGCCATGGGGGACACCTCCCACTAGAGCAGGTTACTCAAAGCCCCATCCAACCTGGTCTTGAACACCTCCAGGGATGGAGCATCCACAACCCCCCTGGGCAACCTCTGCCAGTGTCTCACCACCCTCAGAGTGAGGAATTTTCTTCTAAAGAGCTTGTAGCAACTGTTCCCACCTGAGATACCAACCTACACATGGCTGGCATCCATTTCTTGTTAGAAAATGTAGTTTATACAGGAATTCACTCGAAGGGCTTGACAGAATATCTTCACAGCAGTAGTAGCATCTTCACAGCTCTCCCCCTGGCATGTGGGTGTTCCCTGCTGTGGCTGCTCCCACCACCCAGCCCATCAGGTCCCACGTGTCTCCACAGAGGCTGGAAGGCAGAGGCTGGATTTTCAGCAGCTGTAGGAGTGAATCAGGCACTTCACCAACTCTTCTTTCCTCACTCTGGCCCAGGAAAGGGAGGGGACCAGAGAAGGTGTGGGAGGAGGAGCATCATTGAAGTGCAAGCATTAAAGCTGCATTTAGCACCTGTCTAATTTTTAATATGTGCTTTAGCCACAACCTGGCATTAGGCTCTGAGGTAAGTGACAATTTGTGCAGCATTTCTGGATTAGCTGCAGCATGGAGGGTAACTGGTGGGTTTGGCTCAACAGCTGCAATCAAAACCAAAATCATTTCAAGCCAAGCCAAAAAAAAGGTGTGTATCTGGAGGAGGGGAAGGAGGATGTCTCTGGGTTTTCCTCCTTTTATTAAAATGAAGGTAATTTGGAAGGCCAGCTCCTGGGGCAGAGCTGAATCAGGGCTCTACCCCANCTACTCTGCCCTGAGGAGACCTCAGCTGGAATATTGTGTCCAGTTCTGGGCCCCTCAGTTACAGAAGGGCACAGAACTGCTGGAGAGAGTCCAGCGTAGGGCTACAAAGATGCTGAAGGGAGTGGAACATCTCCCTGCTGAGGAAAGGCTGAGGGAGCTGGGGCTCTTTAGCCTGAAGAAGAGGAGACTGAGGGGAGACCTTGTTAATGTTTATAAATAGGTAAAGGGGGAGTGTCACGAAGATGGAGCCAGGCTCTTCTCGGTGGCAAACAATGATAAGACAAGGGGTAACGGGTACAAGCTGGAACACAGGAGGTTCCACAGCAATAGGAGAAGAAACTTCTTCCTGGTGAGGGTGCCAGACACTGGCCCAGGCTGCCCAGGGAGGTTGTGGAGTCTCCTTCTCTGGAGATATTCAAAACCCCCCTGGACGTGTTCCTGTGTGACCTCATCTAGGTGATCCTGCTCTGGCAGGGGGATTGGACTGGATGATCTTTGGACGTCCCTTCCAATCCCTGACACTCTGTGATTCTTGTGCTGTGAGCTCCAGAGCTGGACACAGAGCTCCAGGTGGGGTCTCAGTAGAACAGAGCAGAGGGGCCGAATCCCTTCCCTCACCCTGCTGCCCACACTTCTTTTGCTGCATCCCATTTTCTCTCAGTTTCTCCGATAACCTCTCCTGCCATCATCCATCAGCCCGTGGGTCTCTGGGTACTTGTCCTTGATGCACAGAGCGGGTCATTGGACTCCTTGAGCCTTAGGGACCAATTCTCTGATCTCTCTGATTCTCTGCTATCTTCACCCTTGCACACTTGCTGTCCCAGCAGGGCAGGGAGGGGTTTCATCACTCCCTCTGAGCAGGAGCAGCAGCAGAACTGTGGCCAGGTCCCAGCAGCTGCTTCTAGAAGATCCTCATTTCACCGAGTCCAGCTTAGATCACAGAGAGGAGAAACTCCTTGATCTCCTGTGCATGGCAGCTTATCTCAGTGCTCCACGGGGGAAATTTCTGCCTTATCTGAAAGGCCCTTGAAAGCCCCATGCACTGCTGGTTTCACACAGGACTTTGTGGCAGGGTTTGGTCTGTGCACAGGCTGATTTTCTTTATTTTTATTTTCTTTTCTAGCCCGAAGAGAGAAAACAAACCCCAGCCCAGGAGCAGCAGATAAGCAGTAGAGTGCCCTTGCAGCTTCCAATCCATAGAGCTTAGGTTGCAACCGAGTGACCCAAGGCCAAGGTGAGTATAGATCTGAAGGGAACACGGTGCTGCCTGGTTAATGACATCGATACACAACATCCAGGCAGCTGGGAACACAAGAGTGGTTTTCAGCTAATAGGGGTTTTTTTCACAGAGGTGTAGGATGCCAGAAGACAGCTCCTTTTGCAGCACTGCTCAGTCAGTGTTTTGTCTGGCACAGGAGGCTCTCTGATGAGAAAAAGCCATCCCCTGCTCTCCTCACTGCCCTGCTCAGTTTGGTGTTTGATGAGCACCATCAGATGTAGGTTTGAGAGCAGGGCCAAGCGCCACCTCAGCAGGTGGACAACAGTGCCAGCATTGCTGCCCACACTGGGGAGGGCTTAGGAGCTCTGCTCTCACCTATGCTTGCTCCTGCCTTGGTGAAGCAGGTGAAAAATGTTCCTCTGCCTCAGCAAAGAAGCTTCAGGTCAGCATTGGAACAAGCTTCTGTAGCCAAGCCATGGACAGGTCTGCTTTGGGGGACTGGGCTGGCTTCTTGCATCACATGGTGTCCTGGCCTCCAGCATTGCCCCAAAGAGTGCCATGGGTGCTCAGAACTCCCTGTCATGTGTTCCATAATTTCTGCTTCTTGAAAGGATGTTTTTATGACCTTCTTGGGACATTGGGATGGCCCAATGCACCCCCCTTTCTAGCAAAGTTACGCCTGGACTCTGCACTGGGAAGGTCACACTTTGAGTACTGGGCTCAGTTTTGGGCCCCTCACTCCCAGGAGGACATTGAGGGGCTGGAGTGTGTCCAGATGGATGCTCCTCTGTGGGGACTGGAGCAGAGCTGTCTCTGCTTGGCTTAGTCCATCACTGGGCAGGTCCTGGCTCTTGACATGGCACATGGTGCTGGGCTCAAGAGCAGACTTGTGTGTAGTGGACACTCAGGGCAACAGAAAAGGGCAGATTTAGGTTGGACATTAGGAAAAAGTTCTTCAATATGAGGGTGGTTGATCAGTGGAATGGGCTGCCCAGAGAGGTGGTGGAGGCCCCATCCCTGGAGTCCTTCAAGGTCAGGCTTGATGGGGCTCTGAGCAACCTGCCCTAGGTAGAGATGTCCCTGCTTGTGTAGGGAGGTTGGACCAGATGACCTTTGGCGATCCAACCCAAACCATTCTATGATGCTGTGACATACAAGGTAGAGAAAACCATCCCTTAGGATCTGAACCACCTGGGCTGAGGTTGTGGCTGGTGGAGCACGTTTTATACTTGTCCTACTCTGGATAAATGGTGAGGTTGGAGTGGGGCTGGCTCTTTTTGCTCTCTACTCCCTGCAGCACAGCCCCAGCAGCAGTACAGGGAGTGATCCCCTTTCTCTCCTGCCACCTTTTTTCACACAGACTCCATCGTGTTCTCACTAGAGGCAGTCGAGCCACACTCATGGCACAGTTTGTTGGGGAGCTTGGCTTTTTCCATCATTTAATAATATGCAGCAAATGGTTTTTCACACTCTTAGAGCAGCCCCATAAAGCACCGCAACGAGCGCCGGCTCTAGTTTTACTCAGCACATTTAGTGCATCACTTGGTGAATGGAGCTGTTTGTGCATCTTAATCAGAGACCTGCCCTGGTTCTGTTCCCACTAATGGGAGAAGGGGACAAAAAGGACTTTGGGGTAAGAAACCACTTGCTCCAAGTTGTGAATTCCTTGCTTTGTTGAAGTCGTTCAGTCTCTGCTGGAGGTCTGAGCGCTGTGCTTTGAGGTGGAGGAAGCCCTGGCGTTAATTAGGGGCAATTTTAGTCCAGTTTTAGGTGAATGCAGAAGAGAAGGCTCCGAGGGGCCCTTATTGTGGCCTTCCAGGATCTGAAGGGGGCTACAAGAAAGCTGGGGAGGAACTTTTGAGGCTGTTGGGTAGTGGTAGGAGTGGGGGGAATGGGTCAAAACTAGAGGTGGGGAGATTGAGATGAGACATTAGGAAGAAGTTGTTGCCCAGGAGGGTGGGGAGAGACTGGCCCAGGTTGGCCAGAGAGGTGCTGGCAGCCCCATCCCTGGACATTTGGAAGGCCTCAGTTTCCCTGTCTCTGGAGTGAGTGTTGGATGGGACTCGGTAAAACACAAGTTGTGTCCAGTTGGCCAACAGTTGAATGGGCAACTGGTACCTTCTGGAGTGAATGGTGGGAGTTGCTCTCACCAGAGAGAGAGAGATCTTCTGCTGGGTGTTGTAGGCAGCTCTTACCCTCTTTCTATAGCTCTAACTATTAGATGGAGGCACAGGGAGTGCAAGTACCACCAAGGGAATAACTGTAATCCCCCATTTTCAGTAACTTTTCCTCCTGGGGTCTCTCAGTTTACCTGTAGGGTCTACAAAGGTCAGCAGACTGGTAGGAAATAGGTGCTAATTCACCCATGGTGGGAGAGAGTTGTGCTGCAAGAAAGCAAACAGGGAATGCCAAATGGCAACGCTGATGTGGGGTCATGCTGCAGGAACCTCTGCTCCAGCATGGCCCCTGAATTAGCCCAAAAGAACATTTCCAAGGATTGCAGTAACATGGTCCCTACCTCTGCAAGGGCACTTCTCTGCCTGCTCCTCACCAGCTCTTTCATGGTGGCTTCTGTAGGGCTGCAGTAGTAGCACCTCTGTCCTTTATGCCATGGCTGATGTTGCTCTAACTCCAGGCTGGGGCAGCCCAAAGGGATTTTCCAGACATCCATACAGCAGAGCATAAGCTTGTTGGGCTCCCTTCTTCTCCTATCTGTGTGAAGAGCATGGTCTGAGCTTCACACACAGTGTTTGCTGCACCAACAGGTCTCCTGCTCTATCTGGACAATGTGCCACCTCTGCCTGTGCCACCCACCTCATCCCCCATCCTCTGACTGGCTGTGAGGTCCCTCCAGCCTCCAGCCAAGCTGCCCAGAGCCCAAGGTGAGCTGCAGGCCAACCTGATCCTCCTCTGCCCACCACGAGTTACAGCCATTTGATGCATATCATGAACCTACAGCTGCACAGATTGGCAGGGGAGCCACAAAATTAATGGAAAGGTTTGGAGAATGGGGCCTGTGAGAGGAGGGCAGGCTGAGGCTGGAGGAGAGATGGCTGCACAGAGACAGGAGTGCTGCTTGCAAGTGGAGAAGAGGCTGTTACGGGGCAAGTGGGGAGGAATTATCCTCATTAGTCACTGACAACAACGTGAGGACTAATGGGCTGGGGCTGCAGCAGGGAACTGCTGGTTAAGTGCTAGAAGAAACGTTATAACTCTGAGCAAAACTGATGCATTTCAAGTGGGTAAAGAGAGTCCCCAGCATCCCTGCTCCTGGAGATGCTCAACGCCTGACAGACCCCTGGCCTCCCTTAGAAGGAAACGCTGAGCAAAGCTCCTCTCTCAGGCACAGAAGGTACTTAACAGAGCAGAAGAATCACAGAGTGTCAGGGGTTGGAAGGGACCTCCAAAGATCATCCAGTCCAACCCCCCTGCCAGAGCAGGATCACCCAGAGCAGGTCACACAGGAACACGTCCAGGGGGGGTTTAAACATCTCCAGAGCAGGAGACTCCACAACCTCCCTGGGCAGCCTGGGCCAGTGTCTGGCACCCTCACCAGGAAGAAGTTTCTTCTCCTATTGATGTGGACCCTCCTCTGGTCCAGCTTGCACCCATTGCCCCTTGTCCTGTCACTGGCTGTCCCTGAGCAGAGCCTGGCTCCATCCTCCTGACACTCTCCCTTAATGGCTTTATAAGCATTAATAAGGTCCACATTAACAAGTGTCCACATTGCCCAGTGGCACTGGTGTGTCATGACCACAGCACACCTTGAGGAGGAACCCCAGCTGATCCCAAGGCATAGATCTCCTGGCCCAGCCCTTCCAGCCCACTTTCTCCACTACATCTCACCCGTGCTGCTCGTGGCACAGTGCCTGCTATTCTCACTGCAGAACAAACCTCATTTAGCAGAAACTCCTGCTGCTGAAGCGCTGGCACAGGATGCTGGGAGCAGCCAGCACCACGGGTGGTCAGTGTGACCCCCTCCATGGGCAGGACACTTCCCTCCAGCATGAACAAGCCTCCTGGAATAACTGGGACAGAGATCTGGGCGTTCAGCATGTCCACCCCCACCGAGCTGCATTTGTCACATCCACAGGTTGGTGGGGTTTTTTTTTCTGGGAGGAGTTTGGGGCCAGCAGCTGAAAAAGCTGCAGTGGAAATGCCAGCCAGGCAGGCAGCAACTCCTACGATCCCACTGAACAGAGCTGACAAACTTCATTTCCAGCTCTCCTCTCAAGCCCTCACGCTGCAGAGCACAAGGAAATTAGTGTCATTAGTGAGGAAACACAACAGGAGGACTCAGGCCAGCTGGGATGGAGACTCTTGGCTCTGAGGTTCAGCTCCCTGGCAGCAAAGCCTCGTTCAACCTGTGTCCTGGAGGAACATTTTATGCCTGTCTCCAAATCAATGCTACACCTCTACTCGTAAAGGAGCAGGGAGCATCTGTGCTTCCCTTGGAATAAAGGATGGAGCCAGTATGAAGTATTTCTGTGAGGGAATGTGCTGCTTGCATAGTTATTAATTCATTACTGGTCATGGCCAAACTCACTCCTCTACTAAGTCATCTATTAAATGAGCCAAATGAAATTTATTAACACAGCATTGATCATTTAAGTCTTTTAGCATAAAGCATAATGGAATAGAAGCAGAAGTAATAATTCCTTGCCTGGCTTCTGGTTCGTGGCTTGCTCAGAGCCCCGTGTTACGGCTTCAGTTGTTCCTGGAGCTGCTCCCCAAACAGCTGGGGGGGATTTTCTGGGTTTCTGTTTAAAGACAAAGTGAGTTTCCCTTTGGACATGGCCTGAAATGACTCTGAAAACTGAATCAGAAAAAAAAATAGAAGCAAGCCTTTAAATAGCTCTGAGGCTGGAGGAGGAGGAGGAAATTTTTATTTGGACAAGGACACGTGTGTTGCCATATTTGCCCCTAAAGAAGCTGGTTGCCCATCAGCTCTGTTCTTGTAGGATCTTGGGGGTTTTTGCACTTGTCAAACCCAGAGGAGCAGAGACTTGGTGGGGAGCTGGGTCGGGGTCCAGGCACACAGCAGAGAGCCAGGACTTCCCACCAGGCTGGCCTGAGCCTTAGCACGAGGCAGCTCCTGCCTCCACTAGAGGTTGCCCCAGTGTCGTGTTTTCAGAAGGAAACCTCCTGTCCCCAGAGGAGATTGTCTAATCACCGTTTTGTACAATTAGACTCAGCCTTTATGAAGCTCTGATCACTTCTGTTCGCCAAGCAAAGTTTGTTTCTACTGGAGCTAATTTAGCCTCTAGGCAGATGGGGATTTTCCTGGGGTTTCTAATTCAGAATTTCCTTGCTGGGGAAGAGCTGCTCTGTTTGTTTCCCTCCTGCTGCTTTGCAAATCAATAAGAAATCATAAATATATCTCTGAGGTGAGGCAGGTCTGGGCTGGTGGCAACGTAGACCAAAGGGTATCACCTTTGAGAGCCCCACAGGCTTGGAGATGGCAGCAAAGTGATGTTTGTAGCATCTAAATCTTATGCACTTTGCTACATCAGATGCCACACAGGTCCCTAAGTGTTGGGCCATGTCAAAGATGCTCAACGCTCTCAGCAACTAATGAAGTTAAATAAGAGTTAAGCTTCCTGAGTCTTAGAAGATTAAGGCATGGAGACACAAGGGAGCACAATCCTTCCTTCTCCTCCTGTCTTGAATTGGGACAGACAACAGAGACAGGAATTTGGGCTCAGCCACATCTCCAGGAGAAGTTCTCCAGCAGCATCGGTTGTGTGGTGACTGAGCCCAGCAGGATGAGAAGAGCAGCAGCGTCATGGGGGCAGGTGGGAGAGCAGTAGAGACATGGGGTAATAGAGCTGCCACTGCCAGAGATCTCCATCAGCACCTGCAGAGAGATGTCAGATTAAATCTTAAGTTGGAGGGGGAGAAGGGAGGGACAAAACGTTGAGCACCTCAAGAATGAAACCATCAATGAATGAACGTGCATCAGCGGTTGCTCAGGGGAGCCTCCCCCGCCCCTCGCCAGCAATCAGCCTTGTCAGAGCATCATTAACCACTGTCAAGTCAAAGACATCTCCGTTATAAACGAGCCCTAGCCCAGACCTAGAAGTGTTTTGCCATTCATGCTGTGTAGTCCTGACATGAACTGAAGCAACTGAGAGAGTTGGGGTTGTTCAGGCTGGAGAAGAGAAGGCTCCAAGGG
>VYZX01004956.1:59319-101511 GCA_013401335.1 Brachypteracias leptosomus | reverse complement strand
TCTCTTAGCACTCAAAATCTGTTCTCCTTTCTTGCTCCCTTCTCTCTTTCCTTCTTCTCTTACCATGTAGATGGAATAGCACAGAACTGTGATGATGCCTCTTGTTGATGAACAAAGTGTGTAGGGGAGAACATTTGCTAGAATGCTGGTAAACAGAAGGGTGAATATTATAAATAAATCATATTTGTCAAGTAAATGAGCAAGAGCCAGTACTTGATACATGACCCAGCTTTTTGCTAAGGGAATTATGGATGTGTAGGTAACATTAATTTGCTGACTGTTGAGTTTGGGGGTTTCTCCCCAACGTGCTTCTTGATCATTAGTTGCTCAGGTTGTGCTGTTTATGCAGTTTTAAAAATGAAAAGGAGCTAAGTGTGTCTTTAGAAGGACATTGAGGGGCTGGAGTGGGCCCAGAGAAGGGCAACAAGGCTGGTGAGAGGTCTGGAGAACATGGCTTATGAGAGCTCCTGAGGGAACTGGGATTGTTTAGCTTGGAGAAGAGGAGGCTGAGAGGAGACCTCAGTGCTCTTTACAGCTACCTGAAAGGAGGTTGTGGTGAGGCTGGGGTTGGGCTCTTCTTCCAAGTAACTGATGACAGGACAAGTTGCACCAGTGGAGGTTTAGATTGGACATTAGGAAGAAGTTCTTTGCTGACAGAGTGGTCAGGGACTGGCCCAGGCTGCCCAGGGAGGTGGTGGAGTCACCATCCCTGGAGCAGTTCAGCAGACGAGTAGATGTGGTGCTTGGGGACATGATCTGGGGGTTGTTGTGAGATGTTGGGATGAAGGTTGGACTTGATCCTAGAGGTCTTTTCCAACCTTAATGATTCTATGATACTATGATTAGGAAAAAAACAACTTTTAACCATGATTGCCTAAGGAAAAGTCTCAACAGCTTCCCTGCTCCCTTCCCTGACTCATCTTGCACCATGGTTGAGGCCCCATCCCTGGAGTCATTCAAGGTGAGGCTTGATGGGGCTCTGAGCAGCCTGCCCTAGGTAGAGATGTCCCTGCTGGTGTAGGGAGGTTGGACCAGATGACCTCTAGAGGTCACTTCCAGCTGGAAACACTCTATGATTCTATGGTGTGGTTCCCATGCCCTCCCAGGGCTTGGTGTGTCTGCAAGGCGATGGCTGTTTCAGCCATTCCAAAGAGCAGTACAAATGTCTAAGGCATTGACTTGAGAAGCAGAAAAAAAAGAAATGCTGCTCCAAAACCATTCAGCAAGTCACCTGCTGCTCCGTGCCTCAGTTTTCCCTGGTTTTTCCTATTTCAGCTCTTTGTTTAGTCTCTCCCCTTCCATGTTTGTGCCGTGCCAAGTACAGAAGGTGCCTGATTTTTGCTTCAAGTCCTGAAATGCTTCCATAACGCAGGCAGCCACTCTTGTGTGCCAGTGTTTTAATTGCCAGGATCCCTGAGGTGTCTCTGCACACCCCTGGCAGAAGGCAGCACATGGGGCTGACCTCTCCTGCCTCTGCCTGCCAGACTCCTGGCAATTATTTTTCTCCCCATGTTGCTGTTTACGTTTTGTACCCGCATCCTCTGCAGCGTTTCCAGTCGCCTCCCAGCAGCCTGGATGCCTCCTAATCTCAAGTACATTTCAGCCTTATCTCTATCAAAGCAGAAGGGGAGAGGAGTCATCCTCATTCCAGCTGCTCTTCAGGGGCCTGATCCATGAGGAGGTTGAAGGCATCAGCTGCTCAGCTCAGCTTTTGCTGGGGTTTCAGCAAGTTGCAGATGATTCTGCTGTCAAGAGCACTGAGGACAAAATGAAACTTTCCGGTTTTTTTTCAGGGCACCACGTTAATCTCTCCTCAACGTGCTCAGAAATGATTGTGTGTCATGTCTCATCTCGGGTTGTCATTGAGTTGACTCAGTCCCCTTGCAGAGAGTCCTCCTGCGGCAATTCCATAGCTGGGGGGGGTGAGCGTGGGAAGAGGATCCAGTTCAAGAGCCCTGGGCTGGAAGGGCTTTGGTGAAGCAGTTGGGTTGGTCTCCATTTGCAACAGTGTCAACTGGGGTTGGGATTTGCTCTGGTACCACAGGGAGAAGTGATAGAATCATAGAATGTTTGAGGCTGGAAGGGACCTCCAGAGGTCATCTGGTCCAACCTCCCTACCCCAGCAGGGACATCTCTACCTAGGGCAGGCTGCTCAGAGCCCCATCAAGCCCGACCTTGAATGACTTCAGGGATGGGGCCTCCAGCACCTCTCTGGGCAGCCCATTCCACTGATCTATCACCCTCATAGTAAAGAACTTTTTTCTAATATCCAGCCTAATTCTGTCCTTTCCTGGATAATTCCTTTGCTGGAATTCTGTAGGAGGGAGCAGCAGAGCAGTTGCTTCTGCTGTTGAGCAAACTGGTTGTGTTGGCTGAGGGATGAGGGACCTCAGAACAAGAAAATAGGGTGGGCTCCTTGCATCTTTTGGCTGCCTGGGTGCATTAAGTTCTCCAGCTTCTCCCCATCCCAGCAAACCCCAGCACCCCCTGAGCATCTTGCAGCTCTCTGAGCAGACCCTTAGAACTTTGTGGTGCCAGCAATGAGTTTGAGTCATGGGAAAAACACTCAGCAAGGCAATTAGTCCTGGAGCAATTAGTCCTGGAGCAAGCCATGCACTGAGAAAGGCTGTCCAGGGCACTCTGTGCTGCCTTCCCTTTTCTGTCTCTGTAAAGGACTATCTCAACTGCTTCTCATCTTTTCTCCCTGTGGTTCTCCATGTTCTTCTCACTTTCTCCAAGTGGAGATTAGGGCCACTTGCTCTTCTCTTCCCCCTCTGTACAGATTCGTCCATTCTCTCCTTGACCAAATGGATCCTGAGCAATAAACCCCTGAGGTCTCTGTGTAGAATCATTTAGGTTGGAAAAGATCTCCAGGATCATCAAGTCCAACCTTTGCCCAACATCTCCCTGACCCCTAGACCATGTCCCCAAGCCCCACATCCACTCATTTGTTGAACCCCTCCAGGAATGGTGACTCCACCACCTCCCTGGGCAGCCTGGTCCAGTCCCTGACCACTCTCTCAGTAAAGAACTTCTTCCTAATGTCCAATCTAAACCTCCTCTGGTGCAACTTGTCCTGTCATCAGTTACTTGGAAGAAGAGCCCAACCCTAGCCTCACCACACCCTCCTGTTAGGTAGTCATGTAGACACAGCCAGGATGGGGTGTGCTGGTGGAAGAGGTCCCCTGGCACCACGGGGTTGCAGAAGAACCCTTTTATTGAAGAGCAGAGCAAGACTTTGCATCCTTATCTCCCATCCTGGTTTTACCCAAACCTCCAGGTTTCTGTTTATCACCACCTGGAACATTTGCTGAAGTTTTTATATTGATCAAACTCAGAGTTGCAGAAAGTCATGGCAAACAAAACCTCCCTGTCAGGCTGGTGGGGAGAGCTCCCTTCTCCCAGGCAGCACTCAAAGAGAGGTGACAGGGAGCTGAGACACTGATCATGCACCTACCTAGATATCTATATATACATATAACTGTGTAATTACTGGTATCATTCAAGTGATAGGTATAAAGACCTAGGTAGCAGTGGAGCAGGATCATTAGCATAAAAACTACAAGCACAGAAATGCTCTGAAATGACAAATACAAGGAAGCTGTATGAGATTTGCATGAAATTAGTGGCTCTGTGCGAGGTGCTATTTAAATGGCAGGTGACTAGAAAATTTCTTTCCCTTTTAGTGGAAGAGGCTGAAATGTTCATTTTCATGGTAAACAGTAACTCCACATTGATTCCCAGCTTTAAAGCATCTCTGCAAATAGCACTGGCAGTAAGTGGGGTTGGAGTCACAGGAATCAGAGGGCTGCCTTGCCCTGCGTGTCTCTGGAACTAAGCAGCACAGCTTGAATTTCTTTCATACACTTGTTAAAGGGAAAAAAAAACTGCAGCGACAACAAGAAGAAGAAAACCAACTACCCTGCGTCCGGGGGTGGTAAATCAATTCTCATACAGCTCTTTGGGAAAGAGATCTGATGAGTTGTTTCAAGCCAGGAATGTGTGTGAGGAGGAATGTCAGGAGCTTGCAGGGAGCTGGAGGTGCCCAGTGACTGTCCCCTGTCCCTGGGCAGCACCCTGGGCTTCCACAGACAGAGGTGGGGTCGTGTCTAACAGCAGAGATGCTGAAGGGAGTGGAACATCTCCCTGCTGAGGAAAGGCTGAGGGAGCTGGGGCTCTTTAGCCTGGAGAAGAGGAGACTGAGGGGTGACCTCAGTAATGGTTATAAATATGTAAAGGGAGAGTGTCAGGAGGATGGAGCCAGGCTCTGCTCAGGGACATCCAGTGACAGGACAAGGGGCAACGGGTGCAAGCTGGACCAGAGGAGGTTCCACATCAATAGGAGAAGAAACTTCTTCCTGGTGAGGGTGCCAGACACTGGCCCAGGCTGCCCAGGGAGGTTGTGGAGTCTCCTTCTCTGGAGACATTTCAAACCCCCCCGGACGTGTTCCTGTGTGACCTGCTCTGGGTGACCCTGCTTTAGCAGAGGTGTTGGACTAGATGATCTTTTGAGGTCCCTTCCAATCCCTGACATTCTGTGATTCTGTAACTGGTGGGTCAGGACTTCTCCTGTAGCTTGCAGAGCCCATTTTATTATCCAAAGTCCTGGGCTTGGTTTCATGTAGGTCTACCTGACCTTAGGAGGGAGCCTGCAGCCTGTTGGGGCTCTCAGTGCCCTCAAAACTCAGCACATGGTCTTGGCACCAATAGGGATTCCCAGGACCTCCCAACATAACCCAACCTAATAACCCTTGTTCTGTCTGCACCCCTGGGAGCCCAGAGACCTTCCCCACTTTGTGAAGGTACCAACCACACCAAGAGCAGGTTTCTGTTAGGAAAAAGCCTTGAAGAGGGTAGATTTAGGTTAGAAATTAGGAAGGAGTTCTTCACTCTGAGGGTGGTGAGACACTGGCACAGGTTGCCCAGGGGGGTTGTGGATGCTCCATCACTGGAAGCATTCAAAAGAAGGTTGGACAACCTGGTTTAGTGGGAGGTGTCCCTGCCATGGCAGGAGGGTTGGAACAAGGTGATCTTTAAAGTCCCTTTCAACCCAAACCATTCTATGATTCTGATTCATTTAAAGCCATCACCCCGCATCCTATCACTACAATCCCACATAAAATGTCCCTCCCCAGCTTTCTTGAAGGTCCCAGCACATAGCTGAGCATGGCCATCCTCTGTCCATAATATAGACAAGCCCCAAGCTGAGAACTCATCACTTACCCATGAGAACACATGAAAACTACAGGTTAGTCCATCACTTAGAAGTTAATTTCCACACAATTAATGGCACAGGTGTAAGTTCAGTGTAAAGGCAGATAAGAGGTGGGGAGATTGAGATGAGACATTAGGAAGAAGTTGTTGCCCAGGAGGGTGGGGAGACACTGGCCCAGGTTGGGCAGAGAGGTGCTGGAAGCCCCATCCCTGGACATTTGGAAGGCCAGGCTGGCTGGGGCTGTGAGCAACTGATGGAGTGGGAGGCGTCCCTGCCCATGGCAGGGGGTTGGAACTGGATGATCTTTAAGGTCCCTTCCAACCCTGACAATTCTATGATAAACCAGTATAACCTCCTCAATCCCAGTTAGGTTTATCCCAGGCAGAGCAGCTCACACACAACAGGGCTCACAACCACCCAGCTCTGCTGCTGTAATTAACTGTTGCAGCTTCCTGACATGGTGAGGCTTTAAGTAAAGCTTTTGAAAAGGTTACCCTAACACAGCTCTGTTATTTTTGGAGTGAAAAATGTCACTTCTCCCCCAAAACAGGCCCATCTGAAACTGCTCAGCAGGCAGTGGAAAGTTAGAAGACAGACTTTTTTCTCCCTAGGTTTAGCTGGTGGTTGCTCCTGGGAACAGGCTGCCCAGGGAGGTGGTGGAGTCACCATCCCTGGAGGGCTTCAACAAACAAGTAGATGTGATGCTTGGGGTCTAGGGGTCAGGGAGAGGTTGGATGAAGGTTGGACTTGATGATCCTGGAGGTCTTTTCCAAGCTAGATGATTCTATGTAAGTTGCTCAGGTTTAGTTTGTGCTTATAATTTGCAGAGAATTGTTTGAGCAGCTCAATGTGTCGTGAGTCAAAAGAAGAAGTTCTACTCTTGGTAATTAAGATGGAACAGGTGATTATTTCTCTCTGTCTGCAAGTTCATTTTCTGAAGGAGGAAGGAGTAAAGGGAGCTTTCAAATGCCTTTATTCTTTCTGCCATGGAAGTAGTCCTCATTTGCACCCACAAATATTTGCACATAGTTTTTTGTGCCTTACCTGGCAGGCACAAAGTCACTTTGAACACTCAACCCACCTCATGAGAGGAGGAAAACAGGAGCTGAAAACGTGCAGCTGCTCTACTCTATCTGTCTTCTACAGGGTTTTCTCCAACCTACTTGACCAATTTTAAGATCAACAACAAGAAAGGCTAAGGGGCAGGGAACTCTTATAAAGCATTTTTAAACGTGGGGCTTGAAATTTGCCCTGGAAGGCAAAAATGACAGAAGGCNCTTCTCTGGACACGTTCCAGCACCTCCAGATCTTTCTTGTCCTGGGGGCTCCAGACCTGGCCGCAGAGCTCCAGGTGGGGTCTCCTGAGGGTGGAGCAGAGGGGGAGAATCCCCTCCCTGCCCTGCTGGCCACGCTGCTCTTGATGCAGCCCAGGATCCGATGATCAGAGGGTACAAATGGGAAGCCTTGAATACCCAGGCTGGACAAAGCAGCTTTCCCAGTTAGTTATTCTGGAGGTGTCAGTGACACATTGGCCCGTGCTGGTGTCTCTATTTGTTTGCTCACTCTCTGTAACCTCAGCCTGCCAAGCCCTGTGTCTGTTTGGGCTCCTGTCAATCACACGCCAATTTTGATTTTGCTCGGCTCAAATCAAAGCTGGTGTTTTGACAAAAGGTGGGGAGAGGGATGTGAAGCTGTCAAAGCCCTGGAGGCGAGAGAGAAAGGAAGAGATCTGAGAGGTGGGGGGAGAAAAGGGGTATTTATTAGCTGGGAAAATGATGCAATGTTGTTCAGGAGATGCAAAGGGCAGAGGGTTGCAGTGGAAGCAGCACTGTGGGGTTTGGGGGGGCTCGTTCAGGACCTTCTGACTATTAGGAAGGAGTTCTTTTAGGAAGGACCTTGGATATTAGGAAGAAGTTCTTTACTGACAGAGTGGTCAGGCACTGGACCAGGCTGCCCAGGGGGGTGGTGGAGTCACCATCCCTGGAGGGGTTCAACAAATGAGTAGATGTGGAGCTTCAGGACATGGTCTGGGGGTCAGGGAGATGTTGGACAAAGGTTGGACTTGATGATCCTAGAGGGCTTTTCGAACCTAAATGATTCTCTGATTCTAAGATTCTGGGAGAGGTGTTGGCCTGAGCTTCAGCCTACAGCAGGACAAGGAGCAATAATGTAAGAAACCCAAGAAGATCTCCCATCTTGTTCCCCTTGATGAACAACTGCTTGGCAGCTTGAATTCAAGGGACATGAGGAGGGTTGTGCCCTCATGGCCAGAGCTGCTCTGCACCGGTCCCCTCTGCCTGGTGCACCCCTCAAACAGCCCAGTTTGGGGGCACAGGATAAAATGGGAGGTGTTTGAGCACTGCTCTATCACCCAATGCACCGTGCCACAGGGTGGTGATTGCTTCATGGTAGAAGAGTCACTGGAGGGATCTCATGCTACTGGGGTGATCCATGCTGGCAACGAGCAGCTTCCACAATAGTTTCTATACACTAAAATAGGGGATCTTATTGTGGCCTTACAGGATCTGAAGGGGGCTACAAGAAAGCTGGGGAGGGACTTTTGAGGCTGTGGGGTAGTGGTAGGACTGGGGGGAATGGGTCAAAACTAGAGGTGGGGAGATTGAGATGAGACATTAGGAAGAAGTTGTTGCCCAGGAGGGTGGGGAGACACTGGCCCAGGTTGGCCAGAGAGGGGCTGGAAGCCCCATCCCTGGACATTTGGAAGGCCAGGCTGGCTGGGGCTGTGAGCAACTGATGGAGTGGGAGGTGTCCCTGCCCATGGCAGGGGGGTTGGGACTGGATGATCTTTAAGGTCCCTTCCAACCCTGACGATTCTATGATTCTGTGATTAAAAAACCCCATACAGGTCTCTATTGCCTTTGGACTCAGGTGGCTTTTCTCCTAATAGGGATTTTCTAATCTGTCTAGGAATTATTTTGCCCACTCTTGAGACACTTCCCAATTTCTCATTCATTTGGGGGGAATTTTTTCCCTTGAATTTTCCTATAGAATTCTGAGGAGATGCCACAGCTTCAGGGATTGCTCAAACCTTTTGGGTTTAATGACTGAAATGCCTCCCTCCTGATTCCAAAACAGTCTAGCATTTTAATACCAATGGAGAGGGGGGGGAAAAAAAAAAAAAGGCAAGCTGAAATGAAAAATCACTTCAAATGGAAAATCAAAACAGTTCCACTCTGTGTTTTTTTTTCAAATAAAGTGTGATTGAAGTCAACATGTTCCTGAGCAACGTCTCACTCATCAGAAAATGCCATTTTCTGACAGAACATTTTTTGATGAAATGAGCACTCAGCCTGGGATTCCTGGATAATGCCATTAAATGTGAGTACTTGGTGGGTCTGAATGGAGAGAGGAGACACAAATTACAGCTCACGTGGCCCAATGATGATCCTTTTTTTTCCTAGGCTAAAACAAAATAAGCTATAATCATCCTGAGTAGCCAGAGCCTTCTCTGCAACGTCTTCACCACCACAGCAGCTACAATTAGAAAGCTGGAGCTGCCTCTAGAAAACAGGGGCAATGAACCAAAACAATTGAACAAAAATAGGTGCCAATAAGAGCTAAGAGCCCAGACATTTTTTTGGTTCAATGGCCAAATGGAAAAAAAACACATTTTGTGTTAACCTGAATTGAAAATTTTTCAATTTTTCCAGTGAAGCAAAAAGTTGAAAAAATTAATAGCAGATTGCTTTTTTTTTTAGGCTTTTCTTATTTTCTGTTCCATTTCTTTTTCAACTACTTTGAGGTGAAATTTCAGAGCCCGTTTGATCAATCCCAACCTATGGGTTTGTAGTGGAAAAAAGAAGTTTTGTCCCTTGCCAAGTGGTACAAGGAAAGTTAAGTTGGACCTTCCAGGGGTGAGAATGGATGAGCTGTGCTCAGAAAATAGGGTTGATTCATCTCAGCTGAGAATCACCCTCTTGTCCTCACTGGGACCATGTTATCTTCTGCCTTGGACACACTCTGGTGGTTGCTCCTCAGTGATGTGTTCCCAAGATGTTCTTGTGGAGAATTAGTTTGAGGGCAGGACTCTCTCCTGGTTGAGTTCTTAATGACTTGGCTGCTTTTGGAACCATCTCAGACCAGAAATAAACCAGAGCAGGCACCAGGGAATTCTTTAACACTCATTTGTTTGGGTTTTTTCCTGTAAAAGAAGCAGATTTAGTTTCACCATAATCCATATTGATATTACTGAATCTCCTGCTTTAAAATATCCTGCAGCATTTAGGAAGCCCAGCTCCAGTGTTCACAGAGCTTTGCTTCAGGCTTCCTTTCAGAAGTTGTTTTATAGTTAATCTGTCATCAAAAGACTAGGAAGCAACCAAAACATTTCTTTTCAGGATCACCATAAACCAGAATTTGGAGTGCACAAAACTTTGGAGTAAACCCTTGGCTAAATCACGCACCAGTTTTTCCTACAGTTACAGGATATCCAGCAAGACCTGTTTGCCACCCAGATCTGGCCATGGGAGCCAACAGGGTGAACTTGAGCCTGCCCTAGGTACTTGTGTAGGGAGGTTGGACAAGGTGACCTCTAAAGGTCCCTTCCAGCCTCAAACATTCTATGATTCTAACTTAATTTTGGTTGCTTGCTCTAATCCCAATGCCTAAATCTGCCCAAAGCCCAAACCCAGCTCCAGGGGGAAAGCTCAAGCAGTTCATCTCCTCCAAGCCTGGCTTAAAAGCCTTTCAGTTTTCCACTGCCACCACAGTGTTAGCAGTTGGCTTTTGGTTAGAAGGCTATAGAATTTCTTGCTATCCAAAGAAATGCTTGAGCTCCCTGCCTGGCTTTGGTCTTGAATCATAGAATCATAGAATCATCAAGGTTGGAAGGGACCTCAAAGATCATCTCGTTCCAACCCCCCTGCCATGGGCAGGGACACCTCCCACTCCATCAGTTGCTCACAGCCCCAGCCAGCCTGGCCTGAAAAATGTCCAGGGATGGGGCTTCCAGCCCCTCTCTGGCCAACCTGGGCCAGTGTCTCTCCACCCTCCTGGGCAACAACTTCCTAACGTCTCATCTCAATCTCTCCACCTCTAGCATCTCCATGTAAGGGCTGGGATGGCTTCCTGGATCCTGGGAGATGGTGTGTCCCTCACAGCCCTTGAAAGAGGGTTCAAACAAGGCATGAGGAGCTGCTCTTTAGCAGTGATATCAAGCCATGGACCCCAGCAGAGCAGAGGAAGGTGGTGACATGACTTTGCTGCTCCCCTTGCTCCTGTCAGAGGTGGTTCTGTGGCTGCCCAGATGCCACGAGAAGGGTGAACAGTGCTGGGTTTCACCTAAAAATGTTTCTCCAACAGACTTACTGGCTGATACTTGCCCAAATCCTCCTCCTCACCCTGTTCTCTGGAGTGGGTGCAGAGAAGGGCAATGAAGCTGGTGAGAGGTCTGGAGAATATGTTGTATGAGGAGCAGCTGAGGGAGCTGGGATTGTTCAGCTTGGAGAAGAGGAGGCTGAGAGGAGACCTCAGTGCTCTCTACAACTACCTGAAAGGAGGTTGTGGTGAGGCTGGGGTTGGGCTCTGCTCCCGAGTAACTAATGACAGGACAAGAGGAGATGGCCTCAAGTTGCACCAGGGCAGGGTTAGATTGGACATTAGGAAGAAGTTCTTTGCTGAGAGAGTGGTCAGGGACTGGCCCAGGCTGCCCAGGGAGGTGCCGGAGTCACCATCCCTGGAGGGGTTCAACAAAGAAGTAGATGTGGAGCTTGGGGACATGGTCTAGGGGTCAGGGAGATGTTGGGCAAAGGTTGGACTTGATGACCCTAGAGATCTTTTCAACCTAAATGATTCTCTGATTCTCTTTTCCACCCTGACCTGCTTCACTCCCCTGTAGCACTTGATTTTCTAACTCTGATAATTCACCTCACAGACAACTTTCAGCCCAGCTTTATATGAAGTGTTCAGTGTGGCAGGGACCAGAAGAGCAGCCTGGCTGGGTTGGAGAAAGACAACAAACCCTCACCTTGAATGGCATGTGATGTGCTTTCTTCTCAGTAAATCAAACTCTTATCTTTCCAGCCTCCTTCTCAGCACCCTCCCTCCCCAAAGCCTCCCAGCCCTCATCTTTTTGAATATAATATTCCTTAGGGTACATAATTATCAGGAAGTTGCATGCATAATTTAAACAGAGACTTTCTGATGCTGGCCCTCGATGGGCTGGTGACATTTCCAAGGGAAATTTAACTCAACACCAGGGTACAGCTCCCACTGTTCTTTGACAAGTTTAATAAGGTCTTTATTGTTTGCAAAATAGCCTGGCCTTAGCTCTACCCTTGCCACCAAGGGGAAGGGGAAGAGATAGCCAGGTTGTAACACCACCACCAAATAAACCAAATAAAAATGTACAAAAATGTGCTTTTAAGGGAATCTGTGTGACACAGAAGCTTCTGCTGAGCTGGGAATTATCTGCCCTAATTTAGGTGTCCAAATTAAGGGATAAACTGTAAACTAGTCACTCCAGCCTCTCTCTATAGTGAGTGGAGAGGATCTGAGAGCTCCAAGGATTGATTCATCTCCTGTAGTATTAGTCAAAGTGCTTTCTAGAGTAGCTTGGACTGTGATGAAATGATGATAAATACTATGTAGAGTTATAGTCCAGGAAGCTGGGCTCAAGGTAGTGTGGAAAGTGAGGTCCAGGACTCCTTAAAAGTGAAGGCTCAGGTTCCCTTTGGAATGAGAGAGGCTTTTGTGATAATAATGGTTTGGATGAGGACTGGAGTCCAAAGAGTGATGTGAGATCCAATAGTCAAGACAGTGAGGTCCAGACTTGCTTGAAAATTAGAAATTCTCCCAAGGAACAAGGGACAGGACAAGAGGAAAGGGCCTCAAGTTGTCCCAGGGGAGGTCGAGGTTGGAGCTGAGGAACAATTTGTTGGTGTTTGGGGTTGTTGTGGCTGTGGCAGGCTGGGCAGGGCAGTGGTGGAGTCCCCATCCCTGGAGGGGTTTCCAAGGTGTTGAGGGCCAGGGGTTAGTGGTGCCCTGGCAGGGATGGGGACCTGATGATCTTGAAGGTCTCTTCCCAATAAAATGATCCTATGATTCTCTGATTTTATGAAAATTACACCTAATAAAACTTGAGTCATAGAATCATAGAATGTTTGAGGCTGGAAGGGACCTCCAGAGCTCATCTGGTCCAACCCCCTTACACCAGCAGGGACATCTCTACCTAGGGCAGGCTGCTCAGAGCCCCAGCAAGCCTGACCTTGAAGGACTCCAGGGATGGGGCCTCCACCCCCTCTCTGGGCAGCCCCTTCCACTGATCTATCACCCTCAGATTAAAGAACTTTTTTCTAATATCCAATCTAAACCTATCACTTGACTGGTAGATACTCAGCAACTGGGATCCAGCTTATCTTGAAACTTCCAAACTGAACCTGTGCTCTGACCCCTGACGTGTCTGGGACTCCAAAGGAGTTTTTTACATTTCTGAGGAGCAGCCCAGTTTTACACTTAATCCTGGCTTGAAGTGGCTTCTTCAGACACAGTTGACATTCGGGGGGATTTGAAGTTGCTGATTTGGAGACTGTTCCTTGTTTGTTTTGTTTTCGGAGAGGTTCCCTCTTTAGAGTATTTAGCATTTAAATGGAGAATGGAAGGGGGAGGAAAAGCAGCAGTTTTGGTATCTCACAAACCAGATGCCTGAAACAAATCCTTGCTTCATGGCCAGCTCTGAGCGAGCAGGGCTGGATAAAGACACAGCACAAAACTTCTAAGTCCCTTTGGTGCTCAGAAGATGTTTCTGAGGAGCTTCGCAGCTTTTGTTGAGCCCCACGGGGTGGGATAAAGCAGCAACAAGCAACTTGCTGCCCAGCAGGAGTCCTGAGAGCAGCAGGAGGCATAGAAATGAGGAGGGATGGAAGCTGTGGGCTCCCAGCTCCACAAAACAGGCAGTTGTGACCAAGGTGGTGTCTCACTGAGAAGCAGAGAGGTGCCAACCACCAGCATGTGCTGAAGAGGTGTCAGAACCAAAAGGGTGGGTGAGGCACGTCTGCCTTGGAACCTGTTCTGTGCTTGCTGTCATCTGATGTGTTCTTTGATGGTGTCTTCTTTGATGACATGAGTGTGAAGTGCTGTGGGTCACAAGTTGACTTGTGGATCAGTCACAACCCAGCAGAATGTTTTGTTCCCCCCACTGGCTTCAGGCTCCAGAGGCAGACCCTGCCCCACCTGGGTCTCTGTGGCTCCACCCTCCCCCAGGTGGTCATGGGGTGGTGGGTAGGGCCAGGACTATATCAACCAGAACCTGCCCCACCTGGGTCTCTGTGGCTCCACCCTCCCCCAGGTGGTCATGGGGTGGTGGGTAGGGCCAGGACTATATCAACCAGAACCTGCCCCACCTGGGTCTCTGTGGCTCCACCCTCCCCCAGGTGGTCATGGGGTGGTGGGTAGGGCCAGGACTATATCAACCAGAACCTGCCCCACCTGGGTCTCTGTGGCTCCACCCTCCCCCAGGTGGTCATGGGGTGGTGGGTAGGGCCAGGACTATATCAACCAGAACCTGCCCCACCTGGGTCTCTGTGGCTCCACCCTCCCCCAGGTGGTCATGGGGTGGTGGGTAGGGCCAGGACTATATCAACCAGAACCTGCCCCACCTGGGTCTCTGTGGCTCCACCCTCCCCCAGGTGGTCATGGGGTGGTGGGTGGGGCCAGGACTATATCAACCAGGAGCTGATGAGTTGGCACTTTCTGTTGGGTGTGGCTTCTACTGGGGCTGGTCACACCTTGCTGAGCTCTCTTGGTGGTGTCCTTCCATGTGAAGGGCCCCTGAGGAGTCATCCTGTGTCCAGCAGGTGGTGGTGGCACCATAGTGGGCAGCGGAGGAGCTGGGCCCATAGGAACCTATGGCTGGATTGTTTGAAAGAAGCCTTCTGAGGAGGGGTTGGTGAGTTCAGTGTTGGCCTGGGTGATCAGTCACCTCATGGCAGCATAAAATGATGATGGCTGAACCAGCACAAGAGGATAGCAGAGTAGAGATGAGCCTTATGGACATGGTGAGCTGTGTAACGATGGGAAGAGATCCAAACATGCTGGAGAACATCATCTGTGTGCAAGGCAAACATGACAAATTGGAGAATCCAGCTGAAAAGTATCTGAAGTATCCCTTCCAGGACCTGAAGGGGCTACAGGAAGGCAGGGGAAGGTCTGTTCAAAAGGGTTGTAATGACAGGACAAGGAGTGATGGTTTTAAGCTGGGAAAGGAGAGATTTAGGCTGGATATTAGAAAAAAGTTCTTTAATCTGAGGGTGATAGATCAGTGGAACAGGTTGCCCAGAGAGGGGGTGGAGGCCCCATCCCTGGAGACATTCAAGGTGAGGCTTGATGGGGCGCTGAGCAGCCTGCCCTAGGTAGAGATGTCCCTGCTGGTGCAGGGAGGTTGGACCAGATGACCTCTGGAGGGCCCTTCCAGCCTGAAACATTCTATGATTCTATGGAAAAAAACAGGGATGTGATTGAATAAGGACAAGTGTCCAGGCTGCCCCTAGGATGGGTAACCCCTAAGTGTGGGGTGGAGAAGAGCTGGCCTGGCAGATGTTGAGCAGGAGAGGATGGGGAATTTGTGGCTGGTGCAAACCCCCCCATGATTCAGCAATGGCAGGCATAGGAAAAAAGCAGATGGCTCAATTATATCAACCACCACAGGAGTGATCCTCCCATCAATAAGGCCACACGTGTTTGGATTTTAATTTTGTATTTGAAGAACACTGTGGATCAGTGGGGGAGCATTTGGGGGACAACAACAGGGACCACCAGCAACCCTTCAAACATGGCATTGAGGCAAAATGAATACCCAGGAACTGTTTAGCCTGGAGAAGAGCTGGTGAGAGAACACTCTTCAAATGTGAAAAAGGCAAAGAATGAGGGAAGAATTTATTCTCCGTGCCCCTGGTGAACAAGGGAAGAAGAAATGGGCTTAAATTGCAGCAGGGAAGATTCAGGTGAGAGAAGAAAGGCTGCCTTTAAAGGTGGGGTTTTGAAGTGCTGGAGTTGATTGCCCAGGGAAGGTGCAGAGCTTCCACTGCTGAGGGCTGCAGGAGGTTACACAAATATGCCAGCAGAGGGTTAGGCAGCATTTTGTGGCTTGAGGCAGAGGAGAGACCCACTGACCTCCTGAGATCCTTTCCTGACTCCTTTTTTTTTATTATTTTCTTGCAGTTGTAAGTTTCTGGTATTTCCCAGCTCAGGAGGACTCTTGGACAAAGCACTGTCAGAAAGGAGCTTTCCTCTGTTTATCAGAGTGAGAGAAAAAGCAGTGTTATCAGAATTTCAAACCTAATTTCCCTCAGCAGGCAGCACCTGAAACATCTCAGGCTTAAATCAGTTCAAACCTGCTCATTTTGGGGTTCAAAATGGCCATAAATGCAGATGTCCACATGTTGGAAACTGCTCAGGAGAGAGCAATGGGCTTTGTTCAATTTGTGTGTGCTCTGATGGTCACACAGCACAGGTTAAACACTCAGAAATAGGGGTTATAGAATCATAGAATTGTCAGGGTTGGAAGGGACCTTAAAGATCATCCAGTCCCAACCCCCCTGCCATGGGCAGGGACACCTCCCACTCCATCAGTTGCTCACAGCCCCAGCCAGCCTGGCCTTCCAAATGTCCAGGGATGGGGCTTCCAGCCCCTCTCTGGCCAACCTGGGCCAGTGTCTCCCCACCCTCCTGGGCAACAACTTCTTCCTCATGTCTCATCTCAATCTGTGAACTCCAGGTGGGATGGGGCTCCCTCCCAAATGTTCATACCCCCCTATAGAAACAAGAATGGAGAGCTGAGAGCTCCAGAAAAGATGTGAAAAATGTAAAAATGACAATAAAACTCATGCTAACAGCACTGGATGAATTCAGTAGAAATACTTGGGATTTCAGATTGGAGATCCGTGGGAAACTCTGATTATTTCTGCCTTAATCTTCCTGGCTGGCTGTCGAAATAACCTGAAAATAATAGAAATATGCTTACAAACACAATAAAAACTCTCAAACGGGAAGATTTCAGAAGTAATGAAAATTCTGACCCTGTTCTTTTTGAAGTGGTTGAAGCTGCTGGCTCCACTCCTGTTGAGTCATTTTGTTTTGATGGAGTCAGGGCCCTTCTCGTGGAGCCTCTAACAGGAGGCTCCGCATCTGAAATCCGCCGTGTTGCCAACAATAAAAGGGATCCTAGAGAATGAGAAGTTTCAAAGGGAGGGAAAACAAAACCAGAAAGTTGTAATGAGCCATTCTTGTCTTATCAAAGTGCTCTGACGTCTTTGAAGCAGGATGAGAAAAATGGGAACAAATGGTTTCCAAACCTCGTGCGTCAGAAACGCGGCTGAGACTGAAATGTTTAGATCGTGGCAAGACTCTGGTTTCTGCTTAAAAATTGTGTCCAGCCTCTTTAGACCAACACAAATACTGAGTTTGCTTGACAAGGTGGCCCTCGAGCCTGACATGACTTGAGTAATGGGATGAATGAGGGTGAGAGATCAGTGGAATGGGCTGCCCAGAGAGGGGGTGGAGGCCCCATCCCTGGAGTCCTTCAAGGTCAGGCTTGATGGGGCTCTGAGCAGCCTGCCCTAGGTAGAGATGTCCCTGCTGGTGTAGGGAGGTTGGACCAGATGAGCTCTAGAGGTCCCTTCCAGCCTCAAACGTTCTATGAATGATCCACCCTGTCTTTGCTTCTGTGCAGGAGAGACCCGAGTCCAGGAGATGACATGGACCAGCAGAAGCCAGTGACAGAGCTGGGAGATAAAGGAAAGGTCAGTGATACCAAACATCATCAAGGGACTGGGCTGGGCAAAAAATCCTTGATCTTCACTATCTTATAGAATTGTAGAATCATTTAGGCACTGGAATGGGCTGCCCAGGGAGGTGGTGGAGTCACCATCTCTGGAGGGGTTCAAAAAATGAGTGGATATTATGCTTCGAGACATGGTCCAGAGGTTGGATTTGATGATCCTGGAGGTCCTTTCCAACCATAATGATTCTAGGATTCTACGACCTCCAGGATCATCAAGTCCAACCTTCATCCCAACATCTCCCAGACCCCTAGACCATGTCCCAAAGCACCACATGAGCATGTCAGAGCAGGTTCTTGGAGTGATGATCACCCAGGAGCATCCCTCTACCATCCAGGCAGCTGCTTCCCTTGCAGGGTGGTGAGGAGCCCATTATCACTCAAAAATCTCCTAGGAAGGCATTTTTTCTCTGTGCATTGGAAGATTGAGCTAAATGCTTGGAGCTATTAGCAGACAATTAAAGCTAATGTTGCAGCCAGCAGAAAGACCTTAGCTTAGTCACTTCACTCCATTTAAAGCTGTGAAAATTTCCACAGTTCTAATCAAGGAATAAAAAAGAAAATACATATAGAAGTATATATATATATCAGAGCATTAACTTTCATTGTCAAATCAAGTCAAAAATTGCTGAATGAGGTAAATATGAGGAGCAGTGTAATAGGCTATTAGCACAATGTAGCTGGTGGCTTTCATCTTCAAATGGTGCTCACCCAACCCTCGCCCCCACACAAACACACTTTGGGATGTTTAAGGGAAGAAAATAGTCAAGTTTCTGATGGATCAAATAATAAAGGCATAAAAATCTGCAAGGAAATAGGTTGTAGGGAGCTGGATGTTTGCTGGAGGATTAATTAAGTTGGGGTTGTTCAGCCTGGAGAGGAGGAGGCTCTGGGGAGACCTTGTTGTGCCCTTCCAGTATCTAAGGGGGCTACAGGAAAGCTGGGGAGGGACTTTTCACAAGGGCTTGTAGTGATAGGACGAGGGGTGGTGGGTTCAAGCTGGAAGAGGGGAGATTTAGATTGGAAATTAGAAGGAAATTCTTTACTCTGAGGGTGTGAAGGTTGCCCAGGGGGTTGTGGATGCTCCATCTCTGGAGGTGTTCAAGGCCAGGTTGGATGGAGCCTTGAAGTCTAGTGGGAGGTGTCTCTACCCATGGCAGGGGGTTGGAATGAGATGATCTTTAAGGTCCTTCCAACCCAAACCACTCTGTGATTCTGTGATTTGTTGGTGGTCCTTTCTTTTTCAGTAGACAGAAGAGTATTGCAATAGTCTCAAGAAAGAGAGAGACTAGAATAATAAAAGGTAAATGTAAAAATGGGCAGATGGACAGAAAGGTAAGAAATGAACGTGTGAGTTGTATACAAGGAAGATTAAAGGTGGCTGAAGGAAAGCTGGAGATAGAGAAGTGCAGCCCAGTGCACGTGGGAGCTGCTTCATTAGAGGGGTGGTTGGATGGGCAAAGTGAAGAGAGGATGAGAAGAGCAAAGCTCCATCCCCCAGGAAGCTGACAGGCAGGGAGGGAGCCACAGGATAACATGCTCCTTAGGTTAAAGTTTTCTTTTTCCTATAAGCTGTCCAAGAGACACCCTCCCTGCCTGTTCCAGGGGTTGGGGTTGTGGAGGGTGTTGTATTGTTGATGGGGTGAGGTGCTGAGGCACAGCCCTGATTTCCTAGTGCTTTGGCTCTGTGCTTTGGGTGACGTTGCTGCCAGGAGGGAGATGTCCATGTGGAGGTCTGGCTAGGAAAAGGAGGACCATAGTAAGACAAGCAATCAAACCAACCCCATATTTAGAGGCACTCCTTGTCTGAACAAGGATGAGGAACGTTTGTTGCCCGGGGTCTCCTGGGAGCCTTCTTTTGAGGCAAGTCAAACCTACAGAATGATCTAATGTTGTCTAGGAGACAAAATATTGTCAGACTTGGCTCCTTTTCCTGACTAAAACAATTCTGTCCTGGATAGCCTTGAGCAAGATGCGTGTTCATAGAGATAGTTCCTTCTTCCCAAGCATAGGTACAGCACCCAGCACACCAGAGCCCCTGTATTTTCTGGCAGCTCGAAATGACAAGTTCCCTTGTCATTGATCATGGTTTCTTGCACAGCAAGTTGTTTCTGCCAGAAGGAAAGGCAGCCCAGCCTAGTAAAAGCACTTATATGTTAAGGCATCTTCTCCAGCTCTTCCCAGCTGTCAGAGCACAGAAGTCAAGAGAGGAAAGATGGAGCAGTGCCCTCCAGCTCTTCGTGCTGCATCAGGAGCCAGTGAGACCATGATGGATTCCTGGAGCAGCAAATCATAGATTCATTTAGGTTGAAAAAGACCTCTAGGATCAGCTCAGTCCACCTGAACCTTCCTTCCCCATCACTGAAATCCCTGCTGATAGCTTTGTCTTTTCAGAGAAGAACCCAGGGAGGGAGCAGCCTGTGTCTGCTTGACAACCCAACGTTGTCTCTCCAGATATTTGCACGCCAGGCATTTTGGCATGAAATTACAGCTCAAGGCAGCAAAGTTTGCAGTGCTGAATGTCATTCCCTGAGTTGGCTGCTCCAGGAGCCTGAGCGTGGGTGGCAAAATATCCTTCCTGCTCAACACATCACCCAAATGCTGCAGGCTTTGGCTGGGGCCAGGTTGGCCATCAGGATGTCATGGTTTAACTCTAGTGTAGGCTGAAGGTCAGAGTTACAGTGAGGGACAGTGTCAGGGTGGGTGATTTTGTGAGCTGGAAAGGCTGGAAACCATGGGAATGAGCTGTTTGAGCAGTTCTTCAGCCACCCCACCTTACAGCCAGGGGCACAAGAATCACGGAATCACAGAGTGTCAGGGGTTGGAAGGGACCTCCAAAGATCATCCAGTCCAACCCCCCTGCCAGAGCAGGATCACCCAGAGCAGGTCACACAGGAACACGTCCAGGGGGGTTTAAACATCTCCAGAGAAGGAGACTCCACAACCTCCCTGGGCAGCCTGGGCCAGTGTCTGGCACCCTCACCAGGAAGAAGTTTCTTCTCCTATTGATGTGGAACCTCCTCTGCTCCAGCTTATATCCATTGCCCCTTGTCCTGTCACTGGATGTCCCTGAGCAGAGCCTGGCTCCATCCTCCTGACACTCTCCCTTAATGTATTGATAACCATTACTGAGGTCACCCCTCAGTCTCCTCTTCTCCAAGCTAAAGAGCCCCAGCTCCCTCAGCCTTTCCTCAGCAGGGAGATGTTCCACTCCCTTCAGCATCTCTGTGGCTCTGGGCTGGACTCTCTCCTTCTTGAGCTGAGGGGCCCAGAACTGGACACAGTTAGCAAGAAGCTTGCTAACAAGTCTCCAAGCTTCATGGGAGAGATGGAGCTCTCCTGAGGAGCTGTGGGAGCTGCAGTTCCATTGGCTCAGCACGTTTCAAAATGTCAGTGGCAATTGGAATCGAGTGCTGCGGTGCCATAACAGACACAGTAGTGGAATAATAATAATAACTGTGATATTATGATGGAATTAAGTGCCTACATTAAGACACTGCACTCAGCAGGCACACCTGCTTGAGGAGCTTCTGTTTCTGCTCCTTGGGTGCCTTTCTTGGAGGCATTAATGCTGATGGCCCTTAGGGAGGTGTGGACAGGGCTCTGGAAGTGCTAAGGACCATTCTCTTGGTTGCCTCTCACCATCCAGCCCAATTAATTTGCTTTCTCTACCTTGACCTTTCCTGCCTGGCCACCATCAGCTTTTCTCAGCCTCTGTGAACTTAATCCCTGCCCCCTAGAGATGGTTCCCCACAGTGCTTGTCCCTTCTGCATCATCCTCCACAATCCACTGGAATGGGACATCTGTGGCCAAAATGTGTCACCTTTTCTGCTCCTTGGTACCCACCTCCAGGAAAAGATCAGCACATGTCCCACAGATGGTGCTTTCTTGTCATAGCCCAGCTCAGCTCGTGAGTGGAGAGAAGCAGAAAATAAAAACCTGTTTGTGAAGCAGGTTGGGGTCATCTCGTTTATGAGAAATGCTTGAGGAGAGGGACACAAAAAGCATTCCTGGTTTAACTTCCCCAGTAGCTCCCGGGTGTTTTGGCAAAGCAACAGAGGTAGAGCTAAAGAAACAAAGGCAACAAAACCTAAATAGAAAAAAGCAACTAGCAGAAGGTGCAGAGAGATTAGAATCATAGAATCATTTAGGTTGGTAAAGACCTCCAGGATCATCAAGTCCAACCTTTGTCCAACATCTCCCTCACCCCTAGATCATGTCCCAAAGCTCCACATCTACTCATTTGTTGAACCCCTCCAGGGATGGTGACTCCAGCACCTCCCTGGGCAGCCTGGGCCAGTCCCTGACCACTCTCTCAGTAAAGAACTTCTTCCTAATGTCCAATCTAAACCTCCTCTACTGTAGCAGTTCTCCATTGTCCTGGTCTGGGAGAAGCAGGACAACCATGTCCTACATTCTCAGACCAGCTCTTCTGTCTTCCCCAAGTGGAGGTGGAACAAGAAGGGAAGGGTTGAATGTTGCAGGAGCAGCAGCAGAGCCCTGTCAGTGGTTGGTGTTGGAGTGGAGGCATTTGTTGGGTGGAGGGAGGTGGCCTGTGTTAAACACACATCACTCCCTCACCCAGCAAGCTCACAACTTAGAGAGGATGCCAGGGGAAAAAAAAAATGAGCTCTTTGGTGTGGCTCTAATGCTACCAGGGCAGAGAGCTTTGAAGGGAACATGCAGGAGAAAGGCTGTGAATGTGTTTCACTCTTCACCACGGGGCTTTGCAGAGAAGAGGGAGGTTGGAGCATCCTGCTGACCCGTGATGGAAGGACCATGCTCAGATGTTAACAAGGGGCCTGTCTTCTCTGCTATTAGCCAGGCCCTTGAAGGGCAGGATGCATCTCTGCTGCATCTATTCTCCAGGTCAGTGACCTGCTGTTCCATCCAAATGTGCCAAGGAAAGGGTCAGCAGAGGAACAAGCACCGAAGGGATGGGAGGAGGGATCCAGCTGAATGTCAAGAGAAGAAATGAGCCTCATGTTTTCCAGGCAGCAGGGCTGGCAGCCTGAGAAATGGTTCTTATTTACACCTCCAGGAGCTGGTGCCAGGCACGCAGAGGATGGGATGGCTGGGCACAAAGGAGGGAGGTATCGACCGGTGGAGTCTTCAAAGATGGGAACAGCAGAGCCCCATCAATCCCAGTCACCAAGGGAAGGAGAGTTATTGTCTTGCACACACACACACAGAGACTTGCAATTGCTTTGCCAGGTTGGCTCCAGTCTTCCACTGACTCATAACCCAGCTACTCGATCATTTCTGAGCAAAGGGCTGTCAGAGCATCCCACCAGCCTGATCAAAGAGTCTCAGATAATCCCACCAAACCTTCCTGCTGCTGCAGGGCTAAGATCAGGCTGCCCGTGCTCGCTCTGCACTCAGCCAAGCAAGAGATGAGCTTCTCCAGGGAGTGACTGATTCCTTCCTAACAAAGGTGCTTAAGATATCGTGGCTGAGCTGCCCTTGGCGGGTCTGGATTTCCCTGGAGGACCTGGCTGGCCAGCTTAGACATGGGCCTGCATTGCAGCACTCCAAGTGATGGCAGTAGTCCCCATTCAAGAAAATCTCTTCTTCCTGCTCTTTGTCTTTCAAAGTACCTTGAGGAAAGAGAAATGTTGCTCTGGGGCTACAGCACTGGCTGGTTCAGGAATGATGGATCCTCTTGATAGGTCTTCCATTGTCTCCTCCTCTGTGTCTCTCCACACAGCATGATCCCTTTTCTCCTCCCTCCTTTGGTTTCCTCCCTTTGGAAGGACATTAATGTAAGGTTTGCTCAGTGTAACCACAGAGTTCCAGGCTCTTCTCTAGCACTGTGGATGTCACAGCTCTGCTTTCCTAGGATCTGTTGTTTTTACAGAAGGCAGATGTCCAAGCACAGCAGGGTCTGGTTGCCAGCACCACCATCACTGCTCCAGGCCTGGTGTCCTTCTGGGCAGCAAGTCCCACTTAGGCAGTGTTTTTCCCCTCTTCTAAGCACAAGTGTTACTCCTGTGGGATCAGCATACACATCCTGAAGGGATGTTGTCCCCATAGAATAGCTTTTTGATATGAAGTCATGGGAGCAGTCTGCCCAAAGTCACCTGGCCAGTGTGGAGAACTCCTTTGGCACCAGTCCAATCCACAAGACACTTGATTTCATTGATCATCAACAACACTTTCACTGCCAGACACCTGCAAACTCTACCCAAAAGGCAAGATCTTGGCTAAGAGAGACCCAAAGTGCTGCTATCCATGTGATGCCTCCATTGCCTTCTGCTGAGTGAAGGTCTTCTGTACCTATTAGGTCTGGAGAATATGTCATATGAGAAACACCTGAGGAAACTGGGGTTGTTTAGCTTGGAGAAGAGGAGGCTGAGAGGAGACCTCAGTGCTCTCTACAACTACCTGAAAGGAGGTTGTGGTGAGGCTGGGGTTGGGCTCTTCTACCAGGAATCTAATGACAGGACAAGAGGTGATGGCCTCAAGTTGCACCAGGGGAGGTTTAGGTTGGACATTAGGAAGAAGTTCTTTGCTGACAGAGTGGTCAGGGACTGGCCCAGGCTGCCCAGGGAGGTGGTGGAGTCACCATCCCTGGAGGGGTTCAACAAACAGGTAGATGTGGTGCTTGGGGACATGGTTGGGGGGTCAGGGAGATGCTGGACAAAGGTTGGATTTGATGGCCCTGGAGATCTTTTCCAACCTTAATGATTCTATGATTAATTGAAGCCTACAGAAGTAACAATGGTCCCTAACCCATGAAGGAACCTGACCTCAGACAGACCTCCCTTGGCTCAGCAGTTGAGCCAGGCAGCCACACTCCACTGCTGCCTGAGACTTGCTGAGCAAGCCCTCCAAGAATTAACACATCTTGCCAGGGAGACAATAGGGAATGATTAATGAACAGAGCCAATGAATGGGAGGAGGGGGAGGGGGGGGGATCAGAGGAATGGATTTGCTAAATTGACAGCATGTAAAATGTTTGTTCCTGCCTGAAACAGCAAGGTTGGCAAACCCTCTCATGGGCCAGTGACTTGGGTTAAGTGAGAAGGCCACGAACCCATAAATTGTACATCATCTATATTCAGATGTAGAGGCTTGTAGCCTCTCTGGTCCAGTGAGCCCAGTAATGAAAGACTTCAGAGCCTCCTGAGCCATAAGATCAAGTGCCCTGGTTGCTCCAGCTCTGATAAGACTTTTGATGAGGATTTATTTTGTTAATGCTATTTTCAGGGCATACCTCTCCTCCTCACTCCGGGGTTGTTGTGTGTGCTTCCTGCAGAGGTGAGAACCTTGAGGGGTGTTCAGGAGAGACTTTTATCCCCTGGGTAAAACCAGAGTGACTGAACAAAGCAAGGGAGCATTTGTTGTCAAGTCATTTGGCCCAAAGAAAGATGCAGCATCATGCAAAACTTGCCCAAAACATTTCTGGGGCTATTTTTATCACATGGGAGGTTTTTTTTTGCTCAGAAAAGTGAAAAAGGAGTCTGCTGAGGCACATATTTTCCCTTCTGCTAGCTCAAGAGGCTGGAAACTTTCTATGAAATCTTTCTCTCCCCATTTTAGGAGCAGACATCTCCTTGGCAGTGAGTGTGAGCAGATCTGGGGTGGTGTTAAGCAGGGGAGCTCAGCTGCTGGTTTGTGCCTGCAGAGGGTTTCACAGCCACGAGGAAAACATTGGCAGTGCCAAGTCCTCCCCATGGCTCATACCCACCTCCTGCATCCTTCCCTTCCCCTCCCTACCTCCAGGGGAGGGGGTCCTGGTGATGGAGCACAGCCTGTGCCATGCTGCTGGTGGTCCTGGCCATGCTGAAGGCTCTGCTGCTGAGCTTGTCCTCCTCCCATCCCCATGCTGGGTGTAAGTGCTGCTGCTTAATGTTTTCCTGAGTGTTCTCCATGGTGTGGAGGTCAGATCATGGTGCTGCTGGTTGGTACCAAGCAGGACAGATTCCCCCAGGGATTAAAAATTCAGCAAGTAAAACCCCCCAGATAGAATCATAGAATTGTCAGGGTTGGAAGGGACCTCAAAGATCATCTCGTTCCAACCCCCCTGCCATGGGCAGGGACACCTCCCACTCCATCAGTTGCTCACAGCCCCAGCCAGCCTGGCCTTCCAAATGTCCAGGGATGGGGCTTCCAGCACCTCTCTGGCCAACCTGGGCCAGTGTCTCCCCACCCTCCTGGGCAACAACTTCTTCCTAACGTCTCATCTCAATCTCCCCACCTCTAGTTCTGACCCATTCCCCCCAGTCCTGCCACTGCCCAACAGCCTCAAAAGTCCCTCCCCAGCTTTCTTGTAGCCCCTTCAGATCCTGGAAGGCCACCAGAATGTCCCCTTGGAGCCTTCTCTTCTCCAGCCTGAACAACCCCAACTCTCTCAGTCTGTCCTCGTAGCAGAGGTGCTCCAGCCTCTGACCATCCTCGTGGCCCTTCTCTGGACACGTTCCAGCACCTCCAGATCTTTCTTGTCCTAGGGACTCCAGAACTGGCTGCAGAGCTCCAGGTGGGGTCTCACAAGGGTGGAGTAGATGTTAAAAATCTCCCACCAAGCAGACCTTTAGCTGACTCCTGAGGGATGGGAGTTGCTGTCATTTCCCCAGGCCACATCTCTCCAGGACATCTCCCTTCACCAGTGACTGTAGCTTGGGCAGATCCTCTCATCCACAGAAAACCACCTCTGGGAAGTCAGTAGTCACGGGCTGGAGGACCACCCCCTTGCCTGTCTCATTGGCAGTGCCTGTCCTCCTTCATTAGGGCTGACATCTGCTATTGATATCAATTATGCTAATGAATGAACCATTCCTCTGGCTGGGGCTGGCGAGCTGTCAGCACTTTCACACTGAGCTCTGGTTGATGGCACTAGTGGCAGCACTGAGGAGTTCTTTAGGTGCCTCTATTGGATTAGGGGAGCAGGGGGATCAAAAGGTCATTTGTATTAGGACCCCCTAGGAGAAGGGACCTGTAGAGATGTGATGGGTGGATGGGGCACCTGCACTAAGGCAGCAAAGGGAGGAGCTCTAGGAAAATTGTTTAAGCTCTTCCCCCTCCCCGTTCTTCTTGTTTATGGAGTCTTACATAAATTGCACAGCCTGAAGTCCTGGGATTTGCAGACAAGGCCAGGACCTGGGTTTTGATTTATCTTGGCATTGGGCACCTGGATTGCTCAGGGACCTTGGAAGTTGCCTCAAGGTGTCTGCCTGCATCTCCCTGCACAGCAGCACCCTGACAGCCAAGCCCTGTGCAACCCAGATGCCCAGCTCTTCCTGCAGAGCAGCAAACCCTGGGTGTGCACAGGAGCCATCTGAGGCCATCCTATTTTAGGAAGTGGCTTAATCCTTCGGTGGGCTAAGGACAGAGAACTCCATTTGTGCACTGGAGTAGATCCTGAAGTCCCTGGGGTGCTGTAGAGAACGCTCCACACCATTCCCTGCAGCTCTGTCAGATCTCCCAGCTTGTTTTGTTGCAGAGAAGCTTCCAGAGGAGACACTGTCCCTTGCCAGCACAACAGTTATTTGTTCCAGAAGCTCTGTAGGCAGCCAGGCCCCGAGCTCCTACTGCTCTTAGAATCAGAGAATCATCTAGGTTGGTAAAGACCTCTAGGATCATCAAGTCCAACCTTTGTCCAACATCTCCCTGACCCCCAGACCATGTTCTGAAGTGCCACATCTACTTGTTCTTTGAGTCCCTCCCAAGGCTGGTGACTCCAGCACCTCCCTGGGCAGCCTGGTCCAGTCCCTGACCACTCTCTCAGTGAAGAACTTCTTCCTAATGTCCAACTAAACCTCCCCTGGTGCAGCTTTGTATGGCAAACACAAAGGGCTGGTCTTATGGTCCTCGTGGAGGAGTAGCCCATAGTGCAGGACCCCCCTGCACCTCTGTAGAGCCTCCTTGTGAAGAAGACAGTGGGACCTGGGTGCAGAATTCACTGCAGAGCTGTGGGAGGAGGACGTGGTTCCTTTATTCCTGCCCAGATGAGGTGTGGAGCTGTGGTTCCCCTAAAGATGCTCAGCAGTTTGCTGCCGTATATAAATGAAGAGATTAGGAAGAGGGTCCCAAGACATCGAGGGGTTATGAAGCTCCTTCCATGTGCAATCAAGGCACTTGTGGGGTTCTCACTTACAGTCTCCTTCTCTCTGGATGAATGTTTGACATTTCATAAGCTGCTTTCTCTTGACAGGCTAAGAGAGATAATTCTGAGTAATTTCCCATGAGAAGTGAGGGAGTGTAAGGGAGTCATGGGGGCTTCTGGCTTTTTGGGACATGTCTCGGAACATCCTAAAACAAAAAATGTCTGTAATTTCCAGCTCCTGACTCCCTTTTAAACTCTCCTGTCCTCAAGACTTCCCTGTTGTTTTAAAGTTCTTGTGACCTTTATTTTCTCTCTTTAGTTTCCTAAGTAATAAAACCGTAAGGAGCAATATGGGATTTGGGGGGGTTTTTTTTTTTCTTCCCCTCTCACTTGAGACAGAATGGTATTTGAAGTCACAAGGTGAATGAAGCAAGATTTAAGCTGAAGAGAGGCTGTAGCAGTGCTGGAGCTGACTGATAGCAAAACAAGCAGTCAGTTATTAGAAGACACAAATCACTCTCAAAAAGATTAAGCACTGAAAATAATAGCCATGCAAACCTTGAAAGGAGGGATGTCAGAGGCAAAGGTCATTAATTGACTGGTGAGATTCTTTTGGCTACACATTACTGGGGAATTATCTTTTTTTTTAAGCAAAGGGGAAAAAAAAAATCTATCTGGTTCTATTCTCAGTGGCTGTGGTGATGTTATGGTGATTGCTGCTCTTGGGTGTTTCTGGGTTCAGTGTTGATTCACTGTTCCAGGGAATCCAAAGTAATTATTCTTCCGTGCAATTTCTCTATTTTAAACTATTTATGCATTTGGCATTTATGCATTCTATAGTGCTCTTGCTCTCTCTGAACACGGAGCAAGATTAAAAATGCTCAGCAATTAAGAACTCTGGGAGATAAATGAAGCATATTTAATCTCCCAAACTGCCTCTATATGCTCATCAGGTGAGGTGGACCAAGGGATCAGGTGTCTGGTAGAAGGAGCATCTTTCAAAGCCCTGCCAAAAACCTCAGCAAAACCCTTCACTTTGCCACCACGCAGGAATAACAGAGTCCCAGACAGCACTTGGGGAGCCAGAATGAATAGAAACTAATGAAAAGCTCATTTTTATTGTTATTTTTTGAAGTGCCTCGAAGTATTAGGCTTGGGAATGGCTCAGGAGTCACAGTGACACAAATGCTGGAGGAGTTTCCCTGTTCTCACAGTGCTGGAAGTCACACTCACCCTGCTTTGCTAAGGGAACATGGGCCAAAATCAGGGGAGCTTGTAAAGGAAACATGGGCCAAAATCAGGGGATGTTGCAAAGCTTTGATAAGGAAACATGGACCAAAATTATGGGACCTTGCAAAGCTTTGCTAAGGAAACATGGTCCAAAATCAGGGGACCTTGCAAAGGAAATGGGCCAAAATCAGGGGACCTTGCAAAGCTTTGATAAGGAAACATGGACCAAAATCAGGGGACCTTGCAAAGGAAACGTGGGTCAAACTCATGGGACCTTGCAAAGGAAACGTGGGCCAAAATCAGGGGATGTTGCAAAGCTTTGCTAAAGAAACATGGGCCAAAATCAGGGGACCTTGCAAAGGAGACGTGGGCCAAACTCATGGGACCTTGCAAAGCTTTGCTTCACATCTGTGCATCAACACCCAGGTGTTCATCCACCATATATAGATAAATGCAAACATCTACATCCTCCAGGCACCTGTAAATTCTTCTAGAGGTCTTCTCTTGATTGTTCCTCTATTGTGATGAACTTCTTTGATTTCTCTATCATTTTTCCAGCTAGAGATGATGCTTTTGGTCCTTGAAGAACTAATCCTGCTCTGCACTGTACTATAGACTCCATTTTTCAGAAGAAAAGAGAAATATTCAACCAGCACCACTGCCCACCTGGGTTATACCTCGTACCACGCAGTTGGCATCACCAGAACCTCCAGCTGAAGACATTCAGGTGAATTAATCTGCATTATATGCCAAATAGCAGTAGTTAAAGTGCTCTTTTCACCTCTCCTGGCTCAACCCTTTTACTCAGAGCTGGAGTGGCATAAATCAGTGCAGAACACCCCAGCTCCAGAGGTTTTCTTTATGCAGTGAAATTGCAGCAAATGGCACAGATTTCTAGGACATTAGCTGCTCTGTAGGGCCTCTCCAGAGTCAGGCCAAGCTCTGTGTGTTCACAGTTGAGTAAGCAGGAGAAAGTTACTCTAAAAGACATCAAAAAATAGCCCCATGGAGAAGAATTCCAAGTTCACCCTTCCTGTTCTCTGCCTATCAGGCAGCCCAAGGACAAGCGAGATAAATTTGGGCTGCTCTGCTCCTAAATATGAGTGTTTACACAGTGATTTAATGCAGTTTAGCTAATCCACTTTAAATCCCCAACCTTAATTAATTGCAATTATTAAATAGTGGATTAAATTTCCCCGCACCCTCTGTGGAGATGAGCCTGACATGAAAAATCTTTCAGGGGTGTCGGGTTCGTTCTGCAAATGACAAGCACGGATTTGGGGAGGGGGGTGGCCAGAAGAAGCCCTCCCAAACCTCCTTCAGATCATAGAATCATAACATCATAGAATTATAGAATCAGAGGAATTGGGGAAGGACTTTTGAGGCTGTTGGGTAGTGGTAGGACTGGGGGGAATGGGTCAGAACTAGAGGTGGGGAGATTGAGATGAGACGTTAGGAAGAAGTTGTTGCCCAGGAGGGTGGGGAGACACTGGCCCAGGTTGGCCAGAGAGGTGCTGGAAGCCCCATCCCTGGACATTTGGAAGGCCAGGCTGGCTGGGGCTGTGAGCAACTGATGGAGTGGGAGGTGTCCCTGCCCATGGCAGGGGGGTTGGAACTGGGTGATCTTTGAGGTCCCTTCCAGCCCTGACAATTCTATGATTCTATGATTCTACAGAGTCATAGAATGGGTTGGGTTGGAAGAGAACTCAAAGCTCATCGTGTTCCAACCCCCCTGCCATGGCAGGGACACCTCCCACTAGACCAGGTTGCTCCAAGCCCCATCCAACCTGGCCTTGAACACCTCCAGGGATGGGGCATCCACAACCCCCCTGGGATGCTGGTAGGTTGTGCATACTTGGACATCTAGGCCACTTCTCCAACCAGCTCCTCCAATTCATTCATATTCTGCTCATGGTGACTTTGATCCTCTTTCATTACCCATTAGCAGGGATCACCTGCCCCACGCTCCTCAAACCCTGTGTTCTATTGGAGGTGACAACCCACTGACTGCTTCATTCTCCATAGACACATCTTTGGGTTTAATAAGACCTCCCTTCTCACTCCTGGTTACAGTGTGTCATTAGAAGTTAAAGAATAATCATTATTTTCCTCAAAAATGTCGACATGAACAATATAATTATCATTTAATTCTCCTTTTTCATTTTGATACTGCTCAAACCTTAACCATTTGAATTAAAAAAAAATTGCTTCTTGCTTCACTTCTCATTTAGGGAGCTAAATACTCCTCTGGTAAAGAGAGAGGAGAACACACAGGAAGGAAATAGAAACCTCCAAAAATCCTTGTTTTATTTCAGTGCAAAGCCATTGCAGTCTAAATCTATTTTCTTTGTGTTTGTATTGAAACTGAAACTAACCCAGGCACTTGTATGAAATATTGAAACACATGGATTACTCCAAATATTTTTTCTCCTAAAAATGCACACACTGTTTGTAATTCTGTGTTTCATTGGCGAATCCTTCATATCAAAGGAACTTGCCAGCTCCAGAGAGGCAAGTGTGTGGTAGTTACATATTCATCTATCATCCCATGCTGTTCAAACATGTGCTAAATACTTTATAGAACAAATACAAGATAGGCAGAGATGTTTGCCCCAGTGAAAACAGGAGAAAAACCAGGGATTTAAACCCAATTCCATCCTGTCCCTGTATCTCCCAGCGAAGGCTCATATCAGTGTGCACACATTGAAAACCAGCCAGTTCCCATCAAAGAGAATGAGATCAAATCGCAGGGCCAGGGCCCATCTACTTGACAGTTATTAGTTCTTAGCCTGAAAAATAAAGTATTTTCTATCCTTGCTAATGCTGATAAAGTTGGTGATATATTTGTTCAAATATCCCCCCTGCAAAAAAAAAAAAAAAAAATATATATATTGAGGTTGACTGGGCTGGTTTCCTACATCAAGTAGAATTAATTGAATTGTTTCGCCTGGGAAATGTGAAAAAAACCAAACCAAAACAAAAAAGGGTTTGTTTGGTTTGAATGAATTAAGTGTTCCAGGCATTAATTTATTTGCAATTTAATTAAAAAAAAAAAAAGAATAGGCGAGAATGACACAAGGGTGTCTACTGCCTTCTTCTGCCTTGTCTTCCTCTCTTTTTTCTCTCTTCTTTTTCTCTCTTCTTTTTTCTCTTCTTTTTCTGTCATCTTCTGCCTTCTTCTGCCTTCTGTCTTTTTTTGTCTTCCTCTGTTTTCCTCTGTCGTCTTCTGTTTTCTTCTCTCTTCTGCTGCTGCCTTCTGTTGTTGTCTTCTTCTGCCTTCTTCTTCTTCTGTCTTCTTCTGTCTTCTTCTGTCTTCTTCTGTCTTCTTCTGTCTTCTTCTGTCTTCTTCTGTCTTCTTCTGTCTTCTTCTGTCTTCTTCTGTCTTCTTCTGTCTTCTTCTGTCTTCTTCTGTCTTCTTCTGTCTTCTTCTGTCTTCTTCTGTCTTCTTCTGTCTTCTTCTGTCTTCTTCTGTCTTCTTCTGTCTTCTTCTGTCTTCTTCTGTCTTCTTCTGTCTTCTTCTGTCTTCTTCTGTCTTCTTCTGTCTTCTTCTGTCTTCTTCTGTCTTCTTCTGTCTTCTTCTGTCTTCTTCTGTCTTCTTCCATCTTCTTCCATCTTCTTCCGTCTTCCTCTCTTCTTCTCTCTTCCTCTGTCATCTTCCTCTGTCTTCTTCTGCTTGTCTTCTGTCGTCTTCTATCTTCCTATATATATATTGAGGTTGACTGGGCTGGTTTCCTACATCAAGTAGAATTAATTGAATTGTTTCGCCTGGGAAATGTGAAAAAAACCAAACCAAAACAAAAAAGGGTTTGTTTGGTTTGAATGAATTAAGTGTTCCAGGCATTAATTTATTTGCAATTTAATTAAAAAAAAAAAAAAGAATAGGCGAGAATGACACAAGGGTGTCTACTGCCTTCTTCTGCCTTGTCTTCCTCTCTTTTTTCTCTCTTCTTTTTCTCTCTTCTTTTTCTCTCTTCTTTTTTCTCTTCTTTTTCTGTCATCTTCTGCCTTCTTCTGCCTTCTGTCTTTTTTTGTCTTCCTCTGTTTTCCTCTGTCGTCTTCTGTTTTCTTCTCTCTTCTGCTGCTGCCTTCTGTTGTTGTCTTCTCTCTTTTTTTGTCATCCTTTGTCTTTCTCTTTTCTTCTGTCTTCTGTCTCCCTCTGTCTCCTTCTGTGTTTTTTTGTCTTCCTCTGTCTTCCTCTGTCTTCCTCTTTTCTTCTGTCATCTTCTGTCGTCTTCTGCCTTCCTCTGTCGTCTTCCTCTTCTGTCTCCCTCCATCTCCCTCTGTTGTCTTCTTCTGTCTTTTNTCTTCTTCTGCCTTCTTCTTCTTCTTCTGCCTTCCTCTGTCATCTTCTGTCTTCTTCTGCCTTCTTCTTCTTCTTCTTCTGCCTTCTTCTGTCGTCTTCTGTCTTCTTCTTCTTCTGCTTTCCTCTGCCTTCCTCTGTCATCTTCTTCTGTCTTCTTCTGTCTTTCTTTTTCTGCCTTCCTCTGTCGTCGTCTTCCTCTGTCGTCGTCTTCCATCTTCCTCTGTCTTCTTCCATCTTCCTCTGTCTTTGGGGATCTTTGAAGATCATTTCTGGAATGTTGCTGGTAGGGTCTCAGCAGATGCTTCACTGAGGTTGGTGATTACATAAGGGAGCAGCTCTTCTTCTTCCCCACCACACAGACACAGCAGCTCTCATTACCCTGCTTTAATGTATATCATTCTTTGCCAGGCATCCTTTTTTTGTTTGAACTTCCACGTGAAAAAATGTAAAACATTTGACAACGTTGTTGAGGGAGGAAAAGAAATCAATGGCTGTGACCTTCAGTTGGCAGCCTTCAAAAGTGGGAAAAAGCATCAGAACCAGGAGGCCTTTCGTGTGTTTAGCTGTGATTTGTAGCTGATCTCCTCAACTCCCAACTACTCCATGAGTTTCATGCATAATGCAGCAGCAGTTTTGATTGAAGTCAAAAAAATCTGCTGACAGAATGTAGTGTCAGGCATCTGGGGAGATGTCTAATTAATTATTATAATTGACATCCACACCAGATGTCTGATAGATGACGGTCTCTTTGTTGATAAAAGATTTGGGTAATTCTGTTTGAACAGCACTTTCAGAACAATATGTTTTCCATTTAGGTCACAGGGAAGGGAAAGAAAAAAAAAAGTATGATTTATTTTTTCCAGGAAATTGAATTCTGTCGGATGGCAGCATTCTTTAGTCTTGCCTTCCAACTCCTAACCAGCCTTGAAAATGCATGGGATGAAGGCTGCAGTGGAAAAGCATTCATCACACTGTTGACCACTGATCAAAAGCACTTTAGCTGGGAAGTGCAGGATCTGCCATCATCTTTTATTCTCTCCGCTCACAAAGAAGAGTAGCTGAGCTGACATCTGTAGAAAAATAATAATAATAAAGAAGGGAAAACCTCAATCAAAGAGCTGCTCTCAAAGGGAAAGCTGATACGGTGGGTTATCAAAGGAGGGCAACAGCTTTTGAGTTCTTTCAAGTCATTATGATACTTCCAGAGCACTTCGTGTTGAGAAGGGACAAAGCACATGGTGACCTGAACCTTCTGGCCCCAAATTTAAACCAACTCTCAGCCCAGAAACTTGGAGTAGTAAGAAATAGCTCTCCTGGCTTTCTGCTTAGTAATGCACATCCCTCCCCATCTCTTTGCTCTTCTTTTTGCCTTGGGTCTGCTGAGAAAAGATCTTCTTGTGGCTTGCACGCTCTGGATAGAAGCAGGAAGCACAAATTCCTCAGAAAATCCAGTTTTATGAGCTTCCCAGAGTATTTGGAGCATCTCAGAAGTTCCATTGTAGAAAATGAGCACCTTAGGACATAGTTTATGCCGGGCAGATCTCTCAACTGTTTGGGGTTCATCCACTGCTAATAAACATACATCATCCTGGACCAGGAGTGATGGTTTTAAACTGGGAAAGGAGAGATTTAGACTGGATATTAGAAAAAAGTTCTTTAATCTGAGGGTGATAGATCAGTGGAATGGGCTGCCCAGAGAGGGGGTGGAGGCCCCATCCCTGGAGTCCTTCAAGGTCAGGCTTGATGGGGCTCTGAGCAACCTGCCCTAGGTAGAGATGTCCCTGCTGGTGTAGGGAGGTTGGACCCGATGAGCTCTAGAGGTCCCTTCCAGCCTCAAACATTCTATGATAATAACAGAAATTTATCTTTTGCAGAGGGTTTCTTCACTGTACCAGACAACTGATGATGCTCAGATGATTCTCCTGCTTCATGAGCTGGTAGGAGCATGTTCAGCCATCTCAGAAGATGTCTTGGGCTCAGAAAAGAGGTGAGCATCTATTTCTATCCATCACTTTAAAGTTTCTTACAGCCTTATAAGAGGTCTTTGTGATTTGAGAGATGTGGGGGGACTAAAAGAAGTTCTGTGCTCATCCCAGAAGTGAGTCAGCTCTGATGCAGAACATGCAGGTTGTCAAACTAACACAGACCTGTACTCAGGTCAAGCAGCATTACTCAGTTTTTAATCCATATTAATGGAAGTTCAGCATTCAGGATGCCTCCTTCAGTGTAAAGCTTCTTGGTAAAATGGTCAAATAAAGCTGTTCACAGCAACACTGATTATTCCCTGCCCAATTCTGGGTTATTGACCAAAGTTTTTCAAACCATCTGGTGGGTTTGACCCGAGCTTGGTGTGAGAGTGGGGCAGGGTCAGGGGAGTGCTTGCAACACATTTGGAGCCACTTCAGAAGTTACCTGCTCTCAGCTCCAAATTGCAGCTGCCTGAGCTGGGACATCATCTCTGACTCATCCATTCTGGTGCAGAGTATGACAGATTGACTTAAATTGCCTGTTAAAGTTCCCTCTCTAGGAGTAACCAAATATACTGCATTTATTTCAAGGCATTGTGATGCCCAAAGAAGCAGAGAGGCTCCAGTCATCATTTCAGAGTCTGGGAGTGCTAATTTGCATGCCAGATACCCAATTTCCTTTCCAGATGTGGCTCGTGGGTTTGCAGGCATCTGACCTTCCATAGACACCTAAACAAGGAGCAATTTTAATGGGAATCCAGGCACTTGCTATGGGGCTTCATTTCACCTTGCCCCAATATCTGAAATTTAAATGTCTTTTCTTAGTGATTTGCAGAGTCCATTTACAGTTACTGAGGAGAGATTTATACTTATTATGCTGTATAGTTCTATATGGTGTCCTCCAGTCTGGGTGGGAGTTAAATGCCTTGATCCCTCTGCATGTTTGTCCCTAAGGGTTTGCATCTCTTCTGGGTGGAGGTTGTGGTGAGGCTGGTGTTGGTCTCTTCTCCTTGGTGACTAATGACAGGACAAGAGGTGATGGCCTCAAGTTTTCAGTTGAGATGCTAGATAGAGATAAAGAAGTCATTGTCCCACTTTACTCTACACTGGTCAGACCACACCTTGAGTACTGCATTCAGTTTGGGTCCCCCCTATATAAAAAAGATGCAGACAGGCTGGAAAGGGTCCAGAGAAGGACCATGAGGATGATCAGGGGACTGGGAGACCTGCCCTATGAAGAAAAGTAGAGAAAACTGGGCTTGTTCAGCCTTGAGAAAAGAAGGCTCAGGGGAGACCTTCTCACCATGTACATCAAGGGTGGCTACCAAGAGGATGGAGACTCCTCTTGGTTGGAAAAAACAAGGGGGAATGGTTGCAAGTTGCTCTTGGGGAGGTTCTTTACAAATTCTTTACCATGAGAGCAATTAAACACTGGAATAGTCTCCTGAGGGATTTAGTGGATTCCCTGACATTAGACAGTTTTAAGACAGCTTGACAGGGTGCTGGGACAGCTCATTGAAACTGGATTTTTCTCTCTTGAAAGGTTGGACTGGATGATCCTTGAGGTCCCTTCCAACCTGGCATTCTGTGATTCAGGTTGCATCAGGGGAGGTTTAGGTTGGCCATTAGGAAGAAGTTCTTTACTGGGAGAGTGGTCAGGGATTGAACAGGCTGCCCAGGGAGGTGGTGGAGTCACCATCCCTGGAGGGGTTCAACAAACAAGTAGATGTGGTGCTTGGAGACATGGTCTGGGGGTCAGGGAGATGTTGGACAAAGGTTGGACTTGATGATCCTAGAGGTCTTTTCCAACCTAAATGATTCTGTGATTCTATAGATATAGGACAGGGGCATCAGTGATACCTAAACCTTGTGTGTGTATTTCCTGAGGGGACCAAATGAGACCAATCTTAACATGAGAACAAACCCCTAACATGGAACCAAAGGCAGAATTCACATCCCCCCCAGCACGAAGATGCTGAATTTCCAGCTGAAGCAGGAGCTTTATGCTGTGTTCCTGGCAGGGTTTTGTTTGATGGATACCTTTAGTTCCTTAACAGAATAAAGGAAGATAAAGTGCCTGCGTGGAGGTGTGTTCCCTCCTGTTCTGCTCACAGTGATTTGAAACCTTTCACGCCTGTGATGTTAATGTCACTTTTAATACAGCAAATTTGCTAAGATGCCAAGTGAACAGCATTTAAATAATGTCTTTACTGGGCTGGTGCCTGCATGAATTTGGGGGCAAGGATGGCTGTGGCTATTTCACTGGCATCCTCGTAACACGTGTAGTCTGCAGCCTTCCTCTTTAATTTCTGATATAAATGTAAATGGTAATTTTAACATTTGAGATACTAACTTGATTTCGTCTGATTTGGGCAAGACACGTGCCACGTATTTTACAATTTAAAAATGAGGTTTGGAAATGTCACCTTTCCTGAGCATGTGGGCTGTGTTGTGTGGAGGGGACCTGAGGCACGTGGCAGATAAGGCAGAGAGGGGTTGGGAGAGCTTCAAAGGTTGGACTTGATGATCCTAGAGGTTCTTTCCAATCTAAATGATTCTATGATTAGTGCAGAGAAGGGCAATGAAGCTGGTGAGAGGTCTGGAGAATCTGTTGTATGAGGAGCACCTGGGATTGTTTAGCTTGGAGAAGAGGAGGCTGAGAGGAGACCTCAGTGCTCTCTACAAGTACCTAAAAGGAGGTTGTGGTGAGGCTGGTGTTGGGCTCTTCTCCTAATGACAGGACAAGAGGTGATGGCCTCAAGTTGCGCCAGGGGAGGTTTAGATTGGACATTAGGAAGAAGTTCTTTGCTGAGAGAGTGGTCAGGGACTGGCCCAGGCTGCCCAGGGAGGTGCTGGAGTCACCATCCCTGGAGGGGTTCAACAGATGAGTAGATGTGGTGCTTGGGGACATGGTCTAGTGGTCAGGGAGATGTTGGACACAAGTTGAATTTGATCCTGGAGGTCCTTTCCAATCTAAATGCTTCTCTGATTTCAGACTGAAGACTCACATTTCCCATTGAATTATGATAGTTTCATTATGCTGCTGGCAGCCAGGCTGAGCCCATCTGCATGGACACACTCAACCCTTGGTGGACATTGCATTTGCAGCCAGATGTTCAAACAGAGCTACTTTGCTTTGCATTTTCTGGGCATTGCCTTAGGAACACTGGAGCATTTTGTTTCAGGTTGGAGAGGGATTTTTGATGGTGAGAGAAAGTTTAAACAGCTCTAAACCCCCAGTTTTTTTAGTTGCTCATGTCTCAGAGGACCTGAAGAGCATCCATGAGGTGGGACTGGGAAGCAGAGGAGGTACCAGGGCACCCATCACCCACCCTTCATGTCCCACTGCAGAGTGAGTACCAAGAAAAGGCCAAGCAAAGATTCCAAGGGAAGCAGAAAGGAGCAGAAAGCTCTTTCCTGAGCACAGTGTCTCCCTGCCAGACAGTCACCCCCGTGGACTCGTGGTGTGTAGGCTGCTAATTAAGAAACCAGAGGCCTGAAATCACTTGCTTTCATCCTGCAGTTTTTCTCTTGTAAGGATCTCCTGGGGTTCAGTTAGTCAGCACATGGAGGGGATTAGAGAGCCCTGGGAGACACCTTCAGAAATACATGGGAGCTAATTAAAGCCAGCAAGGGGAGCTGGCCAGAGAAACAGTTGCACAAACACCCAGACATTCAAAGGCACAGGCAGAAAACACAAGGCAAGGAGCAAAGATGGAGCTTTAAAGAGAGACAAACGAGAGACAGCAGAAGAGAGGCCACCTGCAAGGAATAAGAATTATTAACACCTTCCTTCTTCCCCACGAGCCATGTTCTCCCCATAGATTTTGCCCCCAGGAGCAGCACTGTGGCCATTAGGGAAATTTTCCCTCAAACACCAGGGATGGTTTGTTCACTTCCAGTCATTAGCAGCTCGGTTCCTCACACCCAGCTGCTGTGTGAGCACACAAGGCAGTGGGAGCTGGTAGTGCTGCCTTGCCTGGTGGTTCCTCAACACTTCTCATTATCAGATCCTGCTTTGCATAACTTGTTAGAGCACCAGGAAACCTGAAATACTCAGGCTTGTGTTTTCCTTGGTATTTGTTTGCAGCATGAAACAAATTTTAGGGAAAGTACAAAGAATGGCTGAGAAACAAGTCAGAGGAAAATTAATTGGCTGCTTTATGGAGGCATCTGCCATGATTCATAGAATCATAGAATTGTCAGGGTTGGAAGGGACCTTAAAGATCACCCAGTTCCAACCCCCTGCCATGGCAGGGACACCTCCCACTCCATCAGTTGCTCACAGCCCCAGCCAGCCTGGCCTTCCAAATGTCCAGGGATGGGGCTTCCAGCACCTCTCTGGCCAACCTGGGCCAGTGTCTCCCCACCCTCCTGGGCAACATCTTCTTTCTAACGTCTCATCTCAATCTCCCCACTCTAGTTCTGACCCATTCTCCCCAGTCCTACCACTACCCAACAGCCTCAAAAGTCCCTCCCCTCCCTCATTTAACAGCTCTTGCTATTTGAGTCTGGGGTTTGGAGGCAAAGTCTCCTTTGTATCAAGGGTTGGGCTTTGCCATCCGTTCCTGTGAGCCAAAAAGAAATCCCAGTTCAGCTGGTGGTAGCACAGCCTGAGTCTGTCAGAGCTTTCCATCCTCTGCAGTGATGGGGAGGGTGTTGTGGAGCAGCCAGCCTCAAATCCATGGCAGAAAGGAGCTTAGGAGTCCTCAGAGGTTTCTAAGACCTTCTTGAGTTGGCCACAGTCCCATAGGCTGGGCAGGAGACCTCCAGACATCCCTTCCCACCACTGCCTCTCAGATTTTATGTGGTGAATAGCTGAGTCCCACTATTGTCTCCTATCTCCAGGGGTCAGGCTGCCAGAAAGATAAATGGCCTGGCAGTGCTGCTGCTGCTTCCTTTGCCCAGGGGCTGGAACGTGAGGGAACTGCTGGAGGCTTTAAAATCAGTGCTTCCAAACAGGTGACTGGGGAGAGGAAGGAAGGAAGGAAGGAATGTTGAGAAGTATGAAAAAGCAGATTGCTTGTGCAGAGTCAAACGCTGGGGGAAACAGAAGCAGCAGCCAGGAGGGTGTGATCCACTTCTTCTCACACTAGAACGTCACACCACCCACAAGTGGGACCTCAAGTGGTCTCAAGCTTGGTGCTGACGGTGCTTTAGGTGAACCTCAGCTCTGGGGAGTGGATGAATTGGCTCATTCTGCTCACAAAAAAATCCAGTTGTGGCTCAGGGATGGCAGGTAGAGGATGCTCCACGCTGAGAGGGTCCCAGGCAGCAGGGATGATGGAGAGGCAGGAGCAGCAGCAGATCAGTGGAGCAAACCACATTTGAGAGGCAGGGCTCACTCTGGAGAGGCTGAGAGAAAGCAGCAACCATGGCAGTTAGCAAAAGAATAAATAAGGGTCTCATTTTTGGGGAGAGGGATGGTCACAGCTCAGCAAATGCCTCACAATGGGCTGTCGGGGGTGAGTGATGGACAGAGAGCAGAACAAGGAGAGATGAGGTTTTGTGAGCAAAGTAAATACATAAAAGCCACCACTTGGCAGGAGAGCTGATGAGTGGGATGTTTGGAGGTGGTTCTCTCAACACATGCCCCCTAGCAGGGAGAGGCTCTGTCTGTTCATAACAAGCCTGTGGAATTACACAGATTTAAGGAGGCTAAAAACCTTCTGGGTCAACTTTGGTGAACGATTCTGGCCAGAAAATAGAAATAAAATTTTTTAAAAAAAAGAGTTTTACCCTGCAATTTTCAAACTGGAACATTTTGACTGTTTGGAAACCCAGTTTTCATTTCAGAATGGGCTCAGATGATTAAAGAAGAAAAATAATGACACGATTCAGGCTGCAATGAAGAGGTTTTGTTTTGTGCCAGGCAAATGCTGACAATCAGCTTTAACCTTTGCAGGGCTTGGAGAGTGGCTGGGGCTGGAGGAGGTGCTGATTTATACATAGAAAACAGCTATTTGGGATAAGACCAAGAACCAACTATTTTTGCCCCCTGGAATTTTGCCACAGAATATTGTGGGTTTCATAGGCAGGTGGGGAGGTGAAGGGGGAATGAATCCATCAAGGGCTAAAGTAGAAAAATATCAAGGGGCAACTTCAAGCTGAAAATGCTGGGGAATAATAACAAAACAAAGTCCTCACCCTGCTCTTATCCCCTTCTCTTGGTGTCCACATTAACCACTTTAGCAATGGAAACCTGGGTTACCTTCAATCTGACCCGTAATAGCTGCTCTTGCATATCAGAAACTAAAACCAAAAATGCTCTTGTTTTATTCCTCTATTTCCAAGCCCAAATTGATGATGAGCTGAGTAATTTCTGGTGCTGTTCCAGCTCCTGGGTCAGACCCACTGACCTCTCTCCTTAGCCTCACTCCTTCAGAGCTTCATCTCTTACAGTAAAACTTAGATATGTAATTTAATTCTTCTCCAGTGCTTCTTTCCTCTTGCACCATGGTTGGCATGGTGAGTTAGGGGCCATCACCAGTAGGTGCAGGTACCACCCACGACAGGCCCATGGCTCAGCAGCACCTCAGTACAGGTACTGGTGGAGGTGAGATCAACAAACAAGGAGCTCAGATCTCCCAGCTGCTCATTTTTGATCTAGCCAGGGTGAATTTCCAACTCCCACCTTAGCTTGTGCCCCAAGCTCTTCCTAATCCATCATCTTTATCTCCTAAAGAATTGGCTGGGCAGCCAAAGCATGCAGGGAAACAAATACATTTCAGGGGAAATGAAATATCTTTTCTGGGGTTATTGACAAAAGGCACAAAACTCCCTTTTACATCAAGATAAAGATGCAGGTTGACCCAGGCTGCCAAGCTCTGACATGCAGGTACCTCACTCAGCCCTTTTGTTCAGACTCTTCTTTTTCACTTGCAGTATGTGACATTTTTTCAGCAAACTCTGTTTTTTCCCTGAGAAAGCAAAGGAGCCCACTCTGAAAAAGCTGGAGGGAAGCCTCATGCAGTGACAGGGAGGGTGAAGAGCTGCTCCCCAGAGCCCTGGAGATGCACCAGTTCTGTCTCCTGCAGCCCAGGAGTTGAGCCAGAGCTCCTGCCTGCACCTCCTCATCTGTGTGCACTCCTTCATCTCCCTATATCTCTTCATCTGTCTGCACCCTGCCTGTGCTTCATCATCTGCCTGCACCTCTTCATCTCCCTGTATCTCTTCATCTTTGTGCACCCCTTCATCTGCCTGCACCCCATCACCTGCCTGCACCTTGGCATCTGCCTGTACCCTTTCATCTACCTCCACCTCCTCACCTGCCTGCACCCCATCATCTGCCTGTACCCCTTCATCTNCTGCCTGCACCTTGGCAGCTGCCTGTACATCCTCACCTGCCTGCACCCATCATCTGCCTGCACCTCCTCACCTACCTGCACCTCTTCATCTCCCTGTATCTCATCATCTGCCTGCACCCCCTCATCTGCCTGCATCTCATCTGCCTGCACCCTGCCTGTATTTCATCATCTGACTGCACCTCTTCCTTTCCCTTTATCTCCTCATCTGCCTGCACCCCATCATCTGCCTGCACCTCCTCACCTGCCTGCACTTCTTCATCTCCCTGTATGTCTTTGTCTACCTGCACCTCCTCACCTGCCTGCACTTCTTCATCTCCCTGTATGTCTTTG
>VYZX01004956.1:37654-58863 GCA_013401335.1 Brachypteracias leptosomus | reverse complement strand
CCGCCCCTCCTCCCCTCCCTTTATCCCTTTCTCTTCCTCCCCCCCCTCACCTGCCTGCACCTTCTCACCTGCCTGCACCCTGCCTGTACTTCATCATCTGCCTGCACCTCTTCAGCTCCCTGTATCTCTTCATCTTCATGCACCCCATTGTCTGCCTGAACCCCTTCACCTGCCTGCACCTCGGCATCTGCTTGCACCCCTTAATCTACCTGCACCTCCTTGTCTGCCTGCACTTTTTCACCTGCCTGCACCCCATTATCTGCCTGCACCTTGGCAGCTGCCTTTACTTCCTCACCTGCCTGCACCCATCATCTGCCTGCACCCCCTCATCTGCCTGCATCTCATCTGCCTGCACCCCCTCATCTGCCTGCATCTCATCTGCCTGCACCCCCTCATCTGCCTGCATCTCATCTGCCTGCACCCCCTCATCTGCCTGCATCTCATCTGCCTGCACCCCCTCATCTGCCTGCATCTCATCTGCCTGCACCCCCTCATCTGCCTGCATCTCATCTGCCTGCACCCCCTCATCTGCCTGCATCTCATCTGCCTGCACCCCCTCATCTGCCTGCATCTCATCTGCCTGCACCCCCTCATCTGCCTGCATCTCATCTGCCTGCACCCCCTCATCTGCCTGCATCTCATCTGCCTGCACCCCCTCATCTGCCTGCATCTCATCTGCCTGCACCCCCTCATCTGCCTGCATCTCATCTGCCTGCACCCCCTCATCTGCCTGCATCTCATCTGCCTGCACCCCCTCATCTGCCTGCATCTCATCTGCCTGCACCCCCTCATCTGCCTGCATCTCATCTGCCTGCACCCCCTCATCTGCCTGCATCTCATCTGCCTGCACCCCCTCATCTGCCTGCATCTCATCTGCCTGCACCCCCTCATCTGCCTGCATCTCATCTGCCTGCACCCCCTCATCTGCCTGCATCTCATCTGCCTGCACCCCCTCATCTGCCTGCATCTCATCTGCCTGCACCCCCTCATCTGCCTGCATCTCATCTGCCTGCACCCCCTCATCTGCCTGCATCTCATCTGCCTGCACCCCCTCATCTGCCTGCATCTCATCTGCCTGCACCCCCTCATCTGCCTGCATCTCATCTGCCTGCACCCCCTCATCTGCCTGCATCTCATCTGCCTGCACCCCCTCATCTGCCTGCATCTCATCTGCCTGCACCCCCTCATCTGCCTGCATCTCATCTGCCTGCACCCCCTCATCTGCCTGCATCTCATCTGCCTGCACCCCCTCATCTGCCTGCATCTCATCTGCCTGCACCCCCTCATCTGCCTGCATCTCATCTGCCTGCACCCCCTCATCTGCCTGCATCTCATCTGCCTGCACCCCCTCATCTGCCTGCATCTCATCTGCCTGCACCCCCTCATCTGCCTGCATCTCATCTGCCTGCACCCCCTCATCTGCCTGCATCTCATCTGCCTGCACCCCCTCATCTGCCTGCATCTCATCTGCCTGCACCCCCTCATCTGCCTGCATCTCATCTGCCTGCACCCCCTCATCTGCCTGCATCTCATCTGCCTGCACCCTGCCTGTATTTCATCATCTGACTGCACCTCTTCATTTCCCTTTATCTCCTCATCTGCCTGCACCCCATCATCTGCCTGCACCCCTTTATCTGCCTGCACCCATCATCTGCCTGCACCTCCTCACCTGCCTGCACCCATCATCTGCCTGCATCTTGGCAGCTGCCTGCACATCCTCAGCTGCCTGCACCCATCTATCTGCCTACACCTATCAGCTGCCTGCACCCCTTTATCTGCCTGCACCTCCTCACCTGCCTGCACCCATCTATCTGCCTGCACCCCTTTATCTACCTGCACCTCCTCACCTGCCTGCACCCATCTATCTGCCTGCACCCATCATCTGCCTGCACCCATCACCCTCCTGCCCCTCCTCCTCTCCCCCCAGCCCATTGCTCTGCTCACCAGGGTATGCAAATAGATAAACCTCCAGTTGAGATTCAGGGTGTTATCTGAAATTGTGATCTCCCCGCCTGCCTGGACCCCAGCACCTCATTTGCTGATGACAATACTCTAATGAAAAGCTGCACTCATCCTTTTTGTTCAGATTAAAGAAGCAGCAGCTCTGCTGTGTTGTGCAGCAGCCAGGCTGGCTGGGTGGGAGAGGGGGTGACAAGGGTCAGCCTCTGCACCCAGACAGCTTCTCCTTATTGTGGGACCTTCTGGTGGCCTTCCAGGATCTGAAGGGGCTACAAGAGAGCTGGGGAGGGACTTTTGAGGCTGTTGGGTAGTGTTAGGACGGGGGGGAATGGGTCAAAACTAGAGGAGGGGAGATTGAGATGAGACGTTAGGAAGAAGTTGTTGCCCAGGAGGGTGGGGAGACACTGGCCCAGGTTGCCCAGAGAGGAGCTGGAAGCCCCATCCCTGGACATTTGGAAGGCCAGGCTGGCTGGGGCTGTGAGCAACTGCTGGAGTGGGACGTGTCCCTGCCCATGGCAGGGGGGTTGGAACTGGGTGATCTTTAAGGTCCCTGCCAACCCAAACCATTGTATGATTTTATGATTCTTCTCTTGCCTTTATACCAGACTCTGCAGTGAAGCACTGGGAGGGAGTTTTGATGAGCTCATATGGCCTCAGTGGAGGACAGATGTCACAGCATGGACATTGGGTAGAGGTGACTGTTGGACTCATATGGTGTGGAGCTCTCACACTGGTTCATGTGGGTGGGGGAGAAATTCCTCTTAAACACAAGGCAAGGGTGGCCCCATCCCTGGAGATATTCAAGGTCAGGCTTGATGGGGCTCTGAGCAACCTGACCTAGGTAGAGATGTCCCTATTTTGACCAGATGACCTCTAGAGGTCCCTTCCAGCCTAAAACATTCTGTGATTCTATATCATAATTATATAGATTAGTTGATATTGTACATGCAATAATATACATGTATAAATATTGACATTACACATGTAAATAATAATAATATATATAGATGGATAACCATATATACAACTTGTAGCTATTTAGTCTGAAGAAAAGGAGGCTCAGGGTAGATCTTCTGGCTCTTAACGACTACCTTAAAGGAGGTTGTAGAGAGGTGGGTGCTGATCTCTTCTCCCAAGGAACAAGTGCTAGGACAGGAGGAAACAGCCTCAAGGTGCCCCAGGGGAGGTTGAGGTTGGAGCTGAGGAACAATTTGTTGGTGTTTGGGGTTGTTGTGGCTGTGGCAGGCTGGGCAGGGCAGTGGGGGAGTCCCCATCCCTGGAGGGGGTTCCAAGGTGTGGAGATGTGGTGCTGAGGGCTAGGGGTTAGTGGTGCCCTGGCAGGGCTGGGGGAGTGGGTGGACTCGATGGTCTTAAAGGTCTCTTCCTATGGTACAGTAATATAAATCAGTGTATTTTTTACATGCAGCAGACAGGCAGGATTTCTGAGACACCAAAGCATCACTCCTCATCCTTCAGGAGCCACATCAGCCCATCTGGTGCTGGGTTTGCTGAGTGTCTCCAGCCTGTGAGCAGAAAGACAGACCCACACGTGTGCAAACACACACACACACACTGAGCTCTCTGCTGGGGACTTGACTTTTATTTTTACCTGTTTGCTTTAATATGAAGTAAAAGGTCATTTTAGAGCAACATTCCACAGTGTTCCCTGTTTATTCCCAGCTGGAGATGCAGCATCCCTCTTACCTGACATTTCCATGACAAACTGAAGTTCCTCAGACACTTTTTTAGGATGCACAATGATTAATACCTACCACAACTCTGAGATATGATTAACTCTGCCTGTCATTCCTACCTCTTAGCTGGCATGGGTTTAATGCATTTCTCCTAAGAGCAGCTCTGTGGTAGGGCAGACTTTGTTCACCTGGTTTTACACCTCAGAGGAGGGGACACAGACTTGAGCACTTAGAATTATCACATTTATCTTGGACAGCCCTCACCTTTAAAAAGATCCTTCCTGAATATAGACAGGACTGGAGCAATGACTCTACTTCTTCTCCTCTCACAAAGTTTACTCCCTTCCCCCTACATTGTCTTCTGGGTCTGTCAGATTTCATAGAATCATAGAATGGGTTGGGTTGGAAGGGACCTCCAAAGGTCACCTAGTCCAACCTACGCTAAGCAGGGACATCTCTACCTAGGGCAGGTTGCTCAGAGCCCCATCAAACTTCATCTTGAATGACTCCAGGGATGGGGCCTCCACCACCTCTCTGGGCAACCTGCCCCAGTGTTCCTCAAATTTCTTTGAGTGTGGTGAGAAGGCTGAGAAGGCAAGAAGACACCCAAAGATAAGGTGATCCCCCATGACTTGGTTTCCTTAGGAAACGCTCCTGAAAACCCCAGGGAGAATCTCCATGCTCCAAGCACAACAGCAGCAGGAGATGCAGCAGACTCCCCACACCCTGCAGCTAGGAGCTGGAAGAAATTGCCAACAAACCTTTGCAGAAACTCAGCAGCTTCAAACACACCTTGGAAAAATGGAAATGAATCTTCTTGAAGTGATAAATGATCTGGCCAAGGGACCAGCTCTGGACCAGAGGCCAGGGTGGGATCCAGGGTGGTGGGATCCAGGGTGGTGGGATGTGCTGCTGAGGATGCACCTGCCCTTTTATTCTGGCTTGTCTCCAGCCTGGACCCAGGGAGCAGTGGAATGAGGAGTCATGGTTGGGGCAGTCATGTTGGAGGTTAAATTGTGATGTTCAGTGAGGAATAACTTCTCCATCATGCGCAAACCAGAAGGAGATGAGCAGAGAGCTGACACGGGCAGCCCACAGTGTGGCTGGTCAGGAAGATGCTTCCAAACAGTGATTTGGGGTCTAAAATCCAGTTCTGTCAAAGTGAAAGTACCTGGCAGGGAAGATTCAGTGTCAGCTCCATTTTCTGTGGGGGGAAATGCAGAAAGGTTGGATCTGTTTCTCTCTCCTCCTTTCAGGGGGTTTTTGGTGTGGGTGGCTCATTGCTGCATCTCTGCAGCATCTTGGTTCCACCTCCCTCATCCATGGCATTGTGGCTCCTTAGCATTGGCTTGGTGGTGGCTTCTGGACCAGAAACATTTTGCTCCTGGGTTGGAGGACACACTCACACTGGACATGTCCCTCAAACACATCAAAGATGATGGAGGGAGTGGAACATCTCCCTGCTGAGGAAAGGCTGAGGGAGCTGGGGCTCTTTAGCCTGGAGAAGAGGAGACTGAGGGGTGACCTCAGTAATGGTTATAAATACATTAAGGGAGAGTGTCAGGAGGATGGAGCCAGGCTCTGCTCAGGGACATCCAGTGACAGGACAAGGGGCAATGGGTGCAAGCTGGACCAGAGGAGGTTCCACAGCAATAGGAGAAGAAACTTCTTCCTGGTGAGGGTGCCAGACACTGGCCCAGGCTGCCCAGGGAGGTTGTGGAGTCTCCTTCTCTGGAGATGTTTAAACCCCCCTGGACGTGTTCCTGTGTGACCTGCTCTGGGTGATCCTGCTCTGGCAGGGGGGTTGGACTGGATGATCTTTGGAGGTCCCTTCCAACCCCTGACACTCTGTGATGGAGCAGTGGCCATGCCCACAGTGGGATCTGAGTCTCCACCCCTGAAACAGGCACCACTGCTGGAACAAGAGGGAAGGGAGCAGAGGAATCAGGTGATTCCCCTCTGGATCCATCTCCATGGGCTTCCTACCTCATGGCTATAACTAACCAACAGCAGCAGGAGTCAGACCCTGCCTCACTGACACCAGCCAGGACGATGCTTTTTGCAGGGGTTAGTAAAAAATCCCTTGTCAGAAAAACCCAACTCCTTGTTCCTGGTGGAGTGGGTTGAGACCTCAGAGGTTTTCGATGGTTCTGGGAAAACACAGCAAAGAGAAGAGTTACTGGAAGTGTTGATGGGAGCTGGTAGGGAGGAATGTTGCCAGAAAATGGCTTTGAGAAGAAAATCCTCCAGGCACAGTGGTCCCACAGCACAGGGCTGTGCAAACCCAGCATCATTAGTTTGTCTGGCTGCAGACAGAAGTCACTTGTCTTATTCTTTTTTTCCTTTTTTTTCCCCACTTTTAGAGGGATTTGGAGGTTTTGTGCTATACAGATGAGGGTCTGTCTACCAGGGGGAGATTCGGAAAAGCTCATCAAGATTAATTCTTGCAATGGATAAATGAAAGCACATTAAACAACCTGTGTAGACACAGTCATTTGGAATTAAAGGGGCCATAATTAAGTTTTACTTAATTCACTTTTGAAGTGACTTGAGCCAAATTGAATTAAGGCCACTTTAATTTTAAATGAGAGTATCCAGACCTGGGTTTAATGTAATTTAGCTAATCCACTTGCAATTCACACCACTAGTTAATTTTGGATTAGTTTCCCTTTGTAAGCAAACTCTGAAACATTCAGCAACTTTATTTTCCCTCTTCTATCTAGAGGGGGAGCCATAGAACTTCTCCTCCCCCCAAACCTGCCTCTTCTCTATCCAGTTTAACCCCTTTTTTTGCAGTTTAACCCCTTTTTCCCATGCCTGGGGTGATCCTGACCCAAAGAGTGCCAGATGTCTACTGTGACATCCTCAGCTGAAAGGAGGCAAGGATGTTCCTCTGATAGTTCTTCTGAACCATCACCAACATCCATCTCCCCAAATATTCCCTCTGGGAAAGGTTTTCAAGCTCAATTCCAGGAGGTTTCATGTAGAATAACTAAAATCTGGGAGGAGACCACTGAGGTTTATTGGCTTGGCTTATAGGGCAGGATCCAGGCAGACTTTTTGGTGACGTAGAGCAGCCACCAAAGGGCTTTGGCAAGCTCAGGAGAGATGCCACGTGCTGCAATGGCTGGAAAGGCTCCAGCCAACGAGCTCTGTTTTAATTAATGCCATTTAAAAAGCTACAGGGTCAGTTTTGGGTGCCCTGAACTGCAGCAGCAGCGTGAGAGCGATGATGTTTTCCTGGGTTAATTAAAACAAGGGATCTCTTTGGAGCTTCTGACAATGGCAAGTCATTAATAGAGCAAGCAGCAAATGAAGTAGCAATTGCAGGGCTGGAAGGGACCTCAAGCATTGGAAGAAAGAAAGTGTTTGGGATGGAGGGCAGGGGTCAGCAGAGCTAATGCAGATGGCAGGTACCCAAAACTCGCTGCTTTTGGTGTGAACTACCACATCTCAATTGCAGCTTTGCTCATACCAAGTCTCTTAAGGGTTTAAGTGACCCTATGGTAGGGCATAAACCCCTGGCAGCTTGGGGTTCACCAGAGAAGGGCTCTGCTCCCATCAGCAGTAACAGCAATGGTAGCTTTTGTTCCTGCAGCTTGTGGTGTTATCTGCTCACACAGAGAAAAAGAAGATGGTCCCAAAGAAAGAATCATGGAATGGTTTGGGTTGTAGGGACTTTTTAAGGTCATCTTGTCCAACCCCCCTGCAGGGAGCAGGGACATCTGCAGCTAGAGCAGGTTGCTCAGAGCCCCAAACAACCTCCCCTGCAATGGTGCCAGGGATGGGGCAACCACCACCTCTCTCGGCAACCTCAGCACCAACAATCTCTGCCTTCTCTCTAGTCTAAATCTCCCTCTTTTAGTTTAAACCATCCCCCCTTGTCCTGTCCCAACAGGCCCTGCTCAAAACTCTGTCCCATCTTTCTTATAAATCCCTTTTTTTTTAAGAGGAAGCAATCTTCTTCCAGAAACATTTTGGAGGTTTGTCTGTCTCTTAATCCCCAAGGTACTGCTAGATGCAGACTTCACTTACAGCATCTCCCCATAAGGTCACCTCAACGAACATCTTGCATCTACCAGAGACACTAGTAAGGTCCTCTGGCATCTGTCCATCTTGGTGACACAGGGCAGGAATAAGTAGCTCCTCTCCTACAAGGACAGACTGAGAGAGTTGGGGTTGTTCAGGCTGGAGAAGAAAAGGCTCCCAGGGGACCTTCTAGTGGCCTTCCAGGATCTGAAGGGGGCTACAAGAAAGCTGGGGAGGGACTTTTGAGGCTGTCGGGTAGTGGTAGGAGTGGGGGGAATGGGTCAGAACTAGAGGTGGGGAGATTGAGATGAGACGTTAGGAAGAAGTTGTTGCCCAGGAGGGAGGGGAGACACTGGCCCAGGTTGCCCAGAGAGGTGCTGGAAGCCCCATCCCTGGACATTTGGAAGGCCAGGCTGGCTGGGGCTGTGAGCAACTGATGGAGGGGGAGGTGTCCCTGCCCATGGCAGGGGGGTTGGGACTGGATGATCTTTAAGGGCCCTTCCAACCCTGACAATTCTATGATTCTATGATCTAGACGTTGCATTTTCTGCAGTAAGGAGTGAGATGTGGGAGGAAGCCTCACCAGGAGCAGACCAGGCTGCTGAGCTCATGTGTCTTTCATCCAAGGTGAGAGCTCTCCTTGGTGGGAATTCAGAAGCTGCTTTTCTTTTCCAGCCACAAGCCAGAGCAGTTTAATTGGGAAATCCTGCCTGGGAGGTAGAGCTGAGCTCAGGGGTTCCTCCACCCTTCCCTGCAGCACCTTTGATTTCCTAAATCAAACTACACTTCCCAGAAGGCACTTTCCTGGCAGTGCCTCCAGGCAGGCCCATGGCTAGGACCAGGTAGAGTTCCCTTGCTCAGGCATTTGACTTTTCCCAGCAAAACAAGGGAGAAGACACGTTTTGTGAAAATATCACTTAATCAAAAGAAAATCGATTCTTATGGGAAAAGAAGGAGGAAAGAAGGAAAAAAAACCCCTCTGGTGAGATGAAATATGAAAATATTCATATATTATAAACCAGCCCAATGATAACTCTCCCCCAGCTCCCCAAATCTGGCTCCCTGCCTCTCACACAACCAAGCAAGAGGAGGGAGCTCCTGCTGTCAGCATTTTACTTCATTTGTGACCCACCACCTCTTTTCAAATAAATTCCCATTGAATTATCTGAAGTGAGCAGAGAGCAAATGGGGGAGGGGAGAAAGGAATTGAGGCTTGGAGGATAATACAGAAGTTATTTCAGCTGGAAGATGGAGTGCATTGCAGCCATTTAAAAATCATTTAAAGTGGTGAAAGAAGGGTTTTGAACTCGGTGGGAAGTTGATGGCTGATTTGAATTCACTGCAGTGAAAGGGCCTCTGGAAAAATGAGTCCCCAGAGAGATGTCCCAGGAGGTGGGGAATGGTACCAATCACAGCCAGCTGGAGGTTTGACACAGGGCTTGCCAGAGGTGGAGAATCTGGGGGGTGATGAGCATGGTCTAGGGGTCAGGGAGATGTTGGGCAAAGGTTGGACTTGGTGATCCTGGAGGTCTTTTCCAACCTAAATGATTCTATGGTCTTAGAGGTCTTGTGATCTTAGAGGCCTTTTCCAACCTAAATGATTCTCTGATTCTATGATCCTGGAGGTCTTTTCCAACCTAAATGATTCTCTGATCTTAGAGGTCTTTTCCAACCTAAATGATTCTCTGGAGGGCAGAGGTGAAGCCATCCCTGGCGTGTCCACAGGGGAAGGTGCCTGCAGCTATTTTCCTGAGGCTCCAGGGTGATGCCCAAGGGTGATGCAGTGGGGTGGAAAATGGAGAGAGGCTTTGATGCATTTAGCAGCTTAGTTCAGCAACAAGGAACAGCACGGAAAGCACCGTGCTGGTGATCCCAGAACAGAGCTGCCTCTCTCCATGGGGAGATGTTGGATGAAGGTTGGACTTGATGATCCTAGAGGTCTTTTCCAACCTAAAAGATTCTGTGGTCTTGGAGGTCTTTTCCAACCCAAATGATTCTATGACTCTATGGCCATTAGCTGCCTGCACCAGCCCTTCCCTCTGCCTTGGTTTTCCCATCAGTAGAGCAGCAGATAAATACCACAGCCCCATTTTTGTGATGGATTGGAGCTCTCTGGATACAAACTGCTAATACTGGCAAATCGTCCCGAAGGTGGTTTAAAGAAACACAGATAATTCAGTCCTGTTCAGCAGCTTCCTCTATACACATCTATATGTTGTTGCTGCTGCTGCTCAAGATTCATTTCATTTTTTAAGTGCATGTGAGAGGAGCCCAGAGTTCAGCTCTACAGCTCTGATTATTGATGGGTTTTAAGAGTAAATAAGTGTGTGCTATTATGATTTCCTCTGCTGTGCTGGAAGGCAGAGCTCTGAGCACGTATTACTCTGGGAGACCTGCAGTGTTTAGATCCCTTATGAGACATGTCTTTTGTTTTCTGAGTGGCTTCCCCAAGGATTAACACCCAAGCTGTAAAATGCTTTGTACTTCCACTGTTAATCTGTCGCATTAAAAAAAAAAACCCCAAAGAACCAAAACCACACCAAAAAAATCTTCCCTCACTTTCTGCATCAGGGATATTTTATTTTTCTGGCATTTTTGGAAGGCAATCGAATGTTTCCAGGAGGTGGGGGATGTCCTTGGGGGTCTCCAGGGGTGATTCAAACTGTATAAAACCTCAGTTTCTCACTGTATCCTCAAAGACAGGTCCCTGGGAGCAGAAGACTGGGGAAGCCAGGGCTAAAATCTCTGCTTTTTCTCTCTAAGCTTAAATAAATGAGTTTGTGCTGCAGTTCCCATGTGCAAGATGGGTATCACAGACCCCCTCCAATCTCACCAGGGCTTTCTGTGGGGTTTGGATGTACGGACAAAATAGGGTATGTAAATAGAGAATAAAGGGAGAAAATGCAAGCCCCAGCTGTTCCTTGGTTTTGAATGACTAGAAATGCCTCCAGCTTAGGAGCCAGCAAAAAGTTCATAGCATTTTCTATGAGCCTGGATCCCCACGTGGGGTTGGGAGTGAATTTTACATAAAGTTTGCCTGGAAATATTCCAGCCTGCAGCTGAAAATACAACTCTGCAAAGGTACCAAACCTCGGTGACTCCACTCCAGTCCCAGGCTGAGGTTTGACTTTCTCAGAGCTGCAGAGAAAAGGCAGATAGCAGAGTTCACATTAAAATTAATAAGAATGGGGCATTCTGATCCTGGGAGTGATAGCAGGGACTATCAACCTCCACACCAGGACGAGCCCCAGCCAGGTGGGACTGTTTCTGCAGGGTTCTGACAGCTCTAAACACCCACCAGAGCCCTTCCCTGTCACACAACCCTCCACGTGCATGTTCCCAACCCTCTGCTCCCCTTGCTGGAGCTTTCCCAAAGTGATGGAAATATTTTTCAGCCTGCATATTTTGAAGTTGGTTGAGGGGTTGGGTTTTCTCCCTACCTACTAGGAAGCAGGGATTATCTGCAGAATGTGTTGGTGTGGCTAAGGGGAAGCTATAAACATGCAAATTCCAGTTCAGCAAGTTTTTATGCTGATTGCTCGACCTCTGCTTTGAGCAGCTCCTCCCAGCATCTCCTTGATGCTGAGGAAGTTTTTAATGAGCAAAGCTCCAGCACGATGTTTATGGCAAGGCTGAGAGGTGCTCTAGTTATCAGGGGATGAAAACTCAGGTTTAGAGGTCCAGGCTTTTAACTCAGACTTGCATAAGGAATTGAAACACTGGGGAGAGCAAAACTTCTGTGAGAACCTCACGTCACAATCTCTCAGTGTGAGGGTTCCTGAGAAGTTTCACTAGAACTTTATTAGGGTTTTTTTAGCTATTTTGGTGCTCCTGACACCTTCTGTGAAGAGAGATCTGGGCTGGCACCAGGCTGAGGCTGTGGTGTGGGATTCAGCCAGTGCCTTGCTGAAGTCCTACTGAGTTCCTGGGTCCTATTGGGTTCAAGAGGGGTCCTTTGCCACATCCCTTCAGTGTCTGGGTTCAGCAGCAATGAGTAGGGTGGCTCTTACTCTTCCATTTTCAGGTGAAAAGGCAGAAGGGAGATAGTAGAGAGTAAAGACCATCGAAAGTCCTCAAACTCCTGAATGCTCAGTACCTGAGATGCACTTGAACATTTAATGAAGGGTCTGGTGAGTTCTTAAATCCAAATCTGTCCAGGCCTCCTTAGGATTAACTCTCCACTTTTCTCAGATGATTTTTAGGAATTTGATTTAGTAAGAGTAAGACAACGAGACATCCTCCTGGACAAGAACAGCCACAGTAGATGGGCTTGGGTCAAAGCTGAAATCCAAGTTGAGGGCTCTGCAGCTGGCCCAGTGATGCTCTGCAGACCTGTGCTGGGGCTCTGCAGATCAAAGTCTTCATGTCACTCTTGTCCTGTGTGTCTTCTATAACTGGAACAAGTTCCTCAGGCACTCTCATCATTCAACTGGGTCATCTGTGTAGGCTCGTATCTCAGTTGATGTCTCTGAGCGTTTCAGGTGTGGACCCACCAAGTCTCCAGGGCTTGCTGGAGCTCACTAGACTATTGCAACCAAGTGCTTAAGTCCAGGTTTGAGGTGGTTTCTGGCCACACTTCTCCATGTGGGTCACACACTAGGTCCCATCACTGAGTATCTCCCAGGCAGGATCAGAGAAAAGGTGCCAAGAGCTGGAGGAGCTCAGTCCAAGAAGATTCCTGGTCGGAGTGACCTGCCCAAGGTCAAGCTGGGAGCTGCAGCCAAACAAACAGCTGAATTGTGGTTTTTTTAAATCCTGAGCTACCACCTGAAGGGACAGAGCATCTTTCCCTCACGCTGGCACTTGCTCAGGCCAGGTTATGGTACAAACTGCTCCAGCAGCTCTTCTGAAGCAGCACTTACTGGAAAGCCACTTTCCTTGCCAAAACTGCTTCTGATTGGATGTCAGGACTCATTTGCCAAGTTGTGTTGCCTTTAGATGTTGCTCATATACTTATCAAAGTCATTTTCCCCTGAGCTTTCAATCAGATAGCCCTGTGCTGAGCAAACAGGAGGAGACACTCCTTAAGTCCTCAATTACATTTCTTTTCTCCTCTTCAATTCCAGCACAGACAAGAGGTGATAATACCGAATCTTTCAAATATTTGATATACAAAGAGAAGAGCTTGTTAAAACGAGACCAATTAATGCATTTTTAATCCACATTTAAACACATGCAAAGAGCCTGCATACTAATGCTGTCATTTGAATTCCAGGCGGGGAGGGCTGGCACACCAGGCTGAATATCTTTCAATCTCTGCTTCCCTGCCTGGTTTGAACCAGGCAAGGTCGACCAGGCACTGCTGCTAGTGAGAAAAAAGCCTATTGAGGCTCCCTCCAGTTTTTTTTTTAATCACCTGACAATGTTCTTGCAGCCACTGATCATGTTGTTGGGTTGGTTTTTTCCTTCCCCCCCCACCTTTCTTCTTCCTCCTTTTATTCCTGAAGTTCAAGGACATTGTGAATCCCCCTGGGTGTGCCTGCTGCAGGAGAAAACAACCACACAAATCGTTGAGCTTCTAATGTTTCCCCTAATGGGGCAACGTGTTGGCTTCCAACTGCCTCTCAGGAAAATTGATCAAAACCTTCATTTTCTGTCTCCTTCTCATCACTGTTGACACAGCAGATTGTTCAGGTGGGCAAAGTTTATTTATTTGAGGCATCGCTTGTGTTTTGCTACTATATTATTCTACCTCTGGACTCAACACTGATGAGGCCACCCCTCAGATCCTGGGGTCAGGTTTGGGCCCCTCACTCCAAGAAGGACCTTGAGGGGCTGGAGCATGGCCAGAGAAGGGCAACGAAGCTGGGGAAGGGTCTAGAGCAGGAGTGTGGTGAGGAGCAGCTGAGGGAGCTGGGGGGGTTGAGCCTGGAGCAAAGGAGGCTCAGGAGAGACCTTCTCACTCTTGAAGGAGGTTGGAGCCAGGTGGGGTCGGGCTCTTCTCCCAAGGAACAAGGGACAGGACAAGGGGAAAGGGCCTTAAGTTGCCCCAGGGGAGGTTGAGGTTGGAGCTGAGGAACAATTTGTTGGTGTTTGGGGTTGTTGTGGCTGTGGCAGGCTGTGCAGGGCAGTGGTGGAGTCCCCATGCCTGGAGGGGTTTCCAAGGTGTGGAGCTGTGGTGCTGAGGGCCAGGGGTTGGTGGTGCCCTGGCAGTGCTGAGTTAACACTTGGACTCAACAATCTTAAAAGCCTTTTCCAACCCCAACACTTCCATGATTCGATTCAATGATTCTATTTCTGCTGGGCCTGGTGGCCCTTCCAGCCTCACTTTCTGCAGACAGAAAAATGTTGGCCCAAAGAGTTTTCACAACGTACGTGGAGAAAGGGGAAAGAGAGCAAATGGAGTTAGTGCAGTCACCAATCCTGAGCGTGTCGTTGCGTAGGAAGCCACCACCTGGCAGCCTGTGCTGAACGGGTGGCATTGCCAAATTGGATGCTAATTAAAGAGAGCTGGAGCTGGTTGGGAAAGATGCATCTCACTGGTGCAGGTAGGAGTGTGCACATGGCTAAGGACCAAGATGCAGCTGAGAGCTCCTATTTCAATGTCTCGACCACTTCTGCCAGGGCAGCTCACCTGAAGATGATGAGAAGTGTCATGGAAAATAGGGAGAGGTTGGGGAAAGTGGCTCCATCCCTTCAATGTGAGCCAGTCCCTCAGGCCATGTTGTCTCCTGCTGCAGCACAGGAGATTAATGGGGGAAATGAGTGTGCCTAGGAGTCACTTGCCAAAAAAGAAATAAAATTCATCATAACAGGTTGATTCATCAAAGCCGGGATATTTCAGAGGGAAGGACCAATTTCAGTAGATTTTACATTTGGGGGAAAAAATGGAGAAAAGTTTTGGAAATTAGCAGTAGGTCACCGTGACTCCTAGAAATGGAACTATTATATTTTGCTTCAAATTTGCCTTTTGCTTTGAAATGTAAGTTCAGCCACAGGACGAAGGGAAAGATTGAAATGGAAATGAAACCTTTGGAAATTACCAAAAGGTTTCTGCGAAACCAGACGGGGGCTTTTTTTTTTAATTAATTTAGAGTCTTCATTTTTTTTTTGAGCCTTACTTTAGATTTTCAGCTTTTGCAGGGCAGGGTAAAGTGAAAACCCTTCTAAAATCCTGCAAACTTTCAGTCTACAGGGAGGATGTTGAGTGTAGCATCACTAGTGAGTGCAGAAGGGGCCGTTTCTCTGGTCCAAACAGATCTCACCTCTTTTAATCAGCCACTCTCTGCTTCCTTGAGATGAGTGATTATCCTGTATTTAAAGCTTTGGCCTCGAACTTGCAGTAGAAGATGGTGTCTCTCAGGTTTTTTACCCTTTTCGTAATTAAGAAGCTGTATTAAATATTCAGAAATTCTGCTCTCTTGACTTTCCTGGGCAGCACAAGGACGTCCTGGAGAGACAAATCACTTTCTCATTAACACCTAGCCAGGCCACCACTCTCCTTCCCCTTCTCTCAGTCCTGGGTCTGGTCCTTCAGGGCCACAAAGCTGCTGGAGAGGTGCAGGCAGGTTTCCTGAGCTGGAGGAAAGGCAGCAAGGGCTTTTCTTGACTCCAGTTTACAGCAGCTGGAAGATTGGCTCTGGGCATGGGAGCAAAGCTACAGGGAGGATGCTGCTGCTCCAGGGAGCAAAGGATGCAGGAATAAAGCTATGGGGAGGATGATGCTGTTCCTGGGAGAAAAAAAGGATGCAGGAATAAAGCTACTGGGAAGAAGATGCTGTTCCAGGGACCAAAAGATGCAGGAATAAAGCTACTGGGAAGATGATGCTGTTCTAGGGAGCAAAGGATGCAGGAATAAAGCTATGGAGAGATTGATGTTTTTCCAGGAAGCAAAGGATGCAGGAATAAAGCTACTGGGAAGATGCTGCTGTTCCAGGGAGCAAATGATGCAGGAATAAAGCTACTAAGATGATGCTGTTCCAGGGAGCAAAGGATGCAGGAATAAAGCTACTGGGAAGAAGATGCTGTTCTAGGGAGCAAAGGATGCAGGAATAAAGCTACTGGGAAGAAGATGCTGTTCCAGGGAGCAAAGGATGCAGGAATAAAGCTACTGGGAAGAAGATGCTGTTCCAGGGAGCAAAGGATGCAGGAATAAAGCTACTAAGATGATGCTGTTCCAGGCATCTCCGAATTTTCCTGACACTTTTCACGTATCCACAGGACTTCTGAAAAAGGAAGAACTCCAAAATCCCAACCTGGGCAAACACCCCAGTAAAACAACTGCTCTGCTGTGTGAGACACCCCCAGCACATCCCTCCACGTGTGCTGCTTGTCACCAGGCTCCTACCAAGACCCTATTGACCAGGACCACCGACGTCGCTGCGAGAGCTCCCTCCCTGCAGGGGAGCAGCTCCACGCCTGGGCCGGGGGATTTATTTGCTGTCAGGGGCTGGCTCAAACTGTTCTTTCCCATTTTGGTTGTTGTTGTGGCCTGTCAGTTCCCCAGCACCAAAAGAAACATTTTCCAATCGAGCAGGGTCACTGACTTCCTGCATTTAATTACTAATCAGACCCAGCAGGGCCATCAGTAGAGGTGCTGGAAGGCAGGACTCTATTGCCTGTTTGCTCCTTCTTCCAAAGAAGTGCTGGATCATGGAGGGGATAGGTGCTAAAAGTTGCTGTCGTGGGGAAAATATTTTTTTTGGCATTAAAATGAACTTCATAGGTCTTGTTTTTCTGGAGATACGGAGCACCCACAGACCTCAATTTCTTGTGCTGCTTCTAGCAGTCCCCAGGCAAGGGACAAGCCAGGGATTACCACCTCCAGAGGCTAAAAATCCCAAGCTTTGCCCAAAATTTTTACCATTTCCACATGCAGGGCAGGCAGCCAAGGTGTCCTGGCTTTTCCAGCCCCTTTCATTGTTCCTGGGTCTGTTGGGAGCTTGGTGGAGCTCTGCAGCTTGTCCTTCCTAGGGCCAAGAGGACAGAGAGCAGCCAGCCCTGTGCCATTAGCAAACCCACTCCATCTGTGCCTTGTTAGTCTTCCTTAACAAGGCTAAATAAAGGCTTGCTGGTCTCTATAATGATGTTGGACAGAGGCAGTGGCAGCTGGTGGTGGAGAAGATGAGTGCCCAAGCTCTGCAGAGAGGTCTTAAGGCCACTTCTGTGCTTTTCATTTCCTGGTAAGAACGATGGGGAATGGGGAAGGCTCGGTCATGGGGTGCTGCACAATTTGGCTTTGGAGAATAAATATTCTGGGTGGTGTTGGAGCTTGTTTGCTGTGAGGAATCTGGGTGCTTGGGAAGCGTGGCCTGAGAGAGCTTTGCTGTAGCTTGGTTGAAAATAGCAGCTACATAAGAAGGTTAATGGTGCAATGAGGGAGCTTCATTTTAAACTCTTTAGACTCTCAAATGGAAATGATGAATGTGACTCAATAGGTCTGAGGCAGGTGTGCAGTCACTGTGAATGGCTGATGATTGAGATGCTTCCTCCTTGTTTTAGTTATTTTTTTAAAAAAGCTCTTTCTTGAATCCTTCAAGAGGAAGAGCTCGGTGGGAGGTGGTGGTACAGAGAGGGTCCAGACATGCTGCACCACCATCTGCCAGCTCAAGGCAAGACCCTCAGCAGAGCTGCCCCACCAAGGTGGGCTCCTGGTGTCCCTTTCTGTGGACATAGAGGGGTCTCCATTCCCACAACCAGGCAGGGATGTGATCTGTCTTGGGAGCTTTAGGGCAAAACCATGAAATCTGGCTCTGAGTAGGTTTGTGTTGTAGGACTCAACTCTGTTGTAAAGCCACGTGGAGAACCCCCCCTAAAATCTGTTGGGGGAAGCTGTGCTCTTCCTCAATATGGGTAAATGTTGTGGCCTTCCAGGATCTGAAGGGGGCTACAAGAAAGCTGGGAAGGAACTTTTTAGGATGATGGATAGTGGTAGGAGTAGGGAGGAATGGATCAAAACTAGAGGTGGGGAGATTGAGATGAGATGTTAGGAAGAAGTTGTTGCCCAGGAGGGTGGGGAGACACTGGCCCAGGTTGGCCAGAGAGGTGCTGGAAGGCCCATCCCTGGACATTTGGAAGGCCAGGCTGGCTGGGGCTGTGAGCAACTGCTGTAGTGGGAGGTGTCCCTGCCCATGGCAGGGGGTTGGAACTGGATGATCTTTGAGGTCCCTTCCAACCCTGACCATTCTATGAAATGTGTGCAAATGGAATAGCCACAGTGACTGGAGATGTTCAGCCCTGTGCATGGCATAGGACATTTGATTGTCCCCAGAAGCAGCAGATGGGAAGCAGTGTGTGAAGTGACTGGAGGTCCAAAATGTCAGTAGCTGTTGGATGGTTTTCTGTCGTGGAGTGTTTGTACAGTGCTGGATAGACCTTGGTCTCTGCTGGGGTTCCTGCTGCTGCTCAATGGCAGCTCACGGGTGCATCTTCTGGAGTCCCCCATCTCCCAGGGGTGAGTGCTGAGCCTGCAATGTCAGGCCCAAGCCAAGGAGGGGTGGGGGAAGACTTGATGCATAAGGCTGGATGCTGGCTGGAGACAAACCTTCAGGCCTGGTGGGGTTAAAATCTGAGGTCTCCTTGCTTTTGCTTTTTTCCATACTCAACCTACGAGGTCTTACAAATGTCCTTTTTTCTTTGCCAAGGTTGAGGACTTACCCTTCCAGACTGTTTTGTCCTTTTACTGGTAGCTGGGACAACTCTTATGTGCTCAAAAAATGAGTAGATGTGGCTCTTCAAGATGTGGTCTAGGAGTCGGGGAGATGTTGGACAAAGGTTGGACTTGATCCTGGAGGTCTTTTCCAACCATGATGACTCTATGATGACTCTATGATGACTCTATGATGACTCTATGATGACTCTATGATGACTCTATGATGACTCTATGATGACTCTATGATGACTCTGTGCAGGTTTGACTGCTCGTGATCTCACATTAGCTGCAAGTCCCAAACACTGATGTGCTTCTCTTTGCTGCTAGAGATAAAGAGAAAATCCTTCTGGCCCTTCTCTGTCAGGGTCTAGGACACCCAACGCCAACCTCCTCCTCAGCAGAAGAGGACAGCAGCTCACAGCTTTATCCCAGTGCTGGAATCAACTCCCTAAGGAGGTTGGTTGAAGACAGCAGATACCAGAGCTACCAATGCCATCCTCCCCCATGTCCCTTCTGTTTCATCTTCCACCAAAAATCACACGTAAGAACCAAACCTTAGAGCTGCTTTTCTTCTGACAATCCACATCCTGCTCCCACCACTGACCTTAGCCCCTGGGGTGGCTCCAGAGCCTCCTCCCTCCTCCTCATCATCAGACTTTCTGAGTTGCTGCATGTTGGAGCAGGGTGGGGGGGCAGGAGGGGCCGGGCGTGCGCGGAGGCAGCGATAGCATCTGCTTTGTAGCCAGCAGCAAGCAGCAGGGTTATTGTTTGTTAATAGATTGCTTTTGAAAAGCTGCTCGGGTGGGACCAGCCGAGTTTCAGAGGTAATTAAAACTCTGCCTATGCAAAAGGCACGATCTGATTATTTCCTTGCCAGAGCAGGCAGATTAAACCAGGAAGGTTTATTGCACAACTTCTAAGAGCGCCGGGTTGCTTTGAATGAGGTTCATAATATGGTATATAACAAATAAAACTCTTCAGCTCCTCTTACTTTTAATATATATATATATATAAAAAGGAATTTTTAAACCATCTTCCTTCCACCTTGATTCTTCCTTGGATTTAAACAAGTTCTCTAAAGCAGAGCGTGTGTGCACCCATGGAGCACTCGTGGTTCAAAGCTTGTTTCTTATCTTTTAAAGCCATTACTCTTAGAAGATTTTTTTTTCTGCACCAGGACTTCAGTCTACCTGAAGTGGAAAAGTGATGGTGGGTTGGTAAAGAGGCTCAGGAATAGTACCAAAGTCTCCCCATCTCTGCTTCTTGCTGAGAGGAATGAAATCAAGAATATTAAAGGTAGCCAAGACATTTTAGAAGCTGTTGGCAGCTGTAATCTCCAAGAGTGGCCCTTGTGGTGATGCCCATGGGACTCGGTCCCCGCACCACTCTTGGCTTTAGACTCTGCCTCTTCTCCATATTTCAAAGAGCTGACCTTTGTGGAGCTTCAGGGAAGGCAACCACGGGCTAGAGATCCATAAATCTGTGGAGGAGAAGGGGTGGAAGCAAAGGATGACTTTATTAGCTGAGATGTTTGCCATTATTCTCATGATTGCCTCATCTGAGGTCTGGCTGGAACCCTGAGGGAGATACCTTGGCTGGGAGGTGTGGGCAGCAGAACTGGGCAGGTGGGTGAGCACAGGCTGGTAGCTGGAAGGAAACATGTCCCATGGAGCAGCAACGGGGCACGAGGAGAATTCCCTGTGCCTGGGAGTGGTTCCCTCAGTGCCTCTGAGACAGCACTTAAAGGGGACCTGTAGGAAAGGTGGGGACAGTCCTATTGTGATGGGACAAGGGGGGATGGTTTGAAACTAAAAGAGGGAGATTTAGACTAGAGAGAAGGGAGAGATTGTTGGTGCTGAGGGTGGTGAGAGCCTGTGCCAGGTTGCCCAGAGAGGTGGTGGCTGCCCCATCCCTGGCACCATTGCAGGGGAGGTTGTGTGGGGCTCTGAGCAACCTGCTCTGGTTGCAGATGTCCCTGCTCAGTGCAGTGAAGTTGAACTAGATGAGCTTTAAAGGTCCCTTCTCACCCAAACCAGTCTATAATTCTATGTTCTGCAGTTTCTACTGGCCTGTTCCAGCCTTGTTTGCTGTGCACGAAGTTGGGGAGCCCATATGTGTCCATGAGGAGTTCAGGCCACCTGGGGGCCATTCTTACCTGGGGGGCACAAGCCCTTTGCCAGCTCTGTGCCAGGTCTACATGAGCTAAACTGTCCTGCAGGACCAGGGCAGGGAGCACAGAGCTGCCTCCTTGAGCCAGTCCTGCCCTGTGGCTGCATCTCAGCACCTTCCTGCAATAAATAATGGTCAATAATGCTGAATATATCAGGCTTTGAGGGACAGCAGTGGGGAACCGGGCAGGCTGCAAGACTCAGAGGAGCATGGTCAGTAGGAGAGGTGGAAAAAAACCCCCAAACCAAACAACCTTAAGGAAAAAAACCCAAACAGTAGCTTAAGCTGTTTTTCCTGGCTGTGTTGAGCAGCTCGGGGACCAGGAGGGTTTGCCTGCAGATCCTGGGTGAAGGTGCCAGCTGAGCTGATGCCCAAACAGAGCAGCTGACTGCGGGTGGAATGGAGAGCTGGGTGCAGACCTCCAGCTCCTGGAGCCTGAAGCCTGCCAGCAGCAGTGGATTTTTAGCTGAAAAACAAGGTGGAAATAGTGGTTTATGCAGAGACGTGTCAGCAGCATCGTGACTCTGTCCCTGCTTCCATGCCAAGGTTATTGAGGGGTTTTGCAGCTCACATGGTTGATTCTTACCTACTATAACAGCAGTGGGGGACAAATGACCTGTCACTACAGCCCTTTAGGAGTGTGTCACCTTTAGATAGTGATAGGATGAGGGATAATGGGCTCAAACTGAAAGAGAGTAGATTTAGATTGGAAATTAGGAGGAAATTCTTTACCCTGAGGGTGGGGAGACCCTGGCACAGGTTGCCCA
>VYZX01004956.1:0-37417 GCA_013401335.1 Brachypteracias leptosomus | reverse complement strand
ATATATATATCCTATTCCTAGTGAAAAAAATCTTAGTTTCAAAGCTTTGGGGCAGCTCTGTGAGCAGTGCCAGCAGAAAAGACCCAAAGCCTGCCCACAACCCTCTTCCACCCCTTCTCCCCCTGTGATCTGTGTGTGCACCCCCCAACCTGCATAACAGAGATGACCCCAGTCCTAAATTAAGAGTCACCCTTGAAAAATCCTGTCAGTGGTCAAGTGGGGGATGTTCTGTGCACAGCCTCTGGATGCCTTCTGAGAAAGGGGTGACTTGATGCAGAAATTAGAGGGTGAAACGACGTGGCCCTTGGTTTATAAGAGATGGAAGTGGCTGATCATGCCAGTTCTCCTCCTGTAGGAACTGCCCAGCATCTGTAGAGCTCTCTCAGATGTTTTATGGGTGCACGGGGCTGAGCCCATGTACACAGCCATACACATCTTTTATTGCTGATAGGAAATGAAACCTCAGATTAAAAGACATTAACAAAGATAAAAAGTAACCGAATCTCCTTTCAATTGTCCGTGGCAGGAACCCAATTTTCCAACGATAATTACAATAATTAAAAATTCCCTTATCACCAGAGACAAAAGTGCTCCACGTTGGCAGGAGGAGATGATGAACGAGGCAGGCACAGGCTACTCGGGGCTGAAATCAATTTTCAGAAGTTCAAATCAGCCCCAAAACAACCCCAGTGTTGTCCTGCCTTTTCCTCCTGAGGGAGGAGGAGACTTTCCCCATGCGTGGACACGTATCTTGTTGTTTTCCCCCCTCTCCTTTATCCACAAGGTCACATTAGCTGGAAGAAAAATGAAAATCTCCTGTAAACAAAACTATTTTGCCATAGAAGCACAGGATGGGGAAAGTTCAAAAACATATCAGGCCTTCCCAGTCTGGGCTTTACTGCTAATTATGGATTATCTTCTTTAGAATTAACCAATGTACACGCTCTGCTTGGGGAGAATTGGCCAGGGAAGGCTCCCCGAGCTCTTTGTGCTGAGCAGTCATGAGCTTGCTCCCTGGTGCCTCCTCCTGCCATTGTCCCCGTTGTACAATGGGGAGTTTATGAACAGAAGTGGAAGTCTAATTAAAAATATCCTAGATGGACATCTGGAAAATGAATTTGGTTGCCCTGAGAAATTTCAGGTTTCTGTGCATACGCAAAATCTGGGACTTAACTTTTTATTTAATGGAACAGCAATAGATTGTGTTTGTGGTTTTTTAGCAGTATTGTGATATGCAAAAATAACAGGCACCCAGCCCAACCTATCAAGCTCAGTGACACCCTCAGAAAGGAAGATGGGGCTTTAAAAAGATCTTGTGCTTCAGCACTGGTGATTCCCAGGGAATGGGAGATGNCAACCCTGACAATTCTATGATTCTATGATTGTGACCAAGCAGAGCAGGATGCTGAGGGAATGTCTTGAGGGTCCTCATTTCAGGCTGATGGAGTTAGTCAGTGCCTTGTCACAACCACTGGATCCAACATGATGTATTTGTGAGGAGATGCCAATTATCAGTGCATGGCAAATGCATTAGAGTTCTTTTGGCAGTTTTAATTGTACCTAATTAGCACCCAGAGACCCCAAGCAGAAAGTTTGGCTCCAAATGTCTTCGTTGTTGTGTGTTTGACTTGAGGATTTAGGGCAGGCTGACTCCATTTGGAGCTCTTTTATTTGTTGGGGCTGGCATTTCTCACATTTTTCTCAGGATACTCTGAACTCATCCTTTCCCCTGAGTAAATGTTTGCTCTGCCACTTCCACACCACAGAGGCTGCTACATCTACAATTACTGCTCTTCCTCCTGGTGCCATCTCAGTGGCTCAGGAAAATCCTCCAGAAAGGATCTTGTTCCTTATTGAATTATTGGTTAGTGTAACTGCTCTGAACCCACAGGAGTTTCACTGTGGCTGGATTCTATATGAGTAGGATTTTTCACTCCTGGGATAAGCTGTTGGTCATGTAATGGTCAATGAGTTTTGTTTTTTAATGCACATGCAGGAATGTGAAGACAGACAGAAAACTGGTTGTTTCCTTCCTGGTTTTGAGTAAAGTGAGATCAGGGGATAAAGAGAAGGGGGAAAAATGTAGCTAGATTGAAGATAGGCTAGACCCAGATCCATGCAGTTCAACCAAGTAGAGACTTGTTCTGCCAGTGGCTTTTCTTGTTGGCTACAAGCCTAGTGATAGTAGGACACATCCCAACCATAACTTTCCATCCACCTGGAGCAAAAGCTTCTGCAGTGTGTGCTTGAGAGCCACCAGCAATAAGGGGAAGCCACCAGGAGTGGAGAGGGCTTGAAGCAACCAGAGTTTGCCTGGATGTATTGCAGTTAACTTTTAATTCAGGCTTCTCCAGATCTCATCTTAATGTCTGGCAAAACCAAGCCCCAGGATAAGAGTGAGGCTCGTGTTGGGTGGGAAGAAGTTCTACCTTCAGCAAGCATGAGGTTGCCGTTGTTGAGGAAGAGCTGTTGTACCATTCAACAGTCTTGGTGATTCTTTCCCTGGTAGCAGAGCTTGTACACCCCTGTGCCAACAGGGCTTGTATGTCCCTTCCATTAATGAAGAATGATGGACCTGCAGAGCTGGCTGCCTGCAGCAACAGCCTCTCTGTTGGGTGATGCAGCCAAGACCATCATAAACTCCAGTTACACTCGTCTCCCTTGAGTCTCGAGTCACCACAACCTTAATGGCAGCTTTGAAATCTCCCAGCCCCCTTTCAGCAACCCCAAGGTGAGAGGACAAGGATGGATGAGCCCAGCCCAGCCAAGCCACGTGGCTCCAGCCACCACACCAGTGACATCTTGGTGGGAGCAGCCTTGTCAGAGGGGGCAGAGCTCGAGGTGACCTCAATTTCTGAGCTCCGCTATTCAATTATTTCTGGAAGGGAAAGAATCTTTATTCTTTAATAATGGCTGAGGGCCTCCAAATTATTCATCAGTGCAGGAAGGGAGTTGCTGAGCTGCACAGAAAGGCTGGGGTTGGAGGGAGGGGGTGATGCAGAACCTGGATGGAGGGAGACTTTTGTCTCCTTCACCTCCTGCTCCTCCCCAGCATTTCTGGGGGCTCGTCCAGCTGTGTGACTTGGAGAAAGGTTTTATTTCTGTAGATATCTTGGGTTTAAGCTGGTGCATTAATTTTGGGGAGGAGCTCAGGTGATGACTGACCCTGACCCTGTTGATGAGTGGTTCTGTGTCCTTGTGGGTGCTGTATGGTGGGGATATAGAATCATAGAATGTTTGAGGCTGGAAGGGACCTCCAGAGGTCATCTGGTCCAACCTCCCTACACCAGCAGGGACATCTCTACCTCGGGCAGGCTGCTCAGAGCCCCATCAAGCCTGACCTTGAAGGACTCCAGGGATGGGGCCTCCACCCCCTCTCTGGGCAGCCCCTTCCACTGATCTATCACCCTCAGATTAAAGAACTTTTTTCTAATATCCAGTCTAAATCTCTCCTTTCCCAGCTTAAAACCATCACTCCTGGTCCTATCATTACAAACCCTTTTGAATAGACCCTTTGAATAGACAGTTTAGGCTATGGGGCACTTCCCTATGGGCACATCACCCCCATCCAGACTGTCGGTGCCTCTATTGGGATTTTTCTTGCTCATCTGGAGGTCGTGGCAGTGAAGGTGTCTCTGTACTGAAGGTATCTCTGCTGGGCTGCACAAGCAGCTCTGCCCCACGTTCTTTTCCCCACTTGGCAATAAGAAACATCCCAGTTCTTAGGCAGCAAGACCTGGGGAGCTCCCCCACATGGTTTTTGTGTGGCAGGGCAGTGATGTGCAGTGAGATGCTGCTGGTGGGATCCGTGCTGGTGTAAGCAAACCCTGCCCACACTTCACAAATAATATTTTTCCACTCGAGTCAGAAGGTGAACCTGTAAAATGCTGGAAGCTGTTCAGTGCAAGCACCATGCCTTGGTGGTGGAGAAGAAAAAGCATCCTTGCTTGCATATTTAATTGCTAAATTATCATGTAAATGTCACATTACTTAGGATGCCAGAACTCACTGATATTTCAAATGTTTCCATGTTTTAATTCCTTGCAAGTCAACCTTTGCAAACCTAATTACAAGGGGGAGAAATCAGCGATGGCATTTTCTTCACCATGGTTGGAGCTGAAGGGAGTTTCCTGAGACTCACAGGAATCTTCAACTTTTTTTTTTTTTTTAATTTAGAATCATAGAATTGTCAGGGTTGGAAGGGACCTTAAAGATCATCCAGTTCCAACCCCCTGCCATGGGCAGGGACACCTCCCACTACATCAGTTGCTCACAGCCCCAGCCAGCCTGGCCTTCCAAATGTCCAGGGATGGGGCTTCCAGCACCTCTCTGGCCAACCTGGGCCAGTGTCTCCCCACCCTCCTGGGCAACAACTTCTTCCTAACCTCTCATCTCAATCTCCCCACCTCTAGTTCTGACCCATTCCCCCCACTCCTACCACTACCCAACAGCCTCAAAAGTCCCTCCCCAGCTTTCTTGGAGCCCCCTTCAGATCCTGGAAGGCCACCAGAAGGTCCCCTGGGAGCCTTCTCTTCTCCAGCCTGAACAACCCCAACTCTCTCAGTCTGTCCTCACAGCAGAGGTTTCTTTCATTCTTGGTAGTAACAGGAGTTCTTCCTGCTGCCTCTCCCTGGGACAAGATGGATTTTACTGTCAGTGCAAACCAGGGAGCAGCAACCACAGAACACGCCGGCGTCTTTGGGTGAGTTCTGCAAAATTATTCCTGAAAAATAACCCAAAAATAAACAGAGAAGCCCATGCAGAGCTGAAAACCTTGGGGAGGCTCCATGCAAAACAGCTTTCCACTTCACCACTGCCTTCAATTTCATTGTAAAAGCAGCTGTCTAAAAAAGGGTGGAAATCAAAGTGGAATGTTTCTGAGGCAGCAGAGTGGTTTTTGACATTTCCAGTGCATTGAGCAGCTTTCAAGTCAGTCTCATATTTATATTAACACTTACCAAGACATGCTTGCTGATGTCCCTCTATTTGCTTCTGTTCCCATCAAGGTCTGTGGTGTTTGGGAGCCCTTTCCCAGTCCATGTTAGGGACAGTCCCAGCAGTTGGCTGCATCNCTTGTCCTATCATTAGACACCACCGAAAAGAGCCTGGCTCCATCCTCCTGACACTCCCTTTACATATTGATAACCATTACTGAGGTCACCCCTCAGTCTCCTCTTCTCCAGGCTAAAGAGCCCCAGCTCCCTCAGCCTTTCCTCAGCAGGGAGATGTTCCACTCCCTTCAGCATCTCTGTGGCTCTGTGCTGGACTCTCTCCAGCAGTTCCGTGTCCTTCTTGAGCTGAGGGGCCCAGAACTGGACACAATATCCCAGATGATGTATGGAATTCTTCATTAACTGTCCCCAGGTGTGATGGAAACAAGTTGTGCTCCCTTAAATCTCTCCATGAGACCTGGGACACCTCTTGGAGTCATTCCTGCATCTCTTCAGGAAGAATAAATGACCCAGGTGGCTGCAAAAGGGCCATGAAATCCTTCTCTCCTAAGGAATTCCAGCCAGCTCTGCCCAGGTCTGGTGGAAGGGACAGGGTTTGGCCCCTCTAATGCAGTTTGGAGCATGGAGGGATGTGTCCTTGGTGTAAATCACCCGTGGGGATGATCTGATTTAGGACCTGTGGCTGCCAGGGCTCTTTTAGCAGCTGCATTTCAGAACCGAGCTGCCTCCAGAGCAGCAGATATTTCTGTCACCTCTTCAGCTTTATATTTAAGCACATTCCAATCCCCTTTTTCAAAGGGATGGAGCAAAGGAGGGCAGAAGATGCTTTCCCAAAATCCCACAGTGAGGCAGGGCTGGGAAATCAGCTCCTGGTGCTCTGGGTGCACGAGAAACAGCAGCACATGGTGCCCAGAGTCTTCTGAGGCTGCTGCAGGGGGTTTGCCATCAACTTTGATCTCTGTTTTCCCTGCTAAAAAGCAGAGTCTTGTTTTAGTGCTGTTCTTGCTGATCTTCCAGAGCCCCTCTCACCAGTGGGGCTGGAGCTCCTCATTTCCAGAGCATATCTCCTGCTGCTAACCCTTCCCTTATTCTTTCTGGTTGCAAGGTGGTAGCAGAGCTCTGGCTTTTCTAACCTATTTATGTTGCTTTTCTCTTTTTTTCCCCCAGAATTTTTCTAGCCTGAAGTGCAGGGAACAACCTCATCTCCACTAATCCAGCCGTTTAAGGCTCCGCAGCCAAGGTTAATAATCCAGTGACATCTGAATTGCACATACTGTAAATAATCAACATCTCTCCCAAGAGCTGCTGAAGGGTTTGGAACAGGCTAATTACAGGAATATGAAAGGGAAAGTGGCCCCATTGGTTCAGCACGTTGTTCAACAGAGGCAATTTCCTACAAGACTGGGAGTGACCCTCTGTGTCTGTACCAGGTGTGTGCAATGCAGGGTTTAGGTACCAGATCTTAGCTCTGCTTTGGTATTTTTTGCTGCTTAGTGAAGATTGTCTCTCAACTTCTTAAAGAGCAAAATTAGCCCAGGGTGTTGACAGTTTCCAGTGAGTTCAGGTCTGTCCCAGGCTCTATCCAGCCTGCCTGGACATGCAGAGTCAAGTCATACAATTGTAGAATCATAGAATCATCAGGGTTGGAAGGGACCTTAAAGATCATCCAGTTCCAACCCCCTGCCATGGCAGGGACACCTCCCACTCCATCAGTTGCTCACAGCCCCAGCCAGCCTGGCCTTCCAAATGTCCAGGGATGGGGCTTCCAGCACCTCTCTGGCCAACCTGGGCCAGTGTCTCACCACTGAGTCCAGTCCTTGAGTGCTGGAGATCTGGGGCTTGATCCCAAACTTCTCAGGTCTTCTGGACACCTTGATGGAGGCTCTTTTTGTTTGCTTGTTTGGGGTTTGTGTAGCTGGGTTTGGTGGGGTGGAGGTTTTTTGGTTGGTTTATTTGCATTCCCTCCCAGCTCTTTTTGAAGCCACTGTGATCTCAAATCACTCTGCTCAAATGCCTTCCCTGTGCTGGGGTGAGATCAGGGTGTCTCCAGCCTGCCCACTCTGCCCCTACAGACCCTGACAGCATGGGACAAGTCCTCCAACCTCAGTCCCTGAGCAGAGTCTGTGCCCAACCTGGGGCTGGACAAGGAGGTAGGAGCTGCTCCATCCTATGAGACCACATCAGAGGGGGCAGGACCCCCACCTATGGGGCGATGGGGTCCCCATTGCTCTTGCCTTGTCCCTGGAGGTCTCTGCAGGTCAGCAAGCTGGGGAGGGGTTGGGGCTGTGTCCTGGGCTCCAAGGGTCTGCCAGGTGTTGCTCAGGAGCATAAAATGCCCCCGTTAATGAAGCACTTAAGACTGCAGAGCCTGGAGGGGAAAAAACTCTGTCTATATATAGCAGCAGGCAGCCTGAGAGCTGAGGAAGGGAATGTTTCTGTTGGAAAATGCCAGCTATTGACTGCTGAGATGTGGTGGGCACTTGGAGGGTCAGCCCTTGACCACTGGTTTAAACTGTGACAGCAGGGGAGGGACTCGTGCTGCAGCTCCTGGGTGTTCCCAGCCCTGCAGAGAAGAGCTTGCTGGAAAAATAACTGGCAATAACACTGAGAAGCAAAGGACCCAACCACTCTCCCCCTGGTGTCCCCAACCTCTGGGTTCAGTTGGCAGCCCCCTGGCAGTGGCTCTGTCCTGGCCAGGCTGAGCAGTGCTGGCTCCATGGGGCCATGCAGCTGCAGCTCTGCATGCTCAGGCTTCCTGAGACAGGGTCCCTAAATGGGGCTAATTATTGCATAATGAATAATACATCTTTGTGGAGATCTCATTTATAAAAATGCTGCATTGTATAGTTTCTTTTTTTTTTCCCCTCTATTCCAAGCAGGGTGTGTGATGCTCCTCCAAAAGATGTGCAGAGATTGGGTTTGCTTGTTCTGGCAGCTGAGAGGACAAGTTGCTGGGAGGTCCATCTCTGAGGTAGTGAGGCTGGTCCTTCTCAGGCAGAGATGCAGCTCCCAAAGTGGGGGGCTGCCTTTGCAGCCCATCCCTCTACAACATGGCAAGAGGCATGTGGTTGCCTTCAGGATTTATGTTACTTATTATTATGTTATTATTATTATTATGTTACTTATTATTATGTTAGGATAGACTGAGAGAGTTGGGATTGTTCAGGCTGGAGAAGAGAAGGCTCTGAGGGGACCTTCTGGTGGCCTTCCAGGATCTGAAGGGGGCTACAAGAAAGCTGGGGAGGGACTTTTGAGGCTGTTGGGTAGTGGTAGGAGTGGGGGGAATGAGTCAAAACTAGAGGTGGGGAGATTGAGATGAGACATTAGGAAGAAGTTGTTGCTCATGAGGGTGGGGAGACACTGGCCCAGGTTGGCCAGAGAGGGGCTGGAAGCCCCATCCTTGAAGACATTCAAGGTCAGCCTTGATGGGGCTGTGAGCAACTGCTGTAGTGGGAGGTGTCCCTGCCCATGGCAGGGGGGTTGGAACTGGATGATCTTTAAGGTCCCTTCCAACCCTGACAATTCTATGATTCTGTGTTGGATTATGGACATAGCAAAGCCCTGACATTTCAGCCAAGAGCTGAGACATTTTCAGCTGCAGGGAAAATGAAGGTCTCTGCATTTTCCAGCAATGACATTGCAGAGAGTAGGAAGCCAGGTGAGATTGACGGTGACCCAAAAGCTGTGTGCAGAACTTCACACTTCCCTTTGCAGCTCCCATTTTTAACTGGCTGTCATTCAAAAAATGTTTGCATGAAATATAGAAAAAGCAAGAAAGGGGAGAGCTGGAGAAATAAAACTTGCAAAGATCCACCTTGTACTTGGCCCTTTTCTATTCCTTGGCAACTCCACCAACGTTGAAGACAAGTGAGAGTGTGATCAAGGGGTCCCAGTCCTCACAGCCCATCACAGGCTCTTGTAGGATGACATAAAACAAGCCACAGAATCTTATGTAAGGTTAAAACCAAAGCTAGATAGAGCATAAAACCAGAATATTTTTTGCTCATGCCTCTTTCTATACACATCATTACTGTAAAAGCCTCTTAATTACTGGAAGGAAGCATCTAACAGGCCTTTTGGTGGAACACCCTGTTTGTACACAGGGAGTTACATTATGGGCAATGTGACATTTATTATAGAGATTTCTGCTGTGAAATGAAGGGAGCTGGAGGTGGCTTCAGCCAGAGCTTTGTGCCACTGTCCTCCTCCTCCTGTTTGATGGCCTAATGCTGTCAGAGACTTTGGAGCTATTGTTCAGGCAGCACTAGCATGTGATTGGTGCTTCATGGTCTAAGTTCTGGTGGGTCCTTTGATCCCTGCAGGTGTTCTCCACCCTGACTTGCCCTTCTGCTGGTTCAGCTTAACTTCATTGACATCATTTGACCTTCCAGTATCTGAAGGGGCCTATGTAAAGGTGGGGGAAGGTCTATTCAAAAGGGTTTGTAAGGATAGGACCAGGAGTGATGGTTTTAAGCTGGGAAAGGAGAGATTTAGACGGGATAGTAGAAAAAAGTTCTTTAAGCTGAGGGTGATAGATCAGTGGAATGGGCTGCCCAGAGAGGGGGTGGAGCCCCCATCCCTGGAGTCCTTCAAGGTCAGGCTTGATGGGGCTCTGAGTAACCTGCCCTAGGTAGAGATGTCCCTGCTGGTGTAGGGAGGTTGGACCAGATGACCTCTGGAGGTCCCTCCCAGCCTCAAACATTCTATGATTCATTGTGCCCATTGCTCTGGCTTTGTCTGGCCCTATGTTTCTTTGGGAAGCTTTGTGGTCAGATTGACCTCCCTAAGGACTAGGAGGTCAACCAAGGTTTTAGGAGAACATTTCTCTCCCAAAAAAGGTTGTCTGGTAACTCTCAACTCAAAGTGTTTTCATGTGGTTCTGTTTTGGTAACCACCCAGACCTCTACTTGGGGGATAGAGGCAAAGTAAAACATTTCTGGTCTTCCAGAGGTTTTACCACTGCTGGTTCACGAGTTACCTTAGGAAGGAGCAGAGCAGAAAGGTGAGAAATACCCTCCCCCAGCCCCTCCAGGAGCTCTCAGCTGGGATTTGGGGCCCAGATCCTGTCCCTTCCCCTCTCCCAGGAGGTCCTCCCACTGGCCTGGAGCCCAAGCAGTCTTGTGGGTCTGCACCAGGCATGAGACATTTTGTCTACCTCAGCTCTTCAGCTGCTGTAACTTATGTCAGGCTTTCATCTTAGTGACAAAGACAAAATGACCCTCTGGAGTCCTTACCTGCTGCTTTCTGAGAGCCTCTGCTGCACCTCTCAGTGCAGTCTCAGGGACAAGCTGATCCTTTTCCCCTCTGCCCAAACTGATCCTGCGTGGGAGTGGGGTGGGGTGGGACAAAGCTGAGCCTAAGAGAAGCCACCCTTGCAAACATCCCAGCCAGCTGGTGTAAAAGTCAGGATCATAGAATCCTAGAACTGTCAGGGTTGGAAGGGACCTTAAAGATCATCCAGTTCCAGCCCCCCTGCCATGGGCAGGGACACCTCCCACTCCAGCAGTTGCTCACAGCCCCAGCCAGCCTGGCCTTCCAAATGTCCAGGGATGGGGCTTCCAGCACCTCTCTGGCCAACCTGGGCCAGTGTCTCCCCACCCTCCTGGCCAACAACTTCTTCCTAACGTCTCATCTCAATCTCCCCACCTCTAGTTTTGACCCATTCCCCCCACTCCTACCACTACCCAACAGCCTCAAAAGTCCCTCCCCAGCTTTCTTGTAGCCCCCTTCAGATCCTGGAAGGCCACCAGAAGGTCCCCTCGGAGCCTTCTCTTCTCCACACTGAACAACCCCAACTCTCTCAGTCTGTCCTCATAGCAGAGCTGCTCCAGCCTCTGACCATCCTTGTGGCCCTTCTCTGGACACATTCCAGCACCTCCAGATCTTTCTTGTCCTAGGGGCTCCAGAACTGGCCGCAGAGCTCCAGGTGGGGTCTCCTGAGGGTGGAGCAGAGGGGGAGAATCCCCTCCCTCAGCCTGTTGGCCACACTTCCAGGATGGGAGCCTGGTCCAGCCAGGAGACAAGAGGAGGCCAGATATGAATTGCAAAGAGAATGGAAGTTTGATTTCTCTGTCAGGCAGCGTCTCTGCACTCCTGGCTCCCTGCTGATAAGCTTGGCTTAATGGCAGAGGGACACAAAGCCATATTGACCGTGCTCCCAGCCTGCCTGTCCCGGAGGGAGCAGCTCTGAGCTCCCCAAGTTTTATGACTTGAAGCTGTCAGGCACTGAGGGGGGAGAGGGGGGGGAAAGTGGTGATGGATTCATTCTTCTCCCTTATCCAGGGGCTCCACTGCACCTTCTGCAAACAGCAGCATCTTGGAACACTGCAGAGCCCCAGATAAATGGCTGGGGGTTGCCAGGCTCTGTTGTGGATACAACAGCACCTGAAGGGGTCTTTATTCTTCTCCCCCTGCTTGGCTGTTGTTACGCTTCCTCCTCGCCTTTCTTCTGCCCCATCCCCACTGTGAGTTGTTCATTATTGCCATTAATAATTATTAATTAGGGTCAGAATTCACCTGAGCTTGGTGCTGCAGAAATTCAGAGTATTTCAGCTGGATGTTTCCTCCTTCCTTCTTCCCTCTGTGTTGTCATCTCCATTCCTTCCTCCTCGCATTTGTCCTGCCCCATTCCCACTGTGAGTTGTTCATTATTGCCATTAATAATTATTAATTAGGGTCAGAATTCACCTGAGCTTGGTGCTGCAGAAATTCAGAGTATTTCATCTATACGTTTCCTCCTTCCTTCATCCCTCTGTGTTGTCATCTCTGGATGTTTCCTCCTTCCTTCGTCCCTCTGTCTTGTCATCTCCATCCCCCAAACATCTCTCAGGGCTCTGCCCCACCTCGAGTTGCCTTCTCCTGAACCCAGGAGCTGCCCATCCATGGGAGATGCTCTCCCCTGGGGTCACAGCACAGACATAACTTGGGAATGGGGCTGCTTCAGGCTGGATCTGGGCAACAAGAGACAGTCAAGAGTCTTCCAAGGCACAGATCAGGCCAGCTCAGCACTCTAGTAGAAAACTGTGGGGGCTCAGGTTCATCCCGTCCATTTTTTGTCTTAAAACATTTCAAATAGTGACAGAACAGGAGGAGAAAATGCTTTGACAAAAATAGGTATAAAAGCCACGACGTTGGGAGCCTTTCAGAGCTGCTGTGAGCTGGGGAGCAAGTGGTGGGGTGATGTTCACTGCTAGGGGGGGTGATGATCCCTCATAGGATGTTCCTCAAGGGGTTGCTGAGGATATGAGACCCACCAGGATCTAAAACCCCAGGAGCTGCCATCTCTGCACCATGGGGAAGGAAAATGCAGAGCCACAAAAGCCTTGAAAGCTGCTGAAGTGTCTTTGCAGGGGGGGTTGGACTAGAGGATCTTGAGAGATCCCTTCCAACCCAATACATTCTATGATTCTCTGACTGAGTTCCACAAATGAGGCTGGATTTATGTTCTCCAGACTAGGAATCCTAAATGTATTTCTTTTAAAGCCTTTGTTTTGCTTGGGGTGATGGATGTGATGCCTGGTTCTGTGTTTTGGGGAGGGTCACAAGGACTTGGCAGCTTCTGCACTGCAGCAACCAAATTGCCTAAAGCTTTTGTGGTGCTTGTTACCCAAGGAGGATTGGAAGCAGATTAAACAAATAGGGTTTGGGATATCAGATTAAAAAAATACCCAACCCAGGAAGATGAAAAAAGATCCTATTCTGCAAATCCTGAGTCCCTCCCCTGTTGTCTTTGGGCTTCCAGGGCACCGAGCTCTTGTTGTCATGGGGGTTTCTGATAGAGCCAAAAAGCCCTAATGAAACCTTGCTCAGGTTTGTTGAAATGCTGCCCCTGTCTAGAAGGAGAGGAGATTGCTTTGCCCAGAGCACAACCCCACAGAGCCTCTGGTGGAAATGGAAACAGCCCTGAAACATCAGGAGTGTTTTCAGCATCCCCAGACCAGCTGGTTCACAACAACCCCAGGGCTGGAGCTGCAGGGCTTGAGCTGTTTGATCCCTCATGGGGTGGTTTGGGGTTGCCCAGGGTGGTGGAAGAAGCTGGTCCCATATCACATGTGTTGGTGGCTGCTCCGTGTCCACCTTTTTGGCTGCCTGGATCTGTCCTTTACAAAGCCAAGAGGCTCTAAGTCAGCTTTCCAATTTTGCAGTCAGTATGTATGAGTGGGAAATGCTTTTAATTTGGATTGATTAGCATGACCTGTGAGTTTCCTCAGTGCCTCTGTCCTGTTAATCTCTCTCTCCTCTCCTTTTTTTTTTTTTTTTTTAAAAAAAGGGGGGAAAAAAGTGGAATATAACCCCAGCAAATCTGCTGTAACATATGTAAATCCATCCCTGCTGTCTCATTCAGCAAAAAAACCCCTTAAGCTCAAGTTAGAGGCGCTTCAAAATCGGACCTTTCCGTGCACTCAGAACTTCCCAGCAGGTTTTATTAATCAGCAGAGGGGACGTGCTGCTCACTTTAATACAAATACCCATAAATCCAGCTCAGGAGAGCCGCCCATGCCCCAAACCCCCTCCCAGCCACCAACCAGCCTGGGGCTTTTGCAGCGAGCAGCAATTTTTTGCTGGTGCTGGAGGAAGCTCCCATAAACCAGGGTACACGAGACCTCTGAGAGCAGCTCCTGGGCCAGGCTGGGAGGTGGGGGTGAAGCCACCACAGCTCATTCAAGCCAGGGGAGCTCTCCTGATGTACCCCAGCAGAGCAGAGCCCCTCCTGCCATGGCACCAGATGGTGTTTTATAAGCACTGGAATTATTTAGGAGTGTGGCTATTACTCTGGTACTAATGAATTACAAATAACTCCTCCAGGAAAGCCCTTTTGCTGAGTAAGAAACGTGTCCCTGAGATAAACTAACTGTGGAGGTTTCAAGGGTCAGCAATTTTTTAAAAATATATTTTATTCCGCGCGAGTTAAAGGGGCCCAGAAATGTCCCACTTGCCTCATTAGCAAATATTACCCAATTTTTCTCTCGTAGTAGAGCAAGGGGGGAAGAAAAGCATATAAAATAAACACCTGGCAGGAGTGCATAATCTGCATAAATTCAAGTGGTTGCACTCCTGACAGAAAACCAAACCAAAAGGAGACTTTCAAAGCTGGCAACGAGACCCCACTGATGATTTATTTCCAGGCAGAGGGTGCGTGGCTGGGGTTTGAGGAGCTTTGCAGGTCCTGGAGCTCCATCCCCATGGATGGAGGAGTCACCTGGTGCAGCTCCCCCATGGAGCTCTTCTAGGTGCAAGCCACAGGTGGAATGGGGCCAGTCCCACCTCTGAGATCATTGCTACTGGAGCAGTGTCCTGGCATAGTTGTAGGTCATGGTTGTGGACATATTGGAGAGTGTCCAGAGGAGGCCACCAAAATGCTCAGGGGGATGGAGCATCTCTGGTATGAAGACAGGCTGAGAGAGTTGGGGCTGGTCAGCCTGGAGAAGAGAAGGCTCCAGGGGGACCTTAGAGTGACCTTCCAGCACCTGAAGGGGCTACAGGAGGCAGAGGAAGGTCTGTTCAAAAGGGTTTGTAAGGACAGGACAAGGAGTGATGGTTTTAAGCTGGGAAAGGAGAGATTTAGGCTGGATATTAGGAGAAAGTTCTTTAACCTGAGGATGATAGATCAGTGGAATGGGCTGTCCAGAGAGGTGGTGGAGGCCCCATCCCTGGAGTCCTTCAAGGTCAGGCTTGCTGGGGCTCTGAGCAGCCTGCCCTAGGTAGAGATGTCCCTGCTGGTGTAGGGAGGTTGGACCAGATGAGCTCTGGAGGTCCCTTCCAGCCTCAAACATTCTGTGATTCTATGTCTTCTCCAGGTTGGTAGGCCCACAAGGTGGGAGGTTTGGTGCTTGTTTGCCACAGGCCTTTGTGATGGAGTAGTTGAGATGCTTCATGTTGGAAGAGAAGTTTGTTGTTTCAGGACCTAGATGGGTCTTAGTGCATTTTTTTTTTGCTTAGAGGAGCCTTGGTATTATAGAATCATAAGATGGGTTGGGTTGGAAGGGACCTTAAAGATCATCTTGTTCCAACCCCCTGCCATGGCAGGGACACCTCCCACTAGCCCAGGTTGCTCAAGGCTCCATCCAGCCTGGTCTTGAACACCTCCAGGGATGGAACATCCACAATTTCACTGGGTCTTTTGAGGGTGACCATCCCAAATAGTCAGAGAACTGTGGGAGGTGCCAGGAGAAAACAAATCGATTGGCAAGATGAGGTGTAAACCTTGGGAGCTCCTGGAGGAGAAGAGCCTGGAGCAGATGCCCTGTGCTGGTAGCTCATTGCACATCCAGATGAGCAACAGCTGTAAACTGTGTGTAAGAGAAAATGCTTTCTGCAGGTCAGTGGCTGGGCAGGTTAGGACAGAGCTGGGAGGTGGTGTCCCCATTGCAGCTCTTGAGGTTCTCCAGGTGCTGCAGGAACCTGCAGCAAGAGCTTTGCCACCTCTTTGCTCTGGGTTCCCCTAGAAGGAAATAGAGGTTTTATCTTTTTAAACGTGCATGTCTGTTAAGAAAGGGAAGAGCCAAGGGGGACAGTCCTAGAGCTGACTGGAGAAGAGCCCTCATGGCTCCATGCCAGGAGCACTCATGGCTGTCTCCAGGTTGCCTCTCTTACCCAATTACCTGAAAATCAAGCCCCCTCTGAGGTGCTTCAAGGAGAAGGAAAATGCAGAGGGTCTGTCTCTATAGGGGAGGAAAAAAAAAAAAGGCATGTTAGTAAATTTTTAATTCTCAATTAATTTTAGGTGCCAAACGTATCTGCAACAGGGCTGGTCTCATCAGAAGAATAGAAAATCCACGTTCTCAGGTAGAAATTATTGATGACCCTCAAGGTCCTTCTTGGAGTTAAGAGCCCAGTTCAGCTTTGGTCCATCCTCTAGTTTCCCATCTACCAATATAAGGATTAGGGCAGGGCAAGGTGACAACTAACTGGCAGCTTCTGGCAAGGGTTTCTTCTGTCCCTCACTTGGTGATGTGCTTCAGGAGGAGCAAACCAATGATTCCTTTGTGGCCTGGAGGGATTTAAAAGCTGTGGAGATGTTGTGCTGAGGGACATGGGTTAGTGGTGCCCTGGCAGTGCTGGGTTAATGGTTGGACTTGATGATCTTAAAGGTCTCTCCAACCATAATAATTCTATGACTCCATTCTGTGATTCAAAGGACCACAACCAGGTTGTCCCCAGGGCACAGAGAGCAGCTGAATTTGCTGGTGTGTTGGAGAGCTAGATGAGGAAGAGGATGTTATTTCCAGGCCCATGGCAAAGGAATATATCCCAAAACAACATCACAAATCAAAATGGCCCCAGTGATGATGCATTAATCCAGCAGCCAGGACCAACTGCCTCTTACAACCATCACAAACCATCTCACCCAGCCCCATTTTGCTGCAATTGTTTTAAAATTCTCCTTCTAGCCACCAAAAAAACCCCTTGTCATTGTGGCTTTTAGGGGAGGGAAGGAAGGTTGATTACTTCTCCCCACATCCCAAAATCCATATTTGAACAAAGCCTGGGAAAGATTAATGTACAGAAACATCATCTTGTAATTAATCATAAGAACCAGCATCGTGTAGCAATGATGACTTAGAAAGCACAAACACCCACTCTGGTCTATCTTCTTTTTTGTTGTGGTTTGGACAAGTTTCAAGAGTTAACAGGTAAAGTTCAGTTTTCAGTAGCTCTGACTTCATCTTTTTTTGCTTGCTTGTTTGTTTTTTTCCAGTAAAAACTGCTCTTTTCTCAATTATTACACATCCCAGTAGGTATTAGGCATTAATGGTTGTTTTCATATCTCTCTCTGGCTCCATAGTTGAAAAGCAAAGTAGGTGGATGGTGGCAAATTTGAAACCTTGGAGATGCAAACTCTCCAAGTTCATAGGGATGAGTGGTTCAACACCAGATAGTGTGGGGATCAACAGCAGATGACCCATAATAGGTGCATGTAACTTCTTTGTGTTTGATGAACAGGCTGCCCAGGGAGGTGCTGGAGTCACCATCACTGGAGGGGTTCAACAAACGAGTAGATGTGGAGCTTGGGGACATGGTCTGGGGGTCAGGGAGACGTTGGACTTGATGATCCTGGAGGTCTTTTCCAACCTAAATGATTCTATGAAGGAGGAAGAACAAAGAAGGGGGGAAAAAACATGGATTTTGTGCCAAATCTGTGAAGTTCTGTGCTGCAAGATACTACCATGGTCCTCAGAGTCCCTCCTCTCCTCCTGAGCTGTTCATGTCATGGGGCTTCCTGGGTTTTATTCATCACTTGTAAATAGTCCAAGAAAAAACCAAAACAACAAAAACCCCAAGCCATTATTCTGGTCAGAAAGCACTTTGGCTGAGAGGCTGCATTTTTTATTATTTGTGTCTGTTGCAGTCCACAAATAATAAATAGAACTATGGGTAATTGAGCTTTAATTATGCTCCCTGGTTTCCTTGCTCAGCCCTGTCCCAGGTGTGCCAGGTCCAGCCCCTGGCTGGCTGCTCCATCATTCCCAGATGATTATTCACCCTTTGGTGATGTACAACAGCTCCTTCCTTGTCTCTGCTGCTGGACTTTGGCTCTTTCTCACTGGGATGAGCCTGACCCCAGGCTGGAGCAGATACTGGGACTAAGGGAGCTGGGGGGACAATGGGGCAGAGTCTAGTTGGAGACCTGTATCTAGTGGTGTCCCCCAAGGGTCGGTATTGGGACTGATGCTGTTCAATCTATTCATCAATGATTTGCATGAGGGATTAGAGTGCACTGTCAGTGTTTGCTGATGACCCAAAGGTGGGAGGAGTGGCTGACACCCCAGAGCTGCTGGCATCCAGAGACCTGGACAGGCTGGAGAGTTGGGGGGGANGTTGGACTGGATGATCTTTGGAGGTCCCTTCCAACCCCTGACATTCTGTGATCCTGTGACAGAGCAGGCTTGGGGAGAAATCCAGCAGAGCAGCTCAGGGAGTTTGTAGTTGACCCATCCCTCCCCTCCCTGCAGAAGTCACCAGGTTTCCAACATCAGAACCCATCACAGCCAAGAGTTGAGCTCCACAAATCTCCTCCTTCAAAAGCAGGGAAATGTGAAGCATTTGAAATAACCCTTTTGGACCTTTCTGAAGTGAAAATAATTCTCTCGGAGGGTCACTGTTAATTTCCATTTCGATGTTTAGCTGGAAAAGAGAAGGAAAACAGGGTGGCTGACATCAAAAGAGCCACCTCTCACGTGGTGAGACGGGTGCTCTTCCCTGACCCAGCTGCAGGGAGGGGCTTTGCTTGCTTCAATTTTCGTCTCTCTGTTGACAGTGCAGGAATTATCCTTCCAGATCCAGGAGAACTAATCTATCTGGCAAAGCTCCACATCTACAAACACCCCAAGTCCCTCAGGGACTCCCTGGAGCAATTAGTGATTTTTTTAGCCATGCTCCAGGTCCGTGGCCGTGAATATTTTGAAGGGAGGGTTGGATATTTGGCTGCATCAAGTGAGAAGTGCTGGTGCTGGGTCTGGCTGATGTTTTCCAAGAGGAAGGTTTTGCAGTTAGCTGTTTGGATCACCTCAGTGCTTTGGGAAGGTTTCCAGGTCCCCTCAGCAGAGAGCTCTGTGTCCCCAGCTGTGTCACCTTCCCTTCTTGGCTGCCTTGTCGCGCAGGAGCGTGGCTGTCATGCCTGTTCGCAGCTCAAAACCCCCTCTTTGATGTCAGCTGGAGTTTGAGCCATGAGCTGCATTGGAAATGAGGAGCGTGACCTTAAACTGGCACAAGCAACTACCCAAAACTCAGTGGGGGAATCTGAGGCTGGATCTGGTGTCCTTGCAGCAGCCGGGGCTGAGCCCGAGCGCGCAGCCGCTGTGGAGGTGGCACTTTGTGCAGCAGCTGAATGGTTGGAAATTTCCACCTAGGCCATTGCTGGAGAAAGATCCCAACAGGCATCCTGAAAATGCTGCCTGGGTGTTGCTCCTATAGCTTAGGCATGAACCCCACAGTGGATCTGGTTGTCCTACCTTGATGGAGTCAAGCGATGACTAAAATGATCCGAGGGCTGGAGCACCTCTCCTTGATGGGGCTCTGAGCAACCTGCCCTAGGTAGAGATGTCCCTGCTTCTTGTAGGGGTCTTGGACTAGATGGCCTTTGGAGGTCCCTTCCAACCCAATACATTCTATGATGAGAGAGGAGCCCTGGTGCTGTTTGTCACAGGGTCCTTTTGCTGTCTGTTCACATGATGTCCATAATGATGGTTTGGCTGAGGTTGGGGTGGCCCATATGGGTGGCACACCCCATGAGCACCCTTGGCCATGAGCTCCCCTAGATCCCATTTCCAGTTGCTTGTGCCATTTTCATGTCCATGCCCTTGGTGGGGCAGAGCCAGGACCCACCACTGCACCCATTCAGCCTGGATCCACCAAGAAACCATGAACCCTGTGTCCAGGGAAGCAAAAGGGGTGTTTTAATCAGGGTGTAAGTGCTGTGGGCTAGAAACTGTCTGTCCCTGTAGAATCATAGAATCATAGAATGTTTAAGGCTGGAAGGGACCTCTAGAGGTCATCTGGGCCAACCTCCCTACACCAGCAGGGACATCTCTACCTAGGGCAGGTTGCTCAGAGCCCCATCAAGCCTGACCTTGAAGGACTCCAGGGATGGGGCCTCCACCACCTCTCTGGGCAACCTATTCCACTGATCAACCACCCTCATATTAAAGAACTTTTTCCTAATGTCCAACCTCAATCTCCCTTTTCTAGCTTAAAACCATCACTCCTTGTCCTATTGTTACAAACCCTTTTGAACAGACCTTCCCCTGCCTTCCTATGGGCCTCTTTCAGGTGCTAGAAGGTCACTCTAAGGTCCCCCTGGAGCCTTCTCTTCTCCAGGCTGCCCAGCCCCAACTCTCTCAGCCTGTCCTCATAGGAGAGATGCTCCATCCCCTTGTGCTTCATTAGCATCAGGTCCAAATGCACCTTCTTCCTGCCTGACCCTTCAGGACCATTGTAAAGACCAGGCTTAGGCTGGCAATAAGATGTGCCCAAGGCATGTGCTGGGAACTGGTGTCCCATCCTCCACCAGCTCGGTTCTTGGTGATTTCAAGGTATTATTATTCCAGCACCTCAATCTAAACAAAATGAGCCTTGAATAAACACCCCAGTAAGCCCCGTTGCTCAGCCGTGCCTTTAGCACTCAATTCCCATAAGGAGGCATCTCTTCCCCAGCATGCTGGATATAAACCTTAAATTTACATCTCTAGTTAAATAGCAGCTTCCCAGACTAAGGCTTCAGTCTCCAGTGACACCGAACAGAAACATCTTCTGTTAAAAATTTCATCCTTTTTTTTTTTCCTGATGAGAAACGATGTTGTGGAGGCATTTTTACAGGTTCCCACAGAGGTGGCTGAGGTGCAGTGTTAAATCTTTGCCATGTCAGGCTGAGGAGTCACTGGAGATGATGCTTAAACACTGCAGCCATTCCCCTGCCACTGAAAAACTCCTCTCCTGATGGATCACAAGTGGGAGATTAAAATCAGCACCTACCCTTGGGTTGGAGAGGGAGGTGGGGTGGTGGAGGGGAGCGATGGGTCCTGCAGAGCCAGCACATCTGGGTTCTTTGTGGCCACTGTCACCTGGCATGACCAGGAGCAAATCTTCTTGTCCCTAAGTCTTTTTGTATCTGAATCATTTTGTCTCTTCTCCCCCAGTCCATTTCCCTCCCCTGTTGCTTGAGATGATCCGTGTGCCGGAGCTCCCTGTGGTGCAGAGCACCCACTCCCTGCCAATCCCCAGCACAAGACCAGTAACACCAGAGACTTCCAGCACCCACGCAGTCCCTGGCCTCCCTCCCCTCTCTGTGGGCAGCATAAAAAGAAAAGAAGCAGAAAGATGTTGTTAAAATAATGTTGCTTATTGCTTAAACAGGAGGGGAAAAAAAAAGCATAGCACTGCAGAACTAAAGGCTCTCATCCCCCCCAGTATCTCACCTAGCTTTATGGAGCACATATGGCAGCCTGGCCACCCACTGCTCCGAGATCTCAGCAATCCAGGAGCGTGTGGGGGTGGGGAAGTGAATTAAAGATGAAGTGGCAGCTGGAACTGTGAAGTTCCTGGCTTAATATCGTGTTTTTCGGAGGAGTTCTGTGTATTTGATAATGTGCGCCGTGCACATGGTTATTTCCTTGAATTAGATAACAGCAGATAACACAATGATCCTAATCTCCCCCCCGCCCCGTTGCTTGAAACCTGGCATTACACATCAGCAGCAGAGTCCCTGCTTATCTGCTCTCCGATGGCTTCCTCCGGAGCTCTCCCCAGCAGCTCTTCATTTAGATATTGCCCAGATTACCGCGGATGGAAATGAGTGTCTGCTGGCAACCCGGGCTGCCTGCAAGGTGTGAGCCTGGAGATAGTTGGGGCTGGGGCTGGAGATGAGCTCCTGCCATCTGCAAGATGTTGGTCTCAGTGGGATTAAAAGGGGGGCAATGGGGGGCACGGCCAAGGCTCTATCTGCAAAGAAAGTACCTGAAAGAGCAGCGGTGCTGGGAGGTGCCTCCCACCGCTGGCTGACCCTGCAAGGATCTATTTCATGTTCTCCAGGTGAGAGCCACTTGGCCAGGACCTGCTTCAAAGCACTGAGAAGCCACAAGGATCTTTTGTGTATAGTTGTTTTTCTGCTGTTCCTCACTCCCCACCTGGGATCAGGGCATTGGAGCAGTGCTGTGACCATACAGCATCAAGGGCAGGACCTCCTCCTTCTAGGACAAGAGGAGACGGCCACAAGTTGTGCCAAGGGAAGTTTAGATTGAATATTGGGAAGAATTTATTTACTGAAAGGGTTCTCAGGCATTGGAATGGGTTGCCCAGGGCAGTGGTGGAGTCCCCATCCCTGGAGGTATTTAAAAGACCTATAGACTAGTGCTTGGGGATGTGGGTTAGCCAAGGACTTGTCAGTGTGAGGTTAATGATTGGACTTAATGGTCTTTTCCATTCTGGACAACTCTGATTCCTTGGTGGCCATGGCAGGACATTTGCTGTGCCTGTCCCACTTGGAGTGGGACATCCCAGATGATCCCATCCCATCCCATCCCAGGGAGCCTTTGGCAGTGACGTGAATGGAGAGACCTGCATCAGAGGGCACTGGGTTGCTGCACACCAGCCAAAGGCTGTTGAGCTCAGGCTGTCAGGACACCTCTGATGCTTCTGGTCTTGCCAGAAGGAATTAAACATAAAGGTAAATCCTTCACAGCATCTCCTGATTGGAAAAAGGGGCTCAGACAGGCAGTAAGTAATTTTTCAGCATTTCAGAGACAAGATCAAAGTGGCACCTCCTTGTCTTTTGGTGGCACAGAGGGTGCTGGGCAGGGGTGGGAGCTCTGCCCGTCACCAGCCCCTTCCCCAGCTGACAGCAGCTCTCTCTCCAGATGAAGGAGGGTGTTCTCCCCCCTGTCTGAGGCACAAAGGGTAGCAGGATTCTGGTATTTATGTATCGTTTTTCCCTGCTGGCATTTAATGGGCGTTTTAGTAGCACAAATAGAAAATGCTGCATATTCATCTTGCGTGTCACGGGCATTGAGATGGAGAGGAGTGAAGGGAGAAGTGCCTGGGGCTCATTGTACCAATCTTGTCCTCAGCAGCAATCTCCAAGATGAAGAATAACTTAATTACCCCATATCATTTCATCTCCTTTATTTGCTCTTTGTTGCTCTCCTCTGGTGCCTGTGCCCACACCCTGACACACAAGCAGGAGGACAAATCACTGTTTGATTAACACACCCCGTGGATGCCCCATCCCTGACCCACTCAGAGCTCCCGGGGAGCAGGAGAGGGGCCAAACAATGTGGGAGGCATCTAGAAAGATAAAGGGGTGAAATCCACTAGTGGGTGTTGAGTTTGTAGAGCAGCAACCTGGTCTGCAATGGAATCACCCAGCGATGGGCTGGGTGCTCCTGGGGAGAATCTTGGAGGAGAATAAGGGGATTCATAGAATTATAGAATCAGGATTGGAAGGGACCTCAAAGATCATCTCGTTCCAACCCCCCTGCCATGGGCAGGGACACCTCCCACTCCATCAGTTGCTCACAGCCCCAGCCAGCCTGGCCTTCCAAATGTCCAGGGATGGGGCTTCCAGCACCTCTCTGGCCAACCTGGGCCAGTGCCTCCCCACCCTCGTGGGCAACAACTTCTTCCTAACATCTCATCTCAATCTCCCCACCTCTAGTTCTGACCCATTCCCCCCACTCCTACCACTACCCAACAGCCTCAAAAGTCCCTCCCCAGCTTTCTTGTAGCCCCCTTCAGATCCTGGAAGGCCACCAGAAGGTCCCCTGGGAGCCTTCTCTTCTCCAGCCTCAACAACCCCAACTCTCTCAGTCTCTCCTCAGCAGAGCTGCTCCAGCCTCTGACCATCCTCGTGGCCCTTCTCTGGACACGTTCCAGCACCTCCAGATCTTTCTTGTCCTAGGGGCTCCAGAACTGGCTGCAGAGCTCCAGGTGGGGTCTCCTGAGGGTGGAGCAGAGGGAGAGAATCCCCTCCCTCACCCTGCTGGCCACGCTGCTCTTGATGCAGCCCAGGTACATCTCTCTTGTTCAGTTGAGAAGAGTTTGGATGCTGAGTTAATCTGAATGCAAAAAAGCAGACTGAATGCAGGAAGTGATTTTATCCCCCCCAACCCCTAACTCAAAGATGGGAATCAGGATTGCTCTATAGGGGGTTTTTTTGAGCTATGTAGCATGAGCCCTTGGCAGTCCCACCTGGGGCCCTATGTGATGCATGAGGTAGAAAATGCGGAAAAAACCCTATATGCCTGCAGGGACCTGAGGACAAGGGGACAGAGCAATGCTTATGGCCTTGGAGAGCAGGGGAAAGCCACAAAGCTCAGCCCTGCAAGTTCCCTGTCATGCACAAGGCAGACAAGGGCACAAATAAAATCTGATGCTCCCAGCTTTGTCCTCAACAAGGATCCTGAGTCCTTCTGCTAAATCACCCTGACCTTGAGCGCTGTGAACCTGCACGGAGATGCTCTTGTTGTTTCCCAAAGTGCCCTGCAGGGGTTCAGTGAGGTCCAAGCCAGGCAGGGAGACAAGGGCAGCTGGAAGTCAGGGCAGAGCAGGCAGCCAGGAGGCACCAGGGTGGCGTGGGTGAAAAACGGGGCTCTCTGACTGTCTCCAGCATTCCTGAGATATGGGCATGACCTGGGAGGCTCAGCAGCTTCAGCACACTTGTTTTCATAGGGTGGAGAGCACCACAAGCAATGAACATGTTTAAAATCATTTCACAAAACCCTGCTGCAAGTTTCCAAGGCAGGGAACAAGCCAAAAGAGTCATTTAGGTTGGGAAAGACCTTTAAGATCATTGAGTCCAACCATCACCCTACTCTGCCAAGTCCACTGCTAACCCATGTCCCTCAGCACCACATCTCCCCAACTTTGAAACCCCTCCAGGGATGGGGACTCCACCACTGCCCTGCCCAGCCTGCCACAGCCACAACAACCCCAAACACCAACAAATTGTTCCTCAGCTCCAACCTCAACCTCCCCTGGGCCAACTTGAGGCTGTTTCCTCTGAGAACAGAACCCACCAGCATGTCATGGAAATGCTTGTGGTGGTCTGGAGCATAGAGGTAGGGGCAGATCCCAGATCCAGATAGCCCTCTTCTCTTCCACAACATGTCATTTTCTTTCTGTCCTTAGAAATGTTATAATTGCTGGAGCTTCTAGGACAAGAAGGATCTGGATGTGCTGGAACGTGTCCAGAGAAGGGCCACAAGGATGGTCAGAGGCTGGAGCACCTCTGCTACGAGGACAGACTGAGAGAGTTGGAGTTGTTCAGGCTGGAGAAGAGAAGGCTCCCAGGGGACCTTCTGGTGGCCTTTCAGGATCTGAAGGGGGCTACAAGAAAGCTGGGGAGGGACTTTTGAGGCTGTTGGGTAGTGGTAGGAGTGGGGGGAATGGGTCAGAACTAGAGGTGGGGAGATTGAGATGAGACGTTAGGAAGAAGTTGTTGCCCAGGAGGGTGGGGAGACACTGGCCCAGGTTGGCCAGAGAGGTGCTGGAAGCCCCATCCCTGGACATTTGGAAGGCCAGGCTGGCTGGGGCTGTGAGTAACCTGGTCTAGTGGGAGGTGTCCCTGCCCATGGCAGGGGGGTTGGAACTGGATGATCTTTGAGGTCCCTTCCAACCCTGACAGTTCTCTGATTCTGAATGCTGTATTAATCTGCCTAAGAACATTCAAGGAGTGAGTTCTCCACTGCCAGGCACCAGTGAGTTCATGGAGGCAGCAAACGGAGCAGAGTCCTTGATGCTTTTTGCCAGCACCGTTCCCTCTGAGCATCCCGCTTGGTTTAGGCAAATGTTTCATTGCATTGTGAACACGCAGGTAATGAAAGCTCATCCTCACAGCTTTGTGATAAAAAAAGGAACAGGGCTGTGCTAAATGTGCCCTCCGTGAAGAGTCACCCCAGCCGAGGCTCGGAGCAATAAACGCTGAACAGGACAAGTATATGAGGGGCTCATCTGCAGTAATTTGATCAGAAGTGTGAGGGCTCAGTGAATTATTGGTCTCATTTTGCAGAGTAATGTGGAGCTAAACAAAGCAAACAGGTGGATGTGTCTGGATTTAGAGATGCAGGGATGATGGAAGAGGGGCCTCTGTGGCTTCCTCGGGAATCTCGGGATTGCCGAGTCTCAGGTGGGGAGCAGGGAATGTGGGAAGAGATTAAATCAATCTGCTGGCAGCTTGGCCCTGGGGAGCTGCAGCCACAGCAGCTGGGTCTGGAGGAGGCACCTGAGGCCAGGCTGTGGGCTCGAGATGCCCAGAGACCCACAAGTTCCTCCAGGTGTGATAGGACCCTGCTCTGTCACTGTCCTTGTCCCCACTCCCAGGCAAAGAGTGACCCATCATCCAGCAGATTGGTGTGTGCCAGTGGAGGGGTCCAGGACCAGCACCTCAGAGGGATTGCTGCAAATGGAAAATGAGAAAAACAACCAAAAGATTGGTAAAACACAGGTGAGTGTGGCATGATGTTGTAGCTGGAAGTGTGAGGAGAGGAGAAGAGGAGAGAGGAGAGGAGAGCAGAGAGGACATGGGAGAGGAAAGGAGTGAAGATGGGAGAGGGGATGGGAGAGGAGAGGAAAAAGAGGGAAAAAAGAGGAAAAAGTGTTGCCATTCTCTCTAACAAGCTCCAGTTTGTGAGATGGGCTGAGCCCACCACATGCTGCAGGTTCAGATGTGGGTGTTTAGTTCTGCTGAGACCTCACTAGGGTGGTCTGGAAGCTCCTTCAACCCCTTCCAAGCTGCAGCTCCTGTTGCAGCTTCATGTGCCTGCTCACACAGTGGGAAGGCTTCTAATGACTAATTAATGCAAGCAGCATGTTTGCAAACTGTCAGGATTTTTATAGCTCCAGCTATAGAAGTTGCTCAGTGGTATCAACATGCAGCAGGTTGGTTTTTTTTCTTGCCAGGCAGACTCATCTCAGACAAACAAACCCCACGAAGCATTGCTGGGACTTGTCCTACAGAAAATATAAATAGTGCTCTGCCTCTCTGCCACATGTGAGAAATGGCCTATGGATAATTTAAGGTGTTCTTTGGAAGCATCTGGAAATATATTTAAAAGCATTGTCAGAAGGGTAGTAAGTGTCATGTTGGATTTTCTGCAGGAGAAGACATGCAACCTGGAATGGGTGTAACTTGCTTTCCTGAACTCAGAGTGTCTGCTCTGTCTTCCAGACACCCAACCTGCCTCCCTGGGCTCTGCCACAGCTCTGGACACTGAGGACTAAGGTATCTACTTTATTTATCCCTTTTTTTCCAGAAGATAAAAAGGAGCAAAAAGCCCTTGTTGCTCACAGAGAGATCCCATGCAGAAGTTAGGATTTTAGCAGTTCTTTGGGGAGAAGACAGCTTGGGATCTGAGTGGAAATCAAAACCCCACCATTTTTTCACTGCAAATATTCTTGCATCTGGAGATGTTAGAGGTGCTGGAGGCCCCATCCCTGGGGACATTCAAGGTCAGGCTTGATGGGGCTCTGAGCAACCTGCCCTAGGTAGAGATGTCCCTGCTTGTGTCGGGGAGTTGGACTAGATGACCTTTGGAGGTCCCTTCCAACCCAAACCATTCTATGATTCTCTGTTCAGGCCATTGGAGCATTTGGACCAGCCCCTTTATGGGGGTGGGTTAATGCACTCCAGGCTCTCCACTGCTGCCCCTCAGCCAGCACCACTCATGATTAAAAGGCGGCTTCCAGGAAGGCATTTAATCTTGGTCTGAAGTCTTTCAGGGCATGAAGGATGTCCTACTTCCCCAAGTCATTTGTTCCACTCTCTCTCCTTTAATTTAACAGCCAGCCAATCCTGGTGACCACCAGCCTCACAGGATTGTGCTGGGGCTGGCTGGGGAGCAGAGGCAGAGCTGGGAGCAGGAGCAGGCACTGCTGGAAAGGGGACATCTGCATTTAGCTTATGATCTGCTGTCCTGACCTCATTGCTTATGCTACAAGCTGGCTGGTTTGGAGGCCAGTTGAGGAGCAGGGCAAGGGCATGTGGGGTTGTTCATTTTGGACAAGAGGTGGTGGCCTCAAGTTGCACCAGAAGAGGTTTAGAATGGACATTAGGAAGAAGTTCTTTACTGGCAGAGTGGTCAGGCACTGGACCAGGCTGCCCAGGGAGGCGGTGGAGTCACCATCCCTGGAGGGGGTCAACAGATGAGTAGATGTGGTGCTTAGGGACATGGTGTGGTGGTCAGGGAGATGTTGGGATGAAGGTTGGACATGATGATCCTAGAGGTCTTTTCCAACCTAAATGGTTCTATGAAGATCTTTGAACCACAGTTCACTTGCTAGGCAGGAGTCACTTCTTGCTGTCCCAAGTCCCTGTTGCTTTCCCCATTCCTCTCCCCCAGTGCCTCTTGCTGTTGTTAGATTGTGTTTTAATCCCCATAAAACAACGAGCACATGTAAAATGTTATGATATGATGAATATGATTTTCTATTGTAGTTACCTCTAGGCAGTCACTTTCTTATTTCATTGTGATTGTTCGAGCTCTTTTATTCGTTCCATAATGCAAAGCATTTAATGTAAAAATAAAAGGAGTCGTGATGGTTTGAGTGCAGTGCAGTGCTCAGGGCTTCCCTCCACGTGTGCTTAAAGATACAGAGGAGCTTTAATGCAAGTGCCTGGGGAAGAAACACCTCATCTATATCCCATCAAAGGCAGGAGGAGTTTAATCACAGAGCAGAGTGGGGAAAAGAGAGGTCACTGTTACCCTCAGGTTTTGGGCCAAGCTGGACATGTCTGCCCAGCCCAGGACATCCAGAAGGTCTGAGGTGGTTTGGCTTCTCCAAAATCCACTGTTGCTCCCAAGCAGGCAGTGATGTTGGTGTGACCAGCACTGTCGGAGAGGCTGCTGCAGGCTCTACCCATCACTTTGTAGCCTGTGGTGTAAAATCAAACAGAGGTGATTAAATCTGGTGCAGGGGGCTGAGGTGGGTCCTGAGGTTTCAATGGAAGAGTGGCATTAATTGGGCAGGAGTGGGCTGAGCTCAGCCACTCTTCCACTCTCACAAGAGGCTCCATCAAGCCTCTTCCACACTCTGTTGGTTGAAAAACCCATTAGGCTTTAGTGGTGTGATTGCTGATGTATTTTAAGCCTTTCAGATACTGTCTGTGGATAACTGAAGGGCTTGGGCCATTAAAGGGTCCTTTAGTGCCAACTTGCAGTATGGAGGGTGGACACACAGGGGGTGATCGATGGAGTCTGGAACAGGCTGAAAACTTCCCAGCAGGATTTCTGCCCAACTCTGAGCTGCTGTGTGGAGATCCTGGTGAAGGGCCTCCTGCCCCTCCTCACCTGCTTCTCTGCACCCTAAGGGTACAAGGGCACTTTTTGCTTTGAACATCAGGGAGGGAGGGAGGAAAGAAGGCAAGAAAGAAGGGAAGGAGGGAGACATGGAGGGGAGGAAGGAGAGAGGAAGGAAGGAAGGAAGGAGGGAAAGGAGGGAGGGAGGGAGGCATGGAGGGGAGGAAGGAAAGGAGGAAGGATGGAAGGAAGGAAGGAAAGGAAGGAGGGAGATACGGAGGGAAGTAGGGAGAGAGGAAGGAAGGAAAGAAGGAAGGGAGGAAAAGGAAGGAAGGAAAGGAGGAAGGAAGGATGGAGGGGAGGAAGGAAAGGAGGAAGGAAGAAGGGAATGAAGGAAAGGAGAAAGGAAGGAAGGATGGAAGGAAAGAAAGGGAGGAAGGAAAGGAGGAAGGAAGGAAGAAAGAATGGAAGGAAGGAAAGGAAGAAGGAAGGATGGAGGGAAGGAAAGGAGGAAGGAAGAATGGAATGAAGGAAAGGAGAAAGGAAGGAAGGATGGAAGGAAAGAAAGGGAGGAAGGAAAGGAGGAAAGAAAGATGCAAGGAGGGAAGGAAAAGAGGAAAGAAGGAGGAGGGAAGGAAGGATCTTCCCTGTGAAAGCCTAGAATAGGAGTTGGTCTTTGTGTGGGGCTAGGAAAATATCAGAGTGTGACTGTCCAGCAGCATCCTCAGGCCGTGGGCAGTGATCACGACCTGCAGCTCACAAACCTCTCTGAGCTGTATTCCCAAGGGGTCTGTGCTGAGCAGAGCTGGGGGGACAGGGAAACCTGCCCAGGGAACAACATCAGCTCTGCCAGTGCCTCCAGCCTGCAAGGGGTGGTCAGTGACACCAGGAACCAGCTGAGGACACTGCTCACCCCAGTGCAGCTGTAAGCACATGAGCTCACTGTGGTGCAGCACAGATACAGCAGGGAGCAGGATGGCTCTGGTGGTGGAAGGGGATGTTGGCCCCTCTTCCCTTCACTACATCAGTAAATAAGTATCATAGAGCAGATTTTTCCAGCCAGAAAGCCTTTGAGGCTTAATAATAATGCCCCATGTTATGGCTAGTGGCCTCCTCAAGGCATGTTCTTGAAAGGACCATGTAGCAGCCCAGTGTCTCTGAGGAGTGTGAGGATCAGTCCCTCTCCAGGAGAACTTGTCGTGGAATCATAGAATGGTTTGGGTTGGAAGGGACCTCTAGAGGTCATCTGGTCCAACCCCCCTACAAGCAGCAGGGACATCTCTACCTAGGGCAGGCTGCTCAGAGCCCCATCGAGCCTGACCTCGAATGACTCCAGGGATGGGGCCTCCCCCACCTCTCTGGGCAGCCCATTCCACTGATCTATCACCCTCAAAGAACCTTTTCCCAATGTCTAACCTAAATCTACCTTTTTCTAGCTTAAAACCATTACCCCTCATCCTGTGGCTACAAACCCTTGTGAAAAGATCCTCCCCCACCTTCCTACAGGCCCCTTTCAGGTATTGGAAGGTCTCTATAAGGTCCCCCTGGAGCCTTCTCTTCTCTTCTTGTTTTCATCCCATGTGGAGTGTTGCCCAGTTTGAAGATAATCCTCTACTGGGCATTTCCAGCTGAGCCAGGCAGTGCCTGAGCCTTGAGAGCACAGGGATGCACCCGAGGAGGAAGCTCTGCTTTCAGAATTCCACGAGACCATCACAGGCAATAATCAGCCTAATACAAAGCCAATTAGCAACTATTTTTAGAAAGCCTTTGACAGCATCCCCTCTTCAAACCCGAGGATATTTATTCATTATATTCTAAATCAGCTCGCTTACCCCGAGGTGGATTCACGTGTCTCAGGCACATGATGTTATCAGCCTGGCATCAGGGGGGGCACTTACCTGACCAGCCTCCTAATAGGGGTGTTGACTGGTGCAGGGTGCAGGTGGGTCATGGACTGTCAATATTAGCAGTGACATTAGTGACAAGCACTAAGTAAGTGTGTGTTGGGCAGGAAATATTCAGGTGACTGCCAAGTATTGCAGTATTATTACTCTGACCTGGTGAGACCTCACCTGGAGCTCTGTGTCCAGCTCTGGACCCCCCAACACAAGAAGGATGGGGACCTGTTGGAGCGTGTCCAGAGAAGAGCCACAAAAATGATCTGAGGGCTGGAGCAGCTCTCCTATGGAGACAGGCTGAGAGAATTGGGGCTGTTCAGCCTGGAGAAGAGAAGGCTCTGGGTGGACCTTAGAGTGACCTTCCCATACCTGAAAGGGGCCTGTAGGAAGGTGGGGGAGGATCTGTTCACAAAAGTTTGTAGTGACAGGATGAGGGGTGATGGTTTTAAGCTAGAAAAGGGGAGATTTAGGTTGGACGTTAGGAAAAAGTTCTTTAATATGAGGGTGGTGGATCAGTGGAACAGGTTGCCCAGAGAGGTGGTGGAGGCCCCATCCCTGGAGTCATTCAAGGTCAGGCTTGATGGGGTCTGAGCAACCTGCCCTAGGTAGAGATGTCCTTGCTTATTGTAGGTGGGGTGGACTAGATGACCTCTGAAGGTCCCTTCTAACCCAAACCATTCTGTGATTCTATTGATAGTGTTAAATCCCCACGCTCCTGATACAGCAGGAGCCACCTGGTTGGGGACCAACTTGTCCTTTGCATAAAAGGAACATCAAGGTGAGAAGAAGCCAGTCAGCTGGGGTGTGCCCAACAACTGGGATGTGAAGGGGCTGTTGCTTCATTGCTTGGTATGTGCTTTCATGTACACCAGTTACCCAGTGCATGGCCTTGGTTTATCTCTGCTTTGCAGGCTGTGAACAGGCAGGGGAGGAACCGCTGGTGGAAGAGGTTCAGCATCAGCACCAGGCACTGCCTCCCAGCCAGCTTCACTCCTGAGCTGCCTTCTGCTTGCCTCACTGGGGCCAGGACTCTGCCCTGCCCTGGGGAGACCCCAGCTGGGATATTGTGTCCAGTTCTGGGCCCCTCAGCTCAAGAAGGACACGGAACTGCTGGAGAGAGTCCAGCCCAGAGCCACAGAGATGCTGAAGGGAGTGGAACATCTCCCTGCTGAGGAAAGGCTGAGGGAGCTGGGGCTCTTTAGCTTGGAGAAGAGGAGACTGAGGGGTGACCTCAGGAATGGTTATAAATATGTAAAGGGAGAGTGTCAGGAGGATGGAGCCAGGCTCTGCTCACGGACATCCAGTGACAGGACAAGGGGCAATGGGTGCAAGCTGGACCAGAGGAGGTTCCACATCAATAGGAGAAGCAACTTCTTCCTGGTGAGGGTGCCAGACACTGGCCCAGGCTGCCCAGGGAGGTTGTGGAGTCTCCTTCTCTGGAGATGTTTAAAACCCCCCTGGCTGTGTTCCTGCTCTAGGTGACCCTACTCTGGCAGGGGGGTTGGACTAGATGATCTTTCAAGGTCCCTTCCACCTCTAACGTTCTGTGACTCACTAACAAAGTCCTGGAGAGGTGCACAAAGCTCTCTATGACCTCCTCCAAACTACAGTTACTCTTAATTTTTAAAAGCTTTGAGGCCCAGGGCCAGATTGAGCCATGATGCTCTCTGTGGCATGAAGTTCAGACTCCCCTTTCCCTCTCTCCCCACTTAGAGGCTATTTTAGGCCGGGAGTTATTTTAACTTACACCTTTTCTTTGGTGCATAAATTACACTGATTTAGGCTGCTTTATGCATCAGCAAACAGGGTGTAAGAAGTGCCCGGGGAGCCTTAGCAGAGCTGAGAGGCTCTAAATCACAGCACCGCTGAATTTGCCCCGTGGCATCCCAGGTTTCTCCAAGCATCATGATTGAAAGGGCCAAGATGTGATATGGATGTGGTTGTCACCCCTCTCCTGCTTTTCTGACCCATGATGTCCTGACCAGCCTCATAAAGTCTCTGGGAGCTTGTCCCTGGGCTTGGTAGGGGTAGAGCAGAGCCCACTGAGGCTGCTTTTGGTTGCTCCAGCAAAGCACAAACCAGACCAGCAGCTCTGGTGACCAGGGTTGTGGTCCATGGATGCCTGTCTCTGGTGACAAGCAACACAGTGCTCCAGAACCTGGTTACAGCAAGTGGGGAAATCTGCTGCAAGGCTGGGAACTGAGATGAGGGCTCTGCACAAATGCTTCTAACACCAGCAGTGTTATGGTGGGAGTTGAAACTGGGAAGGGTGTAGAGCAGGAGTGTGGTGAGGAGCAGCTGAGGGAGCTGGGGAGGTTGAGTCTGGAGCAAAGGAGGCTCAGGGGAGACCTTCTGGCTCTGCACAAGTCCCTGCAAGGAGGTTGTGGGGAGATGGGAGCTGAGATCTCTTGTCCCCAAGCGACAGGACAAGAGGAAAGGGTCTCAAGTTGCCCCAGGGGAGGTTGAGGTTGGAGCTGAGGAACAATTTGTTGGTGTTTGGGGTTGTTGTGGCTGTGGCAGGCTGGGCAGGGCAGTGGTGGAGTCTCCATCCCTGGAGGGGTTTCCAAGGTATGGAGATGTGGTGCTGAGGGCCAGGGGTTAGTGGTGCCCTGGCAGGGATGGGGGAAGGGTTGGACTCTATAATCTCAAAGGCCTCTTCCAACCCAATCAATCCCCTGATTCCACGAAGCAGGGGGTGCTTTAACCCTGCAGGCAGCTGCAGGAGGGAGAAGGCAGCATCTGACACGTTGCTGCACACACACCAGGCACTGAACTCTCTGCTGTAAGTGGCTCACAGTGTATCAAGGTGGAAATCCTCGTTAATTAAGGATACTCGAGTGTGTCACGGGTGTGCTGTGGTTCAGCAGGGATGTTCCAGCCCCTGTTCCCAGCACAGCTGTGCTCTTTGCTGTGCTCTTCTCCAGCAGTGTCACAGCTCCAGTCCTGCCTTTGCCAAGGTCCTGGTGAGTTTCCCAATCCAATACATTTGGTTTTAGGGGTACAGGGCTGTCACCAGACATCATTTCATTGTTACACCCAGGCTCAAGCTACACAGCAGAGATATCAGGGCTGAGCTTGGTTTGAGGCTTTAGTTTCTGCAAGGTTCTTCTGCTAGGCAGGAGATCAGAGGGGCTGGAGCTTTCACCTCAAGCTTGACCTTCTGGTGGCCTTCCAGGATCTGAAGGGGGCTACAAGAAAGCTGGGGAGGGACTTTTGAGGCTGTTGGGTAGTGGTAGGAGTGGGGGGAATGGGTCAGAACTAGAGGTGGGGAGATTGAGATGAGATGTTAGGAAGAAGTTGTTGCCCAGGAGGGTGGGGAGACACTGGCCCAGGTTGGCCAGAGAGGTGCTGGAAGCCCCATCCCTGGACATTTGGAAGGCCAGGCTGGCTGGGGCTGGGAGCAACTGATGGAGTGGGAGGGGTCCCTGCCCATGGCAGGGGGGTTGGGACGGGATGATCTTTAAGGTCCCTTCCAACCCTGACAATTCTCTGATTCTCTGATTCTATAATGCTTTGCCCTTGCCAACAAAGCTCGTCCTGACCTTGGGCAAGCTAATTAGCTTTTCCACCCCTGCCTGCAAAAGGAGAAAAAAAGGACCCAGTGACACGTGATACCCTCTAGTTTAAGGACCTCTTACTCTGTTTTGCTACCCAGGTTACACGCTCCATCTCTCCATCCCAGTTAATACTTAACCTCCCCTTGGGAGAGGTCAATGTCCACAAGGAAATCTAGGAAGCCACAGCCCTAAGTGGCAGTGAGGAGGAAGCCCTGGACACAAGCAGCTCAGACAATGACCCAGCAGGAGCCTGACCACCCCCTCATGCTGCCATTTGCAGCCTATGGAGGGATTTATGGTCAAATTCTGATTTCCTGGCATGTTGTGGGGCACTCCTGGGGTGTTTTAGGGCAGGAGTTCTGTCTGCCTGTGCCCACAGCTGGTGACAATCGTGGTGAGTGAGGTTTGGTGGCTTCCCATAGAGCTGCTCCATCACCAAAGCAGGGGGAGAAGTTTCCTGTCCCCTCCTGCCCATGCTGGAGTTACGTGTTCCTGCCACAGGAACACATTGGGATAGGATAAAGTAGATCTCAAGGTATATTTAAAAAAAAATAGAGGTGCATTAGGCTGAAAATTGCAGTGGAAGCAAAACCAAGGTGGCTTTTAATGCAGGACACATCTGCAAAGAGGCTTGGAGATGACTCCAAGCTTAAAACCTCCTTTAAAACCCAGTTACTTGGATTCACTTTTGTTTTGCAGGAGCTGGTTAAAATGTTAGCTGAACCAAATTAATTAATGTTCCCCCTCAATGTGCATCTCACCTGAAGGTGAAGATAAAGCCCCACTCTAAAGGTCTAACTCGCTCCTTTCTAAGGCTCAACCTCTATTATTCTCCCTGGTTAAAGCTCCATGGGTTTGACCCCAGGATCAGGATTTGCAGCCTACCCCGTGTCTGGGCTTGTTTAATTCAGTGTGACAATTCCCAGGCTCTCCAACCAGCTTTGGATCCAGCCACATCCCTCCTGAAAGTGCTGCATCAATCCTGTTCTGACTGTACACAACTTTTAACGTTTAATATTTAAACATGAAAGTTCCTTTTGAGACGTTTAAAGCAGAATTATTAACAGCCCCATGTAGAACTGACAGGTTAACAGTGAGACAATTAAAAAGAAAGGTTAAATACATTTTCTTTGCAGACCAACTGCTGTTGCTTAAGACTAATAAATCCACCAGGAGATGGTTTTTACAGAGTGTGAGGGGCTGTGTGTCAGCTTTTACAGGCTCGAGTGTTTCAGAAATCAGCACACTCCTCTTTCCAGGCAGCTACAGGTTTCAGGCTATATTTAGCAAATGGGGCTTCTTCCAGGGACTTGTGTGAAACAAGTCAGAAAGGGGAAAAAAAAAAGGTGGAATAGGAAAAAAGCAAAACCTACCAGCTGTGGGATTTTAACCATTGAGGCTCACAGTTTGCTTCATTTTTTTTTTTAATTTATTATTCTCTGTCGTCATGATGGCTTTGAAAACAGAGGTGCTGGCAAAGAGCAGGAATTATAGAGTCATAGAATTGTCAGGGTTGGAAGGGACCTCAAAGATCATCTCGTTCCAAGCCCCCTGCCATGGGCAGGGACACCTCCCACTCCATCAGTTGCTCCCAGCCCCAGCCAGCCTGGCCTTCCAAATGTCCAGGGCTGGGGCTTCCAGCACCTCTCTGGCCCACCTGGGCCAGTGTCTCCCCACCCTCCTGGGCAACAACTTCTTCCTGACGTCTCATCTCAATCTCCCCACCTCTAGTTCTGACCCATTCCCCCTACTCCTACCACTGCCTGACAGCCTCAAAAGTCCCTCCCCAGCTTTCTTGTAGCTCCCTTCAGACCCTGGAAGGCCACCAGAAGGTCCCCTGGGAGCCTTCTCTTCTCCAGGCTGACCAACCCCAGCTCTCTCAGTCTATCCTCTGCCCATCCTTCTAGCCTAGGTTCTCAGGGGGATCAATTCAAGGGCTAAACTCCTGTTCCTCCCTTGGCAAAGGGATGTCCTCATGGGCTGGCAGGACACAGCCCCAGGGATGTCCTTCTAGCTGGGACCCCCAGCCTGCTAAATGGCACCCACAGCCTGGACTCTCCAGAAAGACATTTCCCATACATTTGTAGCTGTCTAATCATATAAATGTCAACTTAATTGTGCTTCCCACGTGCTCTGGGCTTACATGGTGGAATGTGTTAGAGGAGAAAGAGGTTAAAGGGTGAGGCTTTAATCACCTAAAGCGAGGTGGCCCCTGCTTGAGCAGGGGGTGGGACCAAATGCCCTCCAAAAGTCCCTTCCAGCCTCAACTATGCTGAAAGGAAGGGCAAGAGATGTTCATCAGGAGAAATCCACCCATGACTGTTGAATGTGAGACCCAAGAATAACTTTCAGCTCTCAGCAAAGCCTTGGCACTGCAGGGTGGATAGATAGACAAGGAGAAGGGGGTTCTGGCTCCTCTCTTTCCTACACCCTCACAGGTTTTCTCCTCTAGCCTCTCTGAGACAACACAAGACTTGAGTCCAACTCAATTTAAAGGATAGATTTAGACTGGATATTAGAAAAAAGTTCTTTAACATGAGGGTGATAGATCAGTGGAATGGGCTGCCCAGAGAGGGGGTGGAGGCCCCATCCCTGGAGTCCTTCAAGGTCAGGCTTGATGGGGCTCTGAGCAGCCTGCCCTAGGTAGAGATGTCCCTGCTGGTGTAGGGAGGTTGGACCAGATGAGCTCTGGAGGTCCCTTCCAGCCTCAAACATTCTATGATTCTCTTTCTTATAATTACATCCCTCTTCCAGCTTCTTTTCCAAGCCACGGGAGCCCTTCCTTGCCTTTGATGGCCATTGATTTGACCCCAAAGTTGCAACCATGCAAGGTCAGGTGCCTTACAAGTATAGGGGGATATTTACTCACCCTGTGCTTTGAGCAGGTTCAAAAAAACTCCTCCCTGGTGTTTTAAATGAGTTACCGACAGCAGCAGCGGATGCTCCAGATTATTATAAGCGCATCAGTGGAAGGTATTATAAGATGGCTACAAGCCATGGTTGTAATCAACCTGGGCTTGATTTATTGGACTCTATAGCAACCCATATAAATTGATTAGCCGTTTATTAAAATGGTTATTAATCACAGATTATCTCTTGGTACAAATTTAGAAAACTGCTTTGGTTACAACCAGATGGAAACGCGGAGAAGTTTGGTGTTGAAACTTTGTAGGGAGAGGCAGGCTCCTTTTCAGGTTGTGTCTTCTTAGGTTTCCCTCCTCCTACCCTCTTTTGGGCCATGCCATAGCAAGTGTGAAGCTTTTCTCCACCTCTACTCCACCCTC
>VYZX01004955.1:3931-42982 GCA_013401335.1 Brachypteracias leptosomus | reverse complement strand
AAAAAAAAAAAAAGAAGACATCCCCTTCTTTTAGGTCTCTGCTCCTGCCAAAGCAGCCCTTAATAATCCTTTTCTCCAAATATAGTGAGAATGAGCAGTCACTGTAGAAACTCTGTAGATAAAATCTGTGTAGACACAGATCAGGTCAAAGAGAATGCAGGTGGAAAAGCAGAAAGTGAAAGCTATCTACTAGACCACTACTTCTCATGTTTCAAAGATAGATCTCCAAGTACTCTTACAGAAAATAGACTTCAAAAACTAACCTAGAATTACCTAGTACTAGTTACAATTAATCTAGAATTACATTTTCCAAAAGATACAATAAGTAGTGCCACAACTAGAGCTTCTATTTGTTTAATAATGCAACATAAAATCACTCTGACGACTCCTAACTGCAAAGTCTTTCAATATCCTGGTCATCTTGAGTAAGGCACTGATTCAGCACATCTTACTGTGATGAGTCACTACTAGAGAGGCTCCACTGAAGACATCTGAAAGCTGTGTCTCTAGTACTAACCTCAGGGGAACATGACTCTCATTCTGCTACCAGTGATACTTATCCAACACTGCATATTTTCCAGTGAATGCAGCTTCCCCTGGGGGTACGTAGGGGATTTCCCCATCCCTTTGCCTATTGGATGCATCTGCGTTCTCCCTCCAAATAGCATTGTGGCAGAATCTGATCTCATGGTCAGATACAGCGCAAATAAGAAAAATGTGTAAGTGCTGTTGCCTGCAAGTTCTAAAATAGTATGAAAGAGATATTAATGCTCTCTAATAAAAAAGTAATCACTAATACTAAGCATTCATATGACATTTACTTTTGAAAGAGGGGGTGTAACTTCTATCCAGTTAAAATATTTGCCAGTATGCAAAATGTTGAGGAATTAATCTTTAACATGAAAATTATTAACACTAGTAGTGCAGCTAATTTCAATAAATCTGTATTTTCAATTAAAGCATAAGGCAAAGAATCTTTTCTCAAACGTATTCCTACCACCTGGTCTCCATCTCCCTATTTATGATATCCTAGATATGTTTGTACTGGCTGTATCTCCAGTGGATAAGAAATGCTGCTTTTTATCTACTAATGCTGTACATCATGGTAGTATGGTAATATCAATAGTAGTCACAGCAAAAATTGAAGGAAGGAGGTTGTCAGAATTGGGAACACTTTGTCCTGAATTTATAATAGGCCTAAGCCCTGTCAGAGTAATTTTGTTACAGAATTTCTATTAGTAATTCATCTTATATAGTTTTTAGCATTTTTTAATATATAATGCAGATATTTTAAAAATACATTAGTTTTCTTTGGGGTTTTTTTCAATCTAATCTCTTTGGGTTTCACCGCAAGATTAAAACTGTTCATAGGCAGTTCCAGATTACACAGTTTTACTGTAGCTGAAGATGACAATAGAGAATTATTTTGGCTGATACCATGTTGACCAAAACAATATTTATTTGGGGTAAATTATCCTGATTCAGATTCCAAGACTGAATCATAGATAAAGTCTCAGGCCCAGTCTGAGGTGATTCCTGAGGGACAGATTGTATATATTCTTTCCTATTGGACTCTTTCCTGAACTCTTCTGCCTATATGGCATCAGCATTTATTATAGGACTGGTTAGAATAGCCTTCAAATTCTGAGACATGATACTGCTTTTAAAAAAATTTCAAACTATATCCTCATGCACTTAAGCTCCCCTTCAATGTAATGATGAGCTGGAAAAGATAGTTGCATATTACTGTCACATTGTCCTGTGGCAAAATGTATGATTCCATATGAAATGTGATTTAGAAAAGAAATGGGTTATTCAAAATTAGATACTGATATGAAGACCATTATAGGACAATATCCCAGTGATGGCTTCAACTAAGTGAAATCTCATGTTAGAGACAAATGCCTAACAATGAATGGAAATTGTGGGCAACCATATGGATATTTGAAGTGTTAAGTGATTTTAAAAATGTTAACCTGGTTTTAAATTAACAAGAAATGGAGTTATCAAAAAAATTAATTGTCCAGACTGTAGGTAGTTAGGGTCTGGCGGCCGGAAGATATCGCGCTGTACGGAAACATAGGGCCCCTCTCCTGATAGCCAATAGCGTTTAGTCTATGATGTAAGCAGACGGAAGTGACATTGTAAACCCAGGCTATATAATGCCATGTCACCCACCAATAAACGCCATTTGCCGTCCACCACATTGGTGTCTGTGAGCTGATGGCCCGAGCAGCCTGGGGAAGGTCGCCGTGCCGTTCCTGAACCAGGTCGTCACGCCTCCGAAGGCAACACCAGACTGAGAATAATTTGTTGCCTGTTCCCCATAATGTAGATCCAACTAACTCCTAGTATTTTTTATACTCAAATTACAATTTAAATGTGCTGACAAGTAAAACACTGGAACATACACCAGTATCCACTGTGGCAATGTTAAAGAATTCACAATAAAACATCAAGTTAGTAGTATCTAAATAGATCACGGTATCAACTTTCCTTTGTAAAAAAAATTAGAAAGCTCTGTTTGTAAAGCAATACTCTATCTAAATTTTTCTAAGGAAACTTACGAAAATGCATTTGGAACAGAAAATATTTCGTATGAACTTAAAAGGAAATAACAAAGTAAATTCAGAAAATTAACTGAGTCATTAAGAACCATGCAGCTGGAACACTTACTTTCCTAGTCTTACTAAGCCTCAGAAACTAATCAATACAAAATATGAAAGAATAAAGTTTGTATAGCACAAGATTAATGGATTGTATTTAGACTTTGCCAGTTGTCTAGGAAACGGAAAGAGAAAAAAATGGAAATTCTGTCTGAGAGGCTTACACAGTTGTCAGCTTGATGTGATCGTTACTACACAAGGAGGAAAATGCATAGAAAGTCAAAATGAAAACAGAGTGCTTTATACCCATGGTTTAACACAGTGTATGAAAAATGTATGTGGATTTCTTCAAGGTGTTCATTCAGGCATCACAGAAGTGCCTAATAAAACTTAACCACACCCTTAAGTTTGGAATGTTTTCTGAATGAATTATGGAAGTATGACTTTGATCTAGTCACTCCCTGAATGTAATAAATCCAATGGAGCAAATCCTATGAGGTACAAGTTCTACCACCTCTTTGAAAGGTGCCTCTTGTAATGTTGAAAATTAAGTATATTAATGAAATGTTGTAGTAATTAGACGCCTATAACTTTAAGTAATACACATTACGAAATGATATCTAGTGTTATAACAACTACTAGAATTATAGTATTCTTCCTATTATAACACAAACTAAAGTAAATCAATATGTAGGAAATACATGGTTAGTAAAAACCTTTCAGGAAGACTCCTTTAATACTCAGGTACAGCTTCACCTGGTAGGAAAAAAATCCTTCCTAAGACAGATTGAATTTTTTTTATATTGCTTTTGGTCAGAACTTCTTCATATGAACATTTTGGACCTAAATTATCAGTGACAGGCTTTTCTTCAGGAATTTCATCTGAATGAAAGTAAACATTAGGATTGCCCTCTTTCAGTTCAATCTAGCCTTGGACTCTTGGGTCCTTTTGAGATTAACTGCTTATTTCTGTCATCAAGTTTATTCTGCTCAGACCTAAAATAACACTATAAATAGATTGCCTTTCTTATTGTAAACCCTAGTATTTTGGCTTTCCTCTGTTACACACAAGTTTTACAGATGATTGGGCATTAAGTTAAAATAAACAAATTTTTACAAAGATTCAGAGCTGTTTGTGATGAGTGTTAATTGCTTTGCTCCTTGATAGGGTGAAAGAGTGCAAGTCAGGTATATGCTTTCATGCATCATTTAAAGTGCTCTCTCTTGCTCTGTGTAACATAAAAGCTATCGCAGGAAACTTGAATTTTTGGGCCAGTTCAAGCTTAGGGAATTCTTTCCCTCTAAAGAGTGCTTTTCAATGGAAAACACACTCAAATATCCATTGAAGTAAGAACAATTAATATGTGGTAAAAAAAAGTCTCACTTTGTCACTGTGGAGTTAGGTTAACTTATCTGAAATATATAGGGCTTCTTCATTCCTATGACTTAATATCCTAGTTTTGTAGTCTACCAGCTTGATCCTTACACATATACATTAAAAAGTATGTGCTCTTAACAGCAGTAACTGTAGAGAAATTTCAGTGCTCAAGGAAATTGAGTTGGTATCATGTTAACTACATCTGAGAAAAAAATTCCAGTGTTTTTAGATGGAACAGAGGCAAATTCACCTTCAGGTTTCCAAGATCATTAGACCAAGAACTTTGGTTTTCTGAGAGTATACTTTTAACCAATGTAAGTTTGGATTGTTCAGTGGGTCCAAATATTAAAAGATAGTTCAATAGCACATAAGAAAGGGCAGACTTTTCAGGATACTTAAATAAATGTAGGCAAGGGTTTGGGACATGTGGGCCCAAATTTGGGCTAAATGGGCTCAGATTTCTACTCCTGTCCCAGGACCACCAGACAGTGAAAGAACGTAATTTATGAGAAACTATGGCTGTTTTTCTCAATGAATACAGTAGCCAGGCCACATAGTGCTGTGTTGCTCTATATAAAATGAACAATTAATTTCCTTTTATTCCTTGCTCATTTTAATTCTTCATCTGCATTTCTGTAGTGATTTTGAATACAAACTTGTAACTTAGAAATCTATATATAATCTTACATAATAATATTTTATGGGTAAGCAGAGTATGCAACAATTTGTGGTAGCCCCAGATTTCACACATACATAAAGTAAGTTTCTCACTTCACATTGTTCTTAAATTATGTTAAAAGATCAGAAAGACCTTCCTTCTTACAGGTTCCCTTCTTGTATCAAAAAGGAGGGTCTAACATTAAATAAGCAATGCCTAATTTAAACATAAATCATCTAAAAATGATACCTGCTACATATCTCTATCTCAAGATCTTCCTATTAAGTGGTTATACTGGGGTAAAGTGGATCACAGAGAAAATAGTACTGATATTCTTCTCAGCCATTTTCCATACTGACCTGTGATATTCTTTCAGATTTACTAGAATCCCTCATACTTTAATTCAGGAAATCCTGCAAAGAAATATGAGTATATGCCTGATGCAGTGCAGGTTCAGGGAGTCCCCTGTATGTGCTGTTCAGCTGATCTATTCACATAGAGTAACTTCAACACATACGAAACATCATCTTTGCTGAGCAAGTAGCTCAACAATTCACCATGTATGCAATTGATATATATGGGATGTGCCAGATTCGCTGCACGTGGACCACACAGTCAATATATATATATTCAAAACAATGATCATTTGATAAGGATGTATGACATCCAGCAAGTCAATGGATCAAGGAAGGAATCTTGGAGAAGTAGCAGGAAAAACAGTTCCAGGTTGGAAAAGGGACCTGTGCACAAGGTAGCTCTATGATTATGCTTGCCTAAGTAAATATACTCGGTAAGAAAAGGGAATAACAATAAAGAATGAATGACGTGCTGGGGCCTGGGCTGTGGGCCTCAAGTTGGAGTTGACCTGTGGCTGAGTCACAACCCAGCAGTATGGTTTGTTCCCCAAGTACAGGGAACTTGGGGAATCAGGCCCCAGAAGCAGAACCTGGCCCACCTGTGTGAGGCCCTGCCTTTCCCCAGGTGATCATGGTTGGGGTGGTGGGTGAGGCCAGAACTATATCAACCAGGAACCGATTGGGTTGAAGTAAGTGCCTGTTGGGGGCAGCCTGCTGAGTTCTCTCTTAGTGGTGTGTTTCCCCCTTGGCTGATTTGAGACAGAGAAGAGAAAACAGATGAAGAATAAAAGATAAGTTATGCTGAGGGGATGTTGCTGAGTTTGGTATCGGCCTGAGGAAAAAGAGAGTTAGCAGCACAATGAATAATCAGACAAATAATTAATCTGAGCATAAATAACCCTTTCCTTAAGGTTTTTACATGTGATAGAGCCTCCTAAAAGCTTAAGCTCTTTAATTAAACTTTAACCTTTTAGTTTCATTTTTTATTGTAAAACATGTTCTGTGACATTAGTTGGTACACTAAAGGAACAGTATTTTTTTGTAGGAAGATCTTATCAAGACTGGTGACCATTTTAAATTTTAGTAACAACTTGAAATGACAGTTTTGGGGTGGGTTGGCTGGTGATTTTGGTTTGGGATTTTTTTTTTTTTGTAATGGAAATAGATAATTTTGGGATGGATAACAAACAAATGCAAGACCAGATACATTTGTGACTTAGAATTTAACTTGCTTACTCCTGTTCAGGATTGCAGTGGTAGTACGCATGCATTATGGTTACTCAAGAGCATATGGTGCTCCTACTCTATATTCTGAAGCAATACAGTCCCTACCTCAGCTGCTCTTATCTCTAGTTCCTCTGCTTTTCCTTATCATAAGACAAGGAAAATCAAGCAATAACACTATCACAGGAATATACTAGGGATTCCAGTTCATAAAGAAAATTTTGATGAAAGCAGATGAGTTGGTTGTAAGATACCAGCTTCAATATGAAGGCCGTATGGGAGGGCAGTCAATACCAAACTCAGAGAGAAATGCTATTGGCAATGTACTTCAGAGCCTTTAATCAGGAGTATTAGCTGTAACGAGTAACAGCAGCTTTCCAATTAAATGCAGTTGCCTATGGATGGATTTTATGGTGGTTGATGCTTGACTTGATGGAATTTCTGAAGCCGCAGCTCAGAGTGTGTACATTTGTTCTGTAAGCAGTCTGAAATAGTGAACAACAATTTTGTGATGATATTTTAAACCTTTTATTTATTTGTGAAGATAAAAAAAATACTCCCTGCAAATGGCAACAGTGTATATTACTGATTAGCAGCTATAAGGTAAAAAAATATAGAAGAGTTACACTGAGTGGCAAATAAGCTAGTTAGACTTTTGAAAGTTAAGTTTCTAATTTTAAACTAGAGTAAATGTAACTTCCTGAAACTTACTTTCAATGTTAATTTTCAGAATTCAACAAATAGGTAACAAAGTACCAGGTATCAGAAACTTGCATTTATTTTTCTCTTAGGTTTAACTCAAGCAGAGTTCAAGTATTTTTTTTTTTTGTTGTCACCTTGTGACAAGAACAGCATATGAGCCAGGATTTGCACTTTAGAGAACAAGGTCACAACTTTCTTGCCTTGTACGAAGAACTCTCTTAGTATCTGCTGTTCTCTTATCCATCAAAAGCTGTGGGACTCCAGCAATGTAATTAATACATACCATACACATAAACTATATAGGGATGAGAAAGTGAGCAGCAGAAGGAAATTGGTTCCATCCCACCATCCTTTCTGCTTCTAAAGTCTTTAGTATTCTGAGGGAAAAGAAATTTATCTCCATGCCTAATCTTCATAAGGTACAGGTTAACTCTTCTAATACTATCTGATTAAGAAAAAAAGGTGAAAACATAAAATGTGTCATCAGCATATTGACTGAACTCCCATACCTTCTCCTTTCTCTTGATCCCTCCCCACTACAGGTTACCTGATAATAAAGGGAAGTGACCCAACTATCACCCTGACAGAATCTGAGAGGGCACAGGGGAAATGTTTCATGTTCTCCAATGAAAATGTGAAAGTCTCTACCTCTGCTTGTATCTAGCATTATCTAAACAGGACTTTACAATCCTGGGCTTAATTGGTACAGCTAAGAAAATCGGTATGGGCTCTTAACTTCTACTCATTAGAAGAAAAAATCATAAGCTAATAACACAAGCATAATTTCTATAAATATCAAGGCCTAATAAACAACATATCTGTTTAACAGGTGCCATGAAACTCCAAATTACTGCAGCAGCTCATGCTAGTCTTTAACAATCTTTCCTCCCAAAATGGAGATGTGCAAGAGTGAAAAAATCAAACTGTTAAAAAGTATTCTTCTGAAACTGTTTTCTTGACAAATCAACTATGACATGTTTTTAAAACAAACATTATTATTTATTTATTTTGAAGTTACACAAGGACACCAAAGGCACACTGATTTGGCACCATAAAAAATACGTATTAAAAACTTAATTCTTTCATATCACTACTTCAGGTACAGGCCCCACTTGCTACTCCGATTACCACCTAAGACCCATTCCTGCTTTCTTTTTCTTACATGGATTGAGATGGTGATTTGTAAACAGTGGGCTCCTTATACTGTTGTACTTTTTTGGCATTTTTTTTATTTCTACTGTTTTCTCTTGGAAATAATTTCCAAATTAATACTATAGTAGCATATATGCTTTTAATGTGAATGTGTGTCTGTAGAACCACTACTAACAAAGGAATTTGTGTATCAAAGTGATCTTCAATAGATATTTCCTTTTACCTTTAATAACTGACAGCTTTAATTATTACTGATAAGAACGGATGAGACAATAGATAAATGGACAATAACATGAAGACATGTAAATCTTTTGATTTCTTCAACAATCCTATTAAGAAGAACGTATTGAGCTAGACAGTAATGTTACAGACAAAATGTAAACTGTATTGTCAGTGTGGACCTCTGGTTAATTAACAGTTGGTAAGCCCATTCTCTCATACATACAGATACACAACCATGCAAAAAATGTCACAGAAAGAAAATATTTCCTTATATGTATTTTATAAAATCTGACTAGTAAGGGAATTTCTTCAAATACTGTATGTATATTGAAAATAGCAATAACAAACCACATAGATTTTATTCCTGAATCATCAGAATCTGAGGTACTCAGAATCTTATGAGACCTGCTGTTCCTGAGCCTGAATATCACCAGATTTTTCTTCTTAGGAAACAAGGTCACTTCTATAAAATGCTAGGAATTAATTTAGTATACCTTGATTATAAAATGATCTGATTTTGCAAGTAAGACTGCTGCATCACAACATCACATTAACAGTAAGAGGCCAGATACCAGATTTAACGAGGTTAAAAATAAAAAAATCACACCATCATCACAATCAGTCAGTACAAAATGGCTTTGAATTCCCCATTCCATCTTTGGCTCTACCTTAACAGCAAATCAGAGGGTACAATCTGATTCTGAAATGTAAAAAAGATCATATTGCTAAGATTTATTATGGGTACAATTAAATGTTTTGCCAGCTTACCTGATTGAAAAAGAATGAAATATCAGCCCAGCATCCAGAAATAATATGATAATATATGTCTTCTCCTGAAATAGTCCAGATTTCCCTCCACAAAGCTTTACTAATTAATTATAATTTCTGTATTCTCAGTGGAAAAGAAAACACAGAGACCTTTCCAGAATCCTCTCTGATTCTGCCTCCGCTTCCTGTTCTCAGTCTCACTCTATGGTACCCAACATATATCAGAAAACAGCTTATTAGGAGAAGGGGGGGTGAAGGGTGGGGGAATGGAGGGGGAGAAGTGAAAAAAATGCAGCACCTAACGTGGCAGCTCCACCTACTGGTAAAGATAATGAATGCATACAAAGCATCGGTTTATGAGGCATTTTTATCCCAGTTTATTCTAACCTACACTTCAAACAGCTCCTGTCTGGTACGTTCCTCCAGGCAAGAAGCAGAATAGACCAACAAAACCATACTGATTATTGAATAACCCTTTTAAAGACTCTTTCTAAAATTAAGTAAATTTTAAACCAGTTGTCTTTATACATTCTGCAGAGCTTTTATTTTAAAACGTGCTGCTTCCTTTAAAAATCCATAGGAAGAGAGGAATGTGTAAATAAGAGGGCACAGACACTGGCTCACCACTAACTGGTGTATATTGAACTTGCTGATTATCTTGATACTCTTTTATTCTTAAATACTACCATGCATTTTTGGCATCATGTTAATTTCTTGTATGTGCATAAAATGTACTATACTTATGTAAAAAGCATATCTCAAAGTGTTTCCCTTAGACAAGATTCCTGAGCATGTGCAGATTTACACATGCTTACCTAGGATTCCTCTGGCCATCCCAGGAAGAATTATTAGAGCAGTAGCTCCAAAATCGCCTGGTTCACGGGCAACAGTATTGAGTGAATAATATGCTTCAGGCGACATATTATTTTGTCCTGCACATCAGTTTGAGGAGTATTGTGTCTGCAGAAAGCAAGACATAGAAACGCTGAGCAATGTCAGCAAGTGTGTGCAATATATTGGCTCATAGCCTTGGGTTAGAGACCACTACAGCTCCCAACTAATTTAAAATCAAGCTACCAGCTTTGTTCAGTCATGTGGGATTTAATGAACAAACATTTTTCCACAAAAAAAAAGAAAAAAGAGTATAAGAGATAATGAATATTTTGCTTTCTAGTAGCTCCTGTAATTTCTTGAAGCACCTCTTCAGTAGTGGCCAGAGATAGCCCCATTCTCTGTCCCACTGGTCACATAGATTTTGGAAGTGAGGACCCCAGGGCAGCCAGCGTGTATCCAGCCTGATGGCCACCACCAAATTACAGCTACACAATAAATTGACACAAATGCTTAGGGGCTGTGGTTTAAGTATGCTAATTAAAATGGGGATATCTGTATGATATTAGAGATAAGGAACATCAGTTGTAAGCAGTTGTCACCAGTCTGCTGCTTTGTGTAGCTGTGATTTGGTGGCAGACATCAGGCTAGATACACGCTGGCTGCCCTGGGGTCCTCACTTCCAAAATCTATGTCACAGATATAAATACCAAATTCCTGAATTTGGCTAATAACAGCAAACATAAGTACATTTTCAGAGGATGTATGTATTCTATATGTACAGAATAATCTCTGTATATGGAGTGAAAGAGATGTTCCCTCAGCTTGCAAATGCAGCTATATTATTTCCTTGTTTGTTTTTGTGACACTTGGGCACATGGGCACACTCCTGACCACACTGTTCAAGCAAATCCCCTGTTCCATTTCAAAGACACTTTAAGGGTGTGAACATATACTACAGTTTTACAAGCAGAAAAAAAAAAGGTCTCCTTTTGATTTTAACATTCCCATTTTCAAACTTTCAGAAGTTAAGAAGTTTTTAAGAAAAATGTTCACTATCTCTAAAGCATTGGTTTTGCTTTCATAGGATTATGTTAATTTAGCAAACCCATGAATGAACAGAAGCTGATGTGATTGAAAAGCTTGATTTTAAACTGCTTAGGAACATTGTTTTGCAACCATATTGTGTTTTGAAAATCAAACCAGTCCTTGGATAGGACTTTCATTTGCTTACATGTTGCATTTCTTTTATTTATTATTTTTAATCTTAAAAATTTTTCTTAGTGGTCTGGAAGTTTTCTTTAGAAAGTCTTTATGTCTCAGTCCAAATGCAATCATCACATAGTAACATGCTACTTAAGGCACTCCTTTCCTCTGCCTCACTAGATCCCACTAAACAGTTGACTGCCAGATCTGAAAGTCAGAAGTGGTCATTTAAAAGATAGTAAATAGACTGCTTTGATGAAAGTAATTAACAATGCCAGCCTGGCACTTGTTTCAATATAAATTATTAGTACAACTCTTAATGAATCATCACTGAAAGTTCATTTCAGAAATTACATTAAAAAATATAACTTGAAAAGCCCTGACATTTCTAAATAATCTGTTTGTCTGGGAATCCTGCCCCAGGTGCGGTTAAGCTCTCGGTAATGAGTGAATAAATGCAAAGCTATTCAGTCACTTTTAACTAAACAGCTGAAACAGAAATGTTGAAGTATCTTAGCTGCAAAGAGAAAAATAATTCTGAATTGTTAAACATGGATGAATACAGCCATTGTATGAGGTCTCATAAAGGCAAACCTTGTAGATACGTCACAGGTAACTTCACAGGTAACTTTTCGGCAATGCAGTCATCATCTTGTTTTAACATTAGATATTTTGTTTGATTAATACCATTCTTTTTGGACAATAATTCTCTTTAGTAATTCTCAGGCACTTCTGTGAACATTATACATTACAATACTCATAACTGGTCAAATTAACATATTTATTGTATTCAGAAAGTTGTAGGTTGCACATGTAAAATTTCAGAACCGGGAAATGTGTCAAGCAGTCAAATACTATACAACAGAACTGCAGAACTTCCTGGGGTAAAGAGGAGCCTGAGGCTATGCCTCAACTCCATGTTCTTGCTGTATCACATTCATAATAACATAATACTCTGTATGGGATCACTTAAGGATAAGGACTTCATAGTAACTTAAGGTGTTGAGTGCTAAAATATTTTAACAGGCCATAGAGCATGCTATCTGAAAAATTATCTGCTTTAAGATATTTATATTAATATCATAATAAAGATGTGATCAGCAATCTGTGCTTTAATGGTTGTAGATTTCTATAATAATACAAAATTATTTTAACACTAATGTTGCGAACTAATAGTTAGACCTCTCATATTCTTGTAGAAAAACAATACAAAGGCCACACCAAATGGCCTTAGACAATGCAGTCCCAGTAATTCCATCATTTTAGTAAAAATTAATTAAAAATAAGTCTCAAAGCATAAACCAGCTTGACCACCTTCTGTATACACCTAAGTGCTTCCGGAATATTGGGCTCTAGTTACAACTTTCCTGTCATTCAGATGAACTACAATCACAGTTATAAAATAATTATTAGTTGAACACAGCAATCACAGCTTAGAGATGTCTTTAAATATTCATGTTATATATACAGTATATATACACACATACACTTTGTGTATATATAGAAAAAGTAGGGATCTTGTGTATCTACGTTTTGAATGAATAAGATCATCATAGAGATCATCATCATCTGTTTAGCCCAGTGGTCTAACAATGGCTAGGACCACAGGCTTCTAAGCTCAAGATAAGTAGCAGCAGACAACAGGCAATAGGGAAATAACTGGTCAATAAAAATATTTTTTTCTTATGCTAGTGATCCTCAAGCTAGAGGTGGGTCTAGCTGGCACACTACTTGGTTGCAGGAGCTTCACAGCCAACTTCTCTTGGCATTGTTAATTACTTAATGAGAGAGTTGGTGAAAAGTTCCATAGGTACACTGAAAAGACGTAGCTTTCCCACAGAAGTAGTGCAGGAATTTATGGGTGCTAGGAGCAATATTCCCTCTAATCTCAATCTTGCATGAGAATACTTTTTATTTTATGTCTATTTTGGCATAGTACAGGAGAGTCATAGAAAGCAACTAATTCATAAGGAAATACTTTTTTGAATGACATATAATATATCCTAAGAACTTACAGATATACAGGTCAACACCTTAGGAGGATTCTGAAAAACACTAGGTATTAATGTGAGTAATAAGAGTTAGAACATGGAGCAGGCACTGGCATAGATAAGGATTCAGTATCTGAGGCTTGCAAACTTTTTGTGTAATTTCCAGGACATAATGTATGTTTGTATCTCAGTTCCTCATCTATGGAATGAAGTTAATAGTTCCTGACTTCAGAAGGGTCTATAGGATAAATTAATTTTATTAGCCAACTGTGCTGTAGAGAACAAGTCTGAAGAAATATTTTAACATTCCCTGTAATGACTAAAGAGGCTGGCCAGGCCTAGGAAGCTATTAATTTAGGCACTGTATATTCACAGGACACAGACCATGTTCAGAAGAATCGAAGACATATATATGTGACAAGACACACAAAGATGAAATGCAAGCAAGCAGTTTCAGAGTTGAACAAATATAATTTCAGATAGACAGATTTTAAGAGGTGGACAAATGAATTAAATGATACCTCAGCAACAAGTGCAGGAGAGCTCTCAGAGCTAGTAACAAAATCTAATAATGTTCTCCCAGGACACCTATAAACACAGAGATTGCATTCATATGTTTTCATTCCATTTATTGCTACTGAGTCATGTGGTTTAATTGGTCAGATGAAAGGTAATCATCACTTGGAGAGAGGGGAGGTTTTGTTAAGCAAACCTCAAGTTATGATTTATTTATTTGCTAGTCTTTTAAAGCTGGAATGCCAAGAAGAATTGCTCTGTTTAATAACATATGCTTGCCAAGTTGATTTTGCATTAGAAAGTTTCTTTGCCTCTCACAGTATGCCTAGCAGTTATCTGCACTGAAAATAGTACCTTTAGAATTAAACTGGGAAGACATACTACAATGAGAGAGATGATACAAAATTTCAAACAATTGACTCTAATATGTTAAAGAAAAATAACTTGAGCTTGATCTGCTTTTGGCCAAGAATGATAAAGATACAGAACATGCAAATTGTTCAGTGCACTGAATTGTGAAGTAAGCACAAGTTAATGCCTTAATGGTTCTGACTATAGGCAAACTAGTGTCTCAGAGAGCAAAGATGGAAGTAAAATGTACTTTCAAAAACTGTTGTACACATTTCTTTTCAAATCTGTCTTCACAGTTGGTCTTTAAATATTACTTCACTGTTAGCCCCAGGCAGCTCAGAAATTACTGGCTTTATATTTTGAAAATATTATGACTGTGATTTAAAATATTCCCTTCTTCAAAAGTAATTATCAAGACCAAGAAGTTTTCATTAACATAGAAGAATGTTGAGAAATCTTTTAAATTTCAAAGCTATCTTTCTTCTTAGGTCTAAATAATAACCTGGCAGCCTGGACTAATACACTTCAGATGCAAAGATTTTAAATATGACAGAAATATAACAAAATTAAAAGATTGCTGATGTTTAGTAGTTACCAGGGTAACTTCTGTTAAAGCAACTCTGGAATAAGGAAAAAAAAAGTGCTTTGTATTTAGAATAATTTTAAAGTTCAGTTTCACTTCAGTGAATAATTTGCAAAGGTGAGTCTCAGACTTTAAAAGCAAGAATGATAGGCTTTATGATTTCATCAGAACTAAATAACAAAGGCTGATAACTTGTGATTGAGATTAATTTATGTCTTTTAGTAAGATGACACATCAAGGAACCATGAATCTGTTCACTCTGCAGACCTGACTTTTGCCTTAGCAATTTACAGATTCAGGTTTAGGGTTTTAAAGTTTAAGAGATTTATGGATAAAAATGAGAAAAAGGAAAAGTAAGGGCTCTAAATATGTGAAATAGCTATTTCTTTGAGGCATGTAAAGGACAGGCGTAGATAAGCATCTGTTGGCCAGAATAGCTACTGGCATTGCTCCTTAGGCTTAATATCCCATGCACTGTAGAAACTAGAATTTAACCTTTTGCTCCATCTCTTCTGGGTAAATGTTTTTGCGTGATTTAATGGAATGGTTATTTTTTATGCAGATGACTGTTAGCCATGCTCTGAGAGGCAAAGAGAAATTTCTGGTAGAAATGAGCTCTATCAGCATGGTTGAATAAGCAGGAAGATTCTTCTAGCTATTCTAGTTTTAAGGCACTTAAATAAAAAAATCAGAAATATTTTTTCAATAGATATTTGTTTTAATTCCTATCTAATTACTATTAATATGATTAATTAAACTATTAACAAACCACATTTGTAGGTGTTGAAGAGCATTAGTAGATTTAGAATTAGCTCTGAGAGATTTACTGGAATTCCTTGATTCTCACAGTGCTCTTCTGAATTTTTCATACGAAAACTCTTTATTTTCTCACATGTAACGAGGCAAGTTTGTGTCATGGACAAATGCAGTTTTTATAACCAAATGCAAATTTAGAAAATTCCTGTGAATTTCAGAAGGGTTTTTTTTATTGTTCTTAACTTATTGTGGCTTTTTTTTGGTGGTACATGTGAGATATAATATCTCATTTTCATTGTACTCTTCACAGAGGACATAGAAAAGCAAAGGTAGCTTTGCTAATGAGCTTTACCATTAAGATGTTATTGTGATATATTGGTAGATTAAAGAAGTGGGAAAGTGACAGACTGTAGAAGGCAGAATATTACAGCGTGAGAAAAATAATAAATATTTCTCTGAGTTTGGGAAGAGAATGTAGTGTTTATAATGGAGCTGAAATGCATGTTTCCAGTATTCCTTTAACTAAATGGTTACTCTATAGCTAAGAATTATATATTAATATATGTCTTGTAATATTTTTATCTCATTGTTATATTTCAGATTTTACTAATTCTTGTTTAGTTTATGCAGTAGGTTAAATTAATACTTGAAATCTTAATGTTACATATTCTAATGATATGTTTTGTGAAACTACATTCAATAAGTGACTTAATTAAAGTAAGCTTTAGAATATCAGGTTCGGAAATTTAGGCCTAGAGTAGGCCTGTATTCATAGAATCATTTAGGTTGGAAAGGACCTCTAGGAACATCAAGGCCAACCTTTGTCCAACATCTCCCTGACCCCTAGACCATGTCTCGAAGCGCCACATCTACTCGTTTTTTGAACACCTTCAGGGATGGTGACTCCACCACCTCCCTTGGCACCCTGTTCCAATGCCTGACCACTCTTTCAGTGAAGAACTTCTTCCTGATATCCAATCTAAACCTCCCCTGGTGCAACTTGAGGCCCCTACCTCTTGTCCTGTCATTAGTTACCTGGGAGAAGAGATCAATACCAGCATCACTTCAACCTCCTTTTAGGTAGAGTTGTAGAGAGCAATGAGGTCTCCTCTCAGCCTCCTCTTCTCCAAGCTAAACTATCCCAGTTCCCTCAGGCGCTCCTCATAAGACATATTCTCCAGCCCTCTCACCAGCTTTGTTGCCCTTCTCTGCACCCAATCCAGCACCTCAATGTCCTTCTTATACTGTGGTGACCAAAACTGGACACAGTACTCAAGGTGCAGTCTCACAACTGTGGAGTACAGGGGCATGATCACCTCCCTACTCCTGCTGGTCACACCATTTCTGATACAAGCCAGGATGCTGGTGGCCTTCTTAGCCACCTGGGCACACTGCTGGCTCATGTTCAGCTGGCTGTCAACCAACACACGCACACACCCCGCTGTGGACCTGGAATTTGACTTTGTTAAACCTTGTACAATTGCTCCAGCCTGTCCAGATCCCTCTGCAGAGCCTTCCTACCCTCAAGCAGAACGACACTCCTGCTTAATTTTGTGTCATCTGCAGATTTACTGAGGGAGCACTCAATCCCCTTATCCAAGGTCATTNATTTTGAGGCTTCAGCCAACTGTCTGAAGAACTCTTCATCAACCTCTTCATTGTGGTTGGGTGGTCTATAACAGACTCCCATGGTGCATTTCCATATTGTGCTGGTTTTGGCTGGGATAGAGTTAATTTTCTTCATAATATCTTGTATGGGGCTGTGTTTTGGATTTGTGCTGGAAATGGTTGATAACACAGGGATGTTTTCGTTGTTGCTGAGCAGAGCTTACACAGAGTCAAGGCCTTTTCTGCGTCTCACACCACCCACCAGTGAGTAGGCTGTGGAGGCACAAGGAGCTGGGAGAGGACACAGCTGGAACAGCTGACCCCAACTGACCAAAGGGATATTCCACCCCATATAACATCATGCTCACCATATAAAGTTGTGGGAAAAGGAAGNGTGCCCCTTTGCCTTTGGACTGTCTCCCAAGGAACTTTCTCAATCATCGTCCTAAACAAAGTCCGTGGCCCAGGTCCGCCCTTCAGAAGTCCTTGGTCTTGGTTTTGCTGCCCCTCCTCCTGACTTCACCTAGAATCGAAAACTCTATCATTTTGTGGTCACTAAGTCCAAGATGGCCACTGACCACCACATCTCCCACTAGTCCTTCTCTGTTAGTTAGGAGCAGGTCTAGGAAGGCATCACCCCTGGTGGGCTCGTTTACCAGCTGAGTCAGGAAATTGTCTTCCATACACTCCAGGAACCTCCTGGACTGTTTCCTCTCTGCTGTGTTGTATTTCCAGCAGATGTCTGGTAAGTTGAAGTCCCTGATGAGAACAAGGGCTGGCAATTTTGAGGCTTCAGCCAACTGTCTGAAGAACTCTTCATCAACCTCTTCATTGTGGTTGGGTGGTCTATAACAGACTCCCATGGTGCATTTCCATATTGTGCTGGTTTTGGCTGGGATAGAGTTAATTTTCTTCATAATATCTTGTATGGGGCTGTGTTTTGGATTTGTGCTGGAAATGGTTGATAACACAGGGATGTTTTCGTTGTTGCTGAGCAGAGCTTACACAGAGTCAAGGCCTTTTCTGCGTCTCACACCACCCACCAGTGAGTAGGCTGTGGAGGCACAAGGAGCTGGGAGAGGACACAGCTGGAACAGCTGACCCCAACTGACCAAAGGGATATTCCACCCCATATAACATCATGCTCACCATATAAAGTTGTGGGAAAAGGAAGGACATTTGTCTTCCCAAGTAACAGTTACACGTGATGGAACCCTGCTTTCCTGGAGATGGCTGAACACCTGCCTGCCAATGGGAAGTAGTGAATGAATTCCTTGTTTTGCTTTGCTTGTGTCTGCAGCTTTTGCTTAATCTATTAAACTGTCTTTATCTCAACATATGAGATAAAGACTGGGAAGTGAGCAAGGAGCTCTGTGGTACTTAGTTGCTGACTAGGGTTAAACCACGACATACATTTATACAAAGTTGCCAAAGTATATTCAAGTGTCTTTAACATTACCAGCACTTGTGACTCCGGGCACTTTGAAGTGCAAGGTCTTTGTTGAAGGCCATGCTGAGCTTCAGCACCATGGACAGCCCCCCTCACCCCTCCCCGCCCTCTGTATCAAAGTTAGTAAAAACTGCCCCTGCTTTTCAGTGAAATCCTTTTTCAAGGTATAAATATTATTTTTCTATAAAATCGTGGCTATGGAGAAATTTTTCTTAAAGTTAAATAAGAATGTATTTACTTTTTGATGACAATATGACTTCTAAAACTTTCAGTCGATGTTCATATGATAGGCATTTTGAGCTATTATTATCATTACTTGAACTATTTTAGTACTTTGGAGTTCTGTCACGGTCCAGGATTCCACTGTAGGGATTTAACAAGCACAGAAATGGATCTTTTTCCTGAGTAACTGACACTCCAAGGGTTTGTGATAACCGTGAATGGTTTAATCTGATACAAATATGAGTTGCTACTGAAAGGGACGGTCTCTCCAGCAACCTCCTTATGTTGACATTAGCGATGTTTGTGATGAGTTAGATCACGTATCCAAATTAAAAATTCCATGGATTTCATCTATATCCATTCCTAACTCTTGCATTTTTTCTCCCCAAAACTGCATGTCTTGATGAAATGAAAATTTCCTGCACAGCTGCGAATTGTTGAGCCAGCCCTGCATGCAGGTGGCTGCTAGCTGTTCGATGTAACAGAGCAGCTCTAAGTGATAGAAAACTTCTAAGAAAATAGATAAAAGTAGACACACTCAGCTATACAGCATTCCAGTAAAAGGCATCTTTTAGTAATAGTAAATCCAACATTGCTATCATGGCCATAGTAGCTAGAGACAGCTGGGGTGAGGCAGTCAACTTGCGTATTAGTCTTTCATAACTAATAGTATCTAGACCATCAAAGAGCAGTTTCAAGATGCTGTGAAATACATAAGACAGCCTTGGATGAAAATAAGTAAAACAGATCACCATCAAAACTGTTTCTTGAGCAATAATGTAGTAGTACTGGCTAAATCCAAGCATCCATTCCTTTTATCTTACCTAACAATGGTTTTTTATCTGGCTTTCAATAAAGGTATAAATGTAAATTATATTTTGCAGAGTCAATAATCAAAGAGGAAAAAAGCAGGCACTCTTCTACCATTTTGTAGTAGTGGGTTCTGAATAAAGAATGACTTCTTTATTTTTAAACATAACGTACATTAGTACATAGTAAAATAAAGGTATCTGGCAGAAAAGTTGTGCGGCTTAAATCTCAAACCAATTTTTAAAAATATGTAAGCATTCATTAGTCCTAACCCACATACTTTGTTTTAAAACTCTATAATCAAGGACTAATATGCGATTTAAAACTAAAATGCAGTTGTTTTGATAGGGTACTAAGAACCCAGCTGGGCTCATTTCCTTGCCAGTAGGTGGAGCAAGTACGTAATATGCTGCCTCCTTGTTTCCTCCCTCTCATCTCTCCCCCCCCTCCCCCCGCTTTTTTCCCCACAACCAATTTTCCGATCGATGCTGGGATTCAAAGAATGAATCTCAGAACATGAAGCAGGCGAAGAGACTACAGAATACTGCAGAGGTTCCTTTGTTGCTTTGATGGGGAGGTTCTTTCTTTCTTTCCTTTTTCATTTCAGTGAAATTAAGAGTTTACAAGCTTCTTTGCCCAGGAACCTGAACCTGCAGTAGACAGACCCTCATCATCTACAAGTGTATGGATATGTCTTATGCCATGATTTGTAATTCTCTTTTAATCAGGTAAGACAATATAATATTTAATTAAAATGCTTAGGCAAGAAATTCCAGTTGTTTTGAACCAAGATTCTCCTCTTGTGGTGCCACACCTAGTTTTCAATTAATATTAATAGAGCTAAAGGAGAGGAAATAATAGCCATCTTTGCCACTGCATGGATTTTTCATAGTATTTGATTAGGTCTTAGCGCAATAATAAAGGATGTTCTTGTTCTTCAGAGTTCTCTAGTCCTATGTTTTTTTAAGATTGCATGTTTATAATTAGAACTACTGTTGAGTTTGTATTTTTCATCCTAATTGTGGTAATTTCTTGCTGTTGTTTTAAGATGGTCATCCACAAGTGTTTTCATTTTGGGATGGAGGTTATATTGGTGCTGTATCCAGAATACAAATTGGACTGTATTTTAAAGCACACAAATACATCCCTAGGATTGTCTAGTTTCAACGCAGAAATGTGCTGTTGCTTCTTTATACCATCTTCAATCAGAGGCTTTCTTTACTTCCTAAATTCATCATTTTGTTTCTGTGAGGTATAGGAGATATACAGGATTCTCCCCTCCCTCATCTCCCAAAACAGCCTCTCCCTAATGGAAGACAGAATGGAGGACTTGTGTGTGACTAAACATGGATTTGCACTGCAGCAAATACCATATGAAACACATGTCTTTTGTGAGTCATTTTATATATATAAGAACTAATTTTTATTGCAAAAGCATCATTCCATATTGCACGAGAAAAAAAAAACCCACTCATTTCATTATTTTTTTAGATTCACGAAACACACTGGGAGAGACAGCAGAATGACTCAGGAGGTGGGAAGCTCATGCAGCACCCCCTGACTCTTCTTTCAAACCTTCTGGTTCTTACCTTCTCTTAATTACAGCAATAATTTATTTAGACAGAAAACAACATTGAAATGCATTGACTTTCACAGTCACAGGTCAGAGAAAAGGCTCAGTAGCCAGTATGTAAGGGAAAAAAAAACCCCCTGTGATTAGTTTAAATGCATTTTGCTTTCTATTATAAGGTGGTAAGTAGGAAAGCACTTAATCAAAATTTTCACACACCTGTGTAAAGGTAAACTTTTTTTTTAGTGATGATTAGTGAAGCAACAGAAAATTACCTGTTGGGATTTGAATGCTAGATGCTGCCTTGACTTTAGATGATTCCTTAGAGATACGTGTGAAATGTTCAGGAGGTTCAGATGCATTCTCGCCATCTCTGCACATTGCCACCTTAGTTGTATTTTTCTGATCAATGTTTACAACATGTATATATGGATATGGCTCAGCCACTGTAGTGTCTGAAGATATCTTCACTAGATGATAAAGGATTATCCTTTCTTGACCAGATCTGGAGAACAGATGAATGATTGCATCCAAATGATCTGCAGTTTCCTTCAGTGACAAATGCATTAAATAAATGATGCTCTTGTGTCTATAGGCCCAAACTCAGTAACAAACAGGCATGTCAATGGGATGACTCACGTTCTTAATGTTAGGCAAGTGGATAAGTACCTGGCTCTGTTCTCTTGATTTTTGGACTGCACCAATGTTAAGGAAGATAATAACTTTTTTTAATCACAGAAATTTTACAGTGTTCATAAAATGCAGTTAGTAGGCCAAATGAGCATACAGCATCAAAGAAATGCTATAGATTTACATTTAAAAAATAAAAAGAAAATCCATTGAGTTGTTACAAGCCTTAAAGGAAAATATTGAAGCTGAATTTTTATAGATTTTGAGTATGTTAATTATGAACATTAGTCTTTGGGAAATACAAACACATAAATGGCCGTATCATATCAAAGCATGATCCAGTTACCTTTCAGTAGTAATGAAGTTTGATGTTTCTGGAGGAGTTCAAACAAAGTTGACCCTAAGGGAAAGCTGGCCCTGCCTACATTTTGTGAAACTTAATTTTGGGGGATATTTAAGCCTTCTTGCTATTTCTGTTCATCTGAATTACATGTAATCATTAGATCTCCGCAGCAGAGACCTGCAGACCCACTCTGCAGCCAGAGCAAGAGCCCGAGCAAGAGCCCAGCAGCAGTTATGCTGCAAGCACTGCTTGCTCAATTTCTTCATCACAGACCTTGATGAATGGATTTTTTGGGTCCTTACTCACAGCCCTGTTCTACCCCTGAGTAGCCCCAAAACTCTCTCACCAAGGGACCAGAGAGGACAGTAGATAGCCTATCTGCTGGAATTGTACTAGGCACCAATGAATGCAACCATAATCCTTTAAGCATCCAGCTCTCAGCTGGAGCACAAAAATCACAAACAAGCTTTTGACTGTGTTGCTTATATTGTTTTCAGGCCACGCACACACTCACACCAATTTCTCCAGAGGACAGTGTGGATCCTTTGCATCAGCAGACCCTGGTCCTGTACACTCCCAGAGAGGTGACAGCCTTCCATCCATCAGAGACCTCCTGTTCCTCTCTCTTTGCCCTCAGCCCCAGCTTGCTGAGCAGGCATCGGGGATCCTGGAGGCCTCCTTTCTGGAGACTTCCTGATGCTACTTGAAAGAACCCATTTCTTGTGCCTTCTCTCATTGACACCTACTAGTCTCACAAATGCTGGGTTAAAAGACATTTCTGCCAATGGTGGCATGAATCTCCTGTTCTTCCATTATTGTCTTCGAAAGACAAATAATGTACCTGATTTCAAAGCGGTGTTAGTGAGGGGAGGCAAATGATGTTGTGAATCACTAAATACCATAAGGCTAAAAATCATTTAAAAAGCTAAGGAGGAAATTAATAATTCTGTAATCACTGCATGTTTGGGAAGATATGCAGTAAAGAAGTTTTGGGACCAAAATACTGAAAGAGGACAATTTAAAGAAACATTGAATAACTGTATTGAAAAAAAAATGTTTCCAAGATTGCAACTTTAACTCTCTTATTTCCGCTCCTGAAACCATTATTGTCCCTTTTTCTACCCTTACCTCTAATTAAAGCTAGGCTGCTTCCTCTTTCTGCCTCTAACTGATTTGGGACCAGCAGAAAGGCTTTGCTTTCACTCCTGGTTTCAGTATTTGATGCCTTAGCAGCTATTGTTATCAATTGCACTGGAGGGGCTGCTAATGCTAGGCAGAAACACAGTCAACACATGGCAGCTCTGTAAGTATTTATTGCAAGCTGCTAAGAAGCTTTTTCTGAGCGTATTTAGAAATTATTTTAAAGAAGTATTGAATGGCCAGATTTCAATAAATTTAGGCAGGAGCAATAAAATGCAAATCTTATATTGCCTGAGCAGCCTATTCGACAAAATTCAGACTAAAGAGATTGTAGCAAAAGTCCTCAAAAAAAAAAAAAAAGTCTGGAAAAATATTTTAATGCTGCAGTATTACCTCCAGAAACTACCTCAGTATTTTAATGCTGCAGTATTACCTCATTAAATAATCACAAAAATAGTTTCTAATCTTCTTATTAAAAAACCCAACAACATAGATGCATTGTTCTTGCCTTTTGGTTTTTAAACTTGTAGATTAGTGAAATATTACTTTCAAACTTTTCCCAATGAGCAGACTACAAATGTACTTTTACTATTAAATGATGAAGTTCTTGTTGTTATAAGCATCAAAGCTGAAAGAAATAAGAATCATGAGGACACATGGATCCACATTGTCAAGTTAAGCTTTTCTTTCTAGCTTCATGAAAGAAGTATCTTGCCATTTACAGTGTCATTAAAGAAAGAAATCAAGATGAGGCCAAAAGCTTACACAAATTCAGCCTCAACAACTAACATTTGGCAAAGCTGAAGACATTAAAAACTGATTCTCATTAAGGAAACTACCAAGCAAACAAAACTCTGTCAGCTCTGTTCATACTATATCAAAACAAAGTTAAAAGAAAATAAAAATCAGCAATAACTTATTTTTAGGTCTCTCTAACTGCAGTTCAGTGATTGCTTCTATATGAAGTTTTATTAGGTTTTGTGTAATTGTGATCAGTTTCTACTTGATTCTTAGCTCAGCTTCCCTTAAATGTTGGCAGAATCTGATTTTGGCCAAATGAATTGTTCTTGAACTGCTAATGCTAGCCAGTTCTCACTCATCTTTCTAGGCATCTTTATAGGTACTTCCCAGGATGCAGCAAAAAGGCAGACTTCCGTCATCCAGAAAGAGGTTCATGTTCAATAAGATAATGATGCTTTATGCAGTACATATTTACCTTAGTTGGACAAACTGATATCATATGACACTAGCAGGCATTCATTTTAAGATGATGGATGTCCAGGCTTTGCACATACAGCAAGCGTTCTTCCTACTGTCTAGCATGGACCTACTGCATGACAGGAGATGCGTGATTTTTATGCCATATGGATGCTGCTTGTCTGGTCTTAAACAGAGTTGTAATATACAGATTTTGAGTACATTTAGATGTCAAATGACCCACCTTGACCAAAAAAATTTGGTACCATTCAACCCTGCAGTAAAAAGCATGACTGCAGTAGGTTGAGCCAGCTCTCAGTGTAGTATTTGGTTTCAAAGGCAGTGGATGTGCTTATGGAACCATACAAACCCACCTGATGATTTTGGCTACTCATTTGGCCTGCTAGGTTAGCACTCCATACCTTCCCAGTCACTGGTGCTGTGCTAACTAAATTAATACAGTATTTCCACATCTCCTGCTGTTGTTTCTCTGACAGCGGTGTGAATTTTGCTTTAGTTACATTATTACCAGAAGGCCTTCAAAGCAGGGCAGAAACTATTTTCCTGTTTGAATGGGTGTTATTTATACATTACTTTCTTTCCTATACAATCCTTACCACATCTCACCCTACTCAGTGTAACTGCAAAATTCTCGGCAGACTTTGACCCCAATGTAGTTTTGTTTGATGATAAATGTAAATGACTCACTCTGAAATTAGGAGTCTGACTCAAGTTATCTAAAGTGATACACCGTGTTCTAGGCTCACCCATTTGTTTCAGTAGGATCACAGATATATTAGAAGCCAAATTTAACATATGTATACAAAATGGAGTCAGACACATGCAGAAAAATTTGACAGTCTGTGATCTCAAGAATAATAGTGGCCAGGGTTTAATGCACCATAAACTGCATATAGATAGAGCCAGGTCTGAAAGAAGTGTCTTTTCCCTGGACACTGTGGTCTGAATTTGCTGTTTAAAACTGAGTTCGATAAACAGGTGCCAGGTTGAAGTGGCACCTGAGTATCCAAACAGACCATGTGCTTATAGGGTAGTATATAGCCAATTTCTACACAACCACAACTATTATGAAACAAGAACTCTGCCCAGGATATTTTGAATTTGACAGCACTTCTCTGAGTATACTTATTGTATTTTGTTTATTAGTAAATATTTGTACCAAATGCAAAACAGTGGAAAATCCTGCCTCCTGGACCACAAGGCAAGCTTTGTCTTCCCCACTGGAAGTCTCTGGTGAGGTTATTTTAACTGGGACTGTGGCATGCAAGGTGTATAGGAGTATAACAGGTGTATTCGTAGAGTGTGTGAGCTCCATATGTTTTCTCTTTACTGAGAGTCAATAATGAAACCATGGAAACTAAAAATACTGATACCAGGCAGAAGGAAAAAGTCTTCCATCTGTAGTTGCGTTAACCTGAAAGCAGACGTGGGGCAAACACTGCACAGTTGTTCCCAGATCAAGACTTCGGTGATGGCTGCATAAGCATCCTGATGGCAAACACATTTGCACTGGTTAGATTTTGCAGCACTGGGGCAGGTTTCCATTTTGTAGAATGGGAAGTATCAGAAAACTGCTGAGGGTAGACAGCCTCCTAGGTACCACAATACTACTACTGAAAAATTCTCCTAGTGAAGCAGTGAGAATATGCTTTGAAAATACTGTGGTGCAGGATGAGCTAACGTTTTATTTTAATTTGGCTTCTGGAAAATACTAATAGACAAAATGGGAAGCGCCCAATTTTACTGTCAGTAGCAATGGTAAGATGCAGATCTTTAAAGTTTTTAAGGAAATTAATTTGATTAGGATGCAATAAGCTGTAAGAGTTACTAGGTCACATTTATGAGAGTCACTTTTCAACAGAGTATTTTACATCTTGCAAACAGTTTGCTTTTGTTGGCTAAACTTATGCAACAGAATGTTTTCAAGAGTTATTGTCTCAAGTGATTTATTTTTTTTTACAATATTTTCAGTTAGAAAATAGACATTTAAAGTGCTCCACAGCCTTTACAACATTTGTGAATGTAAAAAGATATTTGTGCTTTTGCCAGATGTAGTTTTTATGAATTACATGATCTTTGATCTGAAGCAAGGCTTTGGCCCTCTAAGCCAAGCTGAAGGCAGACTAGTCTTTGCACAGAGAGAAATCTGTTACTCTACTCCACCAGTATCCTCCAGGGAAAAGGAAAAAAAAATTGAATGTAAGCCTCGGGGTATGAAGATTATGACCTTTAATATTATATAGGACACTTGGGTACTATTACTCATGCTGATATCTTGCTCTGTGGAGTGGCAGATGCTGGGAACCCAGAAGCATTCTCCATTGCTGGGAAAGGGATTATAAAGCTTTTCTCAGTATTGACCTCACTTCCAAATTAGTTTAGGGATTCACACATTCTCAAAATAATCTGTCCTTAGTGAGAAAGATGATGAATATGATGCAGAAATTGAGTGAGCTGATATAAATATTTTGAAGATGGGTGAAGAGCTCTGAAGATGTGATAAGGAAAAGAAATATCCCATGGGAATATAGAGAAGAGTGATTGATGGGGGGGAAAGTAATCGAATGGGGCAGGGGGGAAGGGGAGAAAAATTTTAGGAGGGTACACAAATTCAGTTCATACAAGGAAAAAGTAGAATCCATTGTAAAGCAAATATTGAAATGTGTATCCATGTCCCTGTAGAGAGGTGAGCAGTGTGGCATGTGTGGCTTTAGTGGGAAGATCTTGCAGTGGAAGAGCTCCAGGTCGCAGGTGATACTGTGAGCAAGGAACGCTTGTGAGAACTCTTTGGGGAGCTCTTGTATTCCCTCTAATCGGAACCTGTTTTGCTGGCTCAAGCATAGTGGGAAAGGAAAAACTCTCCTGAGGAGGTTTTCAACATCTGCTCCCTTGTTTTATTCACATGTACCAACAAATGGAAATGGAATATATTCAGAAAATTTACTGTTCGGAACTGATTCCAAATCACCCAGCTATAATGGGCTGCAGTTTTATAGCCTAGACTTTTGTAGATTATCCTAAGCAATCCTTCTTTTCCCCATAGTTATAATACTATAATGAACAGGCCTCCCCTCCTTTTTTTTATTTTAAAGTTATTTTGAAACTGAATCTGCTGGTTTAAAGACAGCAACTGAACTTTACAGTTGTTGGTTCTCTGTGGTTTGTTTCATAAGTTTTTCTCTCTTATCAAAAAATTCAGGAGCTAAAATAGATTTGTTTTGGGCAGATATATGATGTAACTGTTCAGCTTTACATTTCTGGCACATTCCCATACTTAAAAGGAGAAGTGGCACAAAAGTTTTCTTAAATTCACTACCCAGGAAAGTGATGTTTAAATATAAAATAAAGCACCCTTTTATTGCAATAATACTTTGCCATCAGGTAACTTACTGAGGGATTCTTGTGAATTTGGTGTGTTCCAGCCAAGGCTCATGTTAAATCATGGGACTGTTATGAGCCATACTGCGCAGTATGTCAGAATAAACACTCATCATGATCCCCTCTGATCCTGCATTTATGAATCTGTGTTGCTCCCTCAGGCCTTTTGAGTTTCTTGGCGGAATGGTGATACTACCTTTCTGCTCTTACTTAACTGCATATGTCTGCCATATGCACTTTGTCCCTCAGGATAATTTGATCTATAAAGATGTTTTTATAGTGTTCAGAATATTCTCAATTAATGTCTAGATACAACAGTTAGGTTATCAGGACACTGTAAAAAGCAAAGCAGAAACTGGGCCTGGCAAGCTGTTTCAGGGTTTTTTTAATGGCATTTCTATTTAATTGTGGGCCAATTAACTACTCTGTTTCCTTTCAGATAAAAAAAATCTTCTAAATTTAATAGAGAGTTGTTTAATGCTTCCTAATGTTGTATATTTGACTGAGCTTTTCATTACCCAGAGAAACAAACGTACTGGTCAGGTCACCAGGGAGTAGTGGTGATGTTTGCTCTCTTCCTTTGCATGGGAGGTGTACAGAGGGATGAAGCTGTAGCTTTTAATTTTTCTAATGGTTCCTGTATGATGCTCTGGGAAATGCTATATAATCACTCAGCTGTGTTCTGCACAAGTCACCAACTGTATTATTCATCATGGGATCTAATTTCATGCTGTTTGGTTTAATTTTTCCTTTTTGGTTGCCAAATTTTGAATATACATCCAGCCTTACGTGCCTCACACTGGTGACATCTCTATTTAAAAGACATACTCAACTGTAGACATGCCTAGAGTATGAAGTTTTGGACAGCTGGCAGAACTGCAATAAATTGTAACTATAAAAATTACAATAATATATATGCTAAGCACTGCAATAGGAATATTCAGTTCTCACCTTGCCTCTGTTAATGTGTATCAGGATGCAAACTACATGTATTTTCATATTTACATATATTTTCATATTTTCTTTTCAAACCACATGTGGTTCTATTTCTCAAAATGTAAAGTGACAATAATATTAATAGGTGCAAAATAATTGGCTAATATTTAATAAAGAGGTGTGGAAGTCACATTTTTTTAAAAATCATATTAGAAGTATGTTAGTAAGTGGCAGAGTTGAGCAGCCAGTTATGGGACTTAATTCACTGAATTAAGGCTGTCTTTACACTCTGGAAATCTGACGTGATCTGTAGCTACCTGTGTGAAAAGCGATTTGAGTGAATCGCCTGCCATCATATTGGAGTACTGAGTAGTGCTCATCTCATCTCTCTGCCTTTATAGTCAGTGGAGAGAAACAGGCGCTTCTAGGGCATAACTTGCCTCATCCTAAGGTAGATATCTAAAATAGGTCAGAAGAATTGCCTTTTAAAGGACCCATTTTTCTCCAGTGAATATGAAAGGAGTTCAGCCTGGCTTAGATGAGGATGCCTACAGATACAGACATCTGACACCATGAAAGGCGAATCCTACTCATGACACAGGCAGAGGTGACTTCCAGTTCTCCAAGACAGCATATACACCTTACACAAAGGAGAGTACTTTTTGCTTATATAGTTATCATCTTTTGTTTTCCTCTCTTGCTAGTCACTTCTCCCAATCCACATGCAGTGCCAATGAATCAAGAAAGTCTCGTGGCTCTAAAAGAAATCTCACTGCTTTTAAGAGCTCATCCATATTGTGTACTACAGAAGATAGTGAACGTTGCATTATAGTATCTACTCACATGGATAAAAGCAAGGCAGATCTCATTTCTAGAATATGCTGTCATTTAAGTCCTTCCTGCAGTAATAGGTGTTTCTTATTGCAGTGTTGTAGGTAGACCATATCAATACCCATACGAATGATCAGGAGTTACTGTATGTATGTTTACACACAGTTCACAGACCTTTGAACTTGCCATCTTTATAGTTCTCTACAAACTCATTTTCAGATCTTATTATCCATCCTCCCAGTTAATTTCAGTCCAGTTATTTCAGCTTTTTTTTCCCTCTCTTGCCCACTCAATCCAAGCTTTTTTGTTTTGTCCTGTCTTGGCTTGCCCCATTGTGCTGGCCCCCCTCTATGCCCCTTCCCTTTTCCTTCACTTTTTCCCAGCCTGGTCTCTTATGAGGTCAAACTGAACAACCTAGATGATTTTCTTGGTCATAATAACCTACAAGTCTTTGAGCTTTTTGTGTCTCTCCCACCAGCCTCCAGGACTACTATAACTAGTTTTGAGACTGTCACTTTATCCAGGCAGACAGTTCTTCCACATATCCTTTCCCTGGAGGTTTTTTCTGCTGCCAGTCTTCAATCCCAAATATGTCTTCTTTTATTCCTACCTCCCCCCTTTTCCTCCTGTATTTTATAGGATCACTAAGAACACAAAGTGTAAGTACTCCCACTCTTAAGTCAGCACAATCCACAAAGACACAGACTTCAGCTGTGGGAATACCACTTCAGCTGGACACAGAAACATTAACAGAAACATTAACTGGAATTCACACCTTTAAACCTCTGCAGTATTCTTCCAAATATAATCAAACTAATTTTTCAGAATTTTTCACCTCTGGGCAAGTACTATAGATACCACTCCAACAGGAAAGTCTGAAATCAAGAATGTTCTGCAAAACATTCTGCAGAATTTCATATTCATGCTTTGAAAATTGGAAGCTATAAAATTGTAAAGAGAAATAAATACCTGTAGCTTTTTCTCAGAAATAGTTGCATCACTTGAGTTAAAGCTTTCCTCCAAAAATCAGCCTGAAGCAAAAATGGAAAATTTTAGCCCCAGTGCTTCAAGTTTGGCATAACTGAGCAAAGGAAAGGAGAGGGAAAGAAAACAGGACAGGTCAAGCATCTTGGTAATAAACAGTACTGCCAGCCCCATCTGTAATTATCATGAAACATGACAACCTGTAACTAGTAGCTGGCTTGGACCCCATCTGCACTTTATCCCTAAGGATATAGTAAAAACTGCTAACCCATGAATGATGGTAACACTAAAAGAATATTTAATAGTAAATATGGGACCATATATGACTTAATTTTCAGAATAACTGAAAATACTTTGCTTCTGGCTTATTTGAAATGACTCTTCCCTGAAACAAAGCCAGCTCTTCCATTCCAGTGGCAAAGGGAACCTGGTGGAGACCATATGTGGGGAAGGGAGTTGTGCTTTTTAGTTGTGCTTTTTGCAGTTTCTATCTGCTTTGGAGACCTCGGTATGTTTTCAGGCGCAGCTCCATAGTAGGACATGCAGGTACACCAATGAGGAAACATTCTGTGACATCTTGCCCTTGGAGGCTGATGGATATCCAGGGAGTTAATGCTTCTTTCAAGCTGCATTAACTCCTGCAGGATCCCCTTGGCAGCTGGTGCTATGCAGCTGCAGGGAGCCTGCTGGCAGCAGTGCAGCTCCCAGGGGAAAATTCTCTTGTGTTATCCATGGAGATGTTTATTTCCCCCATGTGGGATGGTCCTCACACTCTCCGTGTCTATTGTGTTTTGGTTTTAGAAATAAGTTCCTCAAGAGGCAGTTGTGTTACTAATAAACCATGTTTGCAATTGCAGGCCTATGTAGAGGATACTCGGTTTAGATTCAGATTCTTATTGTTTATTTGGAAAAGTTACAAATTAGATACATACCTAGTGATGCTCTCTCATATGTAAAAAAACTAAACTCAGAGTTATTTGGCATTTGATCGAGATTATTTTTTCGTTGCTGTAACAGCTTGAAATAAGGACACCATTTTTTAGAAGCGGAGATGATATAAAAACTGTCCAAGTGCCGACTACCCATGTCCGTTTCTATGGTTTTACAGCCACCATTTCCTATTTAAAAGAGAAGAAACAACAAACACCCCCACACGAAGAAGGGGAATGGGGCTGACTGCAGACAGTAAGCAGCATGGCTGGCTAGCTGGGTACCCTACAGACAGTAAACACCCTGTACAGAAGGAGGGATGATGATCCCCACCCAGGGTGGGGTGAAGCCTCGGTTTGGCACCACCGCTGCTCAACCCGGGGGCAGAGGGGGCCTCCCTCGGCAGGGCTGCAGCCTCCCTCTGCCCGGGCTGGGGCTGGCCCAGGGCCCTCACTGAGCCTTTCAGTTGTTCCTCGCTCGTGCCTCTGCAAGGCGGGTTCCCCTCATCTCCGCGGAGCGAGGCGCCGCTTCCACCTCTGCCTCTCTAGCCCTGCCGTTATCTACCCTACGCTAAACACCTGCTCTTTTCCGCCCTCCCTGCTTCTCCCGTTTGATCAGGTGCTGCTGAAGCAGGCAGGGGAAGCGCTCTTTCTGGAGAAAATCACCCGCCCGGAGCAGGTTCTGACGGGGAGCCTCGGCACTGTCTGTCTGTCTGTCGCCCAGGCCGCAGCGCGGGTGCCGCAGCCGCCGGCCGTTGCTAGGCAACCTCCCCCCCCCGCGCCGCCATTGCGGAGCCGCGGCCCTTTGCAAGCCGGCAGCTCCGTCTCCGCAGCCAGCTTCGCACTCGGTCTGGTCGTTTCGAGCGGCATCGGGCCCGTCCTCCCTTGCTGCAGCCTAATGTGGCACCAGGAGGTGGCGAGGCCCAAGGGCGGAAGCTCGGCTGCCGCACCCGAGGCGCCCGGGGGCGGTGGGGAGGTGGCGGCCGGGGGGATTCGGCCTGCGCTCCGCCCTGCTTCCCCCGCGTCTTGCCGCGACGCCCATGTTACCTGCTCCTTGGCTCTGCGGGGTTAAAAGGAGCAGGGGGAAGCGGTTTGAGGTTGAGGTGGAAGCTGGTTGCAGCGGTTCCCTGAGGTGAAGGGGTCGCTGGCCCTTTGTCGTTGACTTGAGGGGAGTTTGGCCCAGCTTTGCAGTCAGAGCCTGACCTGCACTTACATAAGCGGTAACTGACAAAACACAGTTCTATTGATAGGTTGTCTTTGCAGTAGAAGCCGGTAAGAGGCTGTAAAAGTGGAAATGCACAATATTTTCCACGATCACTTGTCAGTAGGTTCAGAATCGTGATCTGTTCTTCATCCAAAATTCCTTGGTAGTTGTTGGAGGGATATTGAAATCTCCTACCTACCTGATGTCTTCTATCTAAAAGGATATAAATTATATACCATTGAATTTGCTGTAGCCATGCTGCAGTTAAGACTAATGGAAATTTCATTCTAAACATCTTTACATAATGCCCATACAGGGAACATAAAGTCTGGGATCTGGTTTGTCAGAAAAGAAATCACAGCATGTTTTATTAACAGCATAAGTAGTCAGCACATTCTCCTATTCAGGCATCTGGAAATATCTAGCTCATCCCATACATATGGCACTTCTGTAATCATTACATCTTTGAATTGTATAGTCATTTTCCCCACACAAACACTAAAAATGGATATATCTCTAGCCTAACACTTACACAAGAATGTACTTGTGATACATTTCTCACAGCGGATATCAGGGCAAAGGTTGATTTGGTGAAAAGCTCACCTCAGTTAGATGGCTGAAAGGCCTTAATCACTTAACCAGCTTCATCAGGGATTTGTTGAATGCTTTTCTGGCATTACTTTGTCTCCCACATTGCTGTTTGCTTTGGAGGCAGTCAGTGTGTTTCTCTTTTTCTAAAGGGAAACCTGAACTGTTGTTCTGAATCCTTCTCAGGTGTGAATAGCCATTGTTTGTTTGTCTAGTCATGGAGCTCTGGAGGAGCTCATCCAAATCTGGCAGTAAGCTTATTTCACTGTATGCCAAAAAAAAATTAAGAATGGTATTTTCATCAAGTGAAAAAAACAATCTAATGCTAGAAAGAAGGACTTGAGGGCCTCTTCTCTGGAAAAACAAATAGCTTTTCTTGTTCATTCACTGAAGTTTGATTGAAAATCAGCAGTTGTTCAGAGGACATTTCTGATAACAGAGGAAAATGGACTATGAAATGCAAGTCACTGCCAGTTATTGACTAATAGTAAGTAAAAATAATGATCAAGTGATTTTTACCAGTGTATTTTTCATACTTCCTTGCCATACATCTTGCCATAGCACTGTGGGCAGTACCTTGAAATAAGTTTTAAAGAGTGTGAGAAAGTTGATTTGAAGGAACCCCCAAACTTTCCCAGTAGAGATCTCAGTATACCTGGTGTTACATTAGATGATCCTTGCTGCACAGATTGTGTAAAATGCCATCCTGATGTCATGATGTCCATGTTGAAAGGCAGAGAGTGATCCTGGTCACCTCCTTATCTTGGAAGAGCAGCTCTGAGGCTGCTGTAACTAAATGCTAGCCCAGTTTGATCCCTAGATTTGCTAGTGCTTGGGCATTTTAATAAACCTTTTTGCTTTTTTATCCCAACCTGCACTGGGTTCTACACCAGGTACAGGTCCTTTGCTGCTATTTGTTGACTGTACAATTGTTAGAGCTCTGTTCAGTTCCAGCATTCAAGCATTGAAGATCCTTTTAATCATACTCTGACACCTTAAGCCCTACTGAGCTTTGCAGTTAGGAGAAGCACTAAAATTTGGAAGACACTGTTGATAGTCAGCTAGTCCTTTGCACTCTAAACGGGAGGGGATGTACTAATCCTTTTCTGGAGTGTGGTGGATCATCTTTTTGATCTGGCTGAAGTCTGGCCACTTACTGCTATTTTTCAGCCAGATCAGTGACCTGATCTGGCTAAAATGCAGAGGTGCAGAAATGTTCAAGCCAGCACAGTGGGAAATGACGAGGGTGAGAGCGGGTGGAGAATGGGGCTGTCCTGTCTGACAGCACCAGCTCATATTGCCTTAAAATTTTCAGAAACTGCATTTTCAAAGGTGATTTGTTGGTTATACATTTGAAATGTTGGGCAATGTGTAGGAAGCTGTATTTTTTATATAGCTCTTCTAAGAGCCATTTGTGGTGTAGAAACACCTACTGTTCAAATCTCACAGTTCAGCACATAGATACTGTACGAAAAGATGTCTGTCGAAGCTCTGACTATTGAACATACGATGCAACGTAGTATGAAACACACAACCCCAAGCACAGGAAAATTGATTTTTATTTGCTGTCTACTAATTTCATCAGAGGAGTGGTAGTGAGACCATAAATCTTAGCAGAGATACTACACCAGCTGTAAACCTTCCACCTTCAGACAGGGCAATCATGTTATACAGTCTTCCGTGCAGTGCCATGGGGTGCTGACACGTGGAAGGGCTATAGCCCTTTGAGACAGAACAGGGGAGGTTTCAGCATTTATTTAGCCATGTATAGGAATAGCAGTGGTGCAAGTAAGAGAATGGACTATGAAACAGACTTTCTAAAATTGATTGCTTTAATTTCTTTCTGTCAGACTAGGGGAAAAGGAAAATACTGGAAGGAAAGAGAGGCGAGTAAAGAGAAACTGGGGACAGATCTCTCCTATTTCACACAAATGCTTCCTTAGGCACTCTTGTCTCTTTCTTGGTAAAGAAGTCCTTGGGACTTTCCTGCTTATGTTGTCATTATTTTAGTATCCTCCACCCCACCAGCTCTTCAAGAACTTTCTCAGCCAACACTGACTGAAATCAACACCACCTCCCCACAACCCCCTCAGCGCCCCCCCCCCGTTTTGTTCTTTTTTTTCCTTCCCTGGTATATAAACAATAAGCTTTTGCTCCCTTGGGGCGAAATATAACAGATGGAGCAGCACAAACCAATGAGAAACCTACACTTATTAAGACCCTAAAACATTAAGAACCTGTTACAAGCTTCTTGTTTCTCATCCTAGTAAGTTTTGCTACAAATCTCACACTAAGCACTGATCTTTCTTTATATGAGGCCTACCCTTTCTTAAAGCCCTTGAATGATTGTGCTGCATCTACTCTGTTTATTCTCTATTTTCACTGGTAAAATGTTTTCCTAACAAATCCCTCCTGCTGCAGTTTAACCCCGCAATGTGTTTACCTATATGCCAGATAAAAAGAAAACAAATTCCTCTTCTTCCTTGGAGGAGCTTTCCAGATATATAAAGACTGTCATCACATCTTCCATCAATCTTTTCAATGTAAAAATAAGACAGAAAGAACTCAAATAAATTCCACAATTCTTTGCATGTTTCCTCCTAAGTTGGTGGGTTTTTTTGCTGTGGTCTGAATTCTTTCCAGGTGGCCCTCTTATTTTTTTGAAATGTAGTACCCAAGTTGGAAATACTGCTCCAACTAGAAGAGCAGAAGATCATTTCACAAGTTTCTAAATCCAAGTACTTGGTTGGGATTTTTTTGCTAGACTGACAGTTTTCATTCACGCTTGGCTTGTAATGCAGTTAGTATTCTACATCTTTTCCTGCAGAGTGGGGGTTTGTTTCTCATGGTGTAATTTTTCAGTTATTTATTCTTGCCTAAATATAAAATTCGGGGATTGTATCTTTTGAATTACATCATTTTTTGAGACCATTTTTTAATTTGCCAGGACATTTTAAATTCTAATACTGTCCTCTCCTGTTTACCTGTAGCCCTCCCAGTGTCATGTTATTTACAAAAGCTAGAAAACATGTTTTTCAGTCATCACCATGAATAATTTAGTAATATAGTAAGTGTTTTAAGTAGCATGGAGGGAAGAGGTGACGGGAATTTCTTTAGATTCAGTGTATTTGATTAAATTTATACTCTTTACAAGATTAAATGCATACTACTTACAAGAAAAAGCTCCCTTTTCTCCCTTCTTCCTCTTTGGCTCTTTAAATGTAAAAAAACCCAAACTATTTCATTTTTAGGCATAAGCTTCAGATTTTTTTTAAGATTAAAGTTCTTAGAGTAAAATTATCATATTTTGCAAGCTGCAGCAAATACCACAGTAACCTACACAAAGTTCCTCATCACCGCTATAATTTTAGGATAGATTTTATTTGAAATGTAATTACCAATGTAATTGGCTCCTATCACAAAGTTGGGAGGCATTGTCAAAGAATAAGCAAGCTATTATACAGAAAGGACTAGGTGAGTTTGATAACTGGTGTTACTGGAATGAGATGAAATTCAGAACTCTCGATGAGAAGTCATGCACTTAGGGACAGTTCCAGTATAACACAGGAATACACAGCTGGAGAATGAAAGGATGACAGCACCACAGGATGACAGCAGGTTGCCACTTCCACATTTTAATGCTCCTCTTTAATGTTGAGCAAAGGTCATTTGTACAGATTTCTGAAGAGAGGCTGGTAATCCATTTTCCTTCAGATTTTTATTAATCAGGATTAATCAGGGCTTCTAGACATCCGGGAAAAGACTGAGGAGTTCCTCTCAGCTCTGTCCTGTTTAAAAATCATTCACTTTCATGTAGAGTTTATATATGACACTTCAGCTCTACCCTTTATATGGGCTATGAGTGTTTCACCAAATGATTAAAAGAGAAAGTCCACTTCAGGCTTTCAGATGTGCCATAGTAGTGGGATAAAATTCTTCATGGTGATAAAATTATTCATAAAATGTACCCATGGCTGTAGGTAGGCAGCTAGACTTATACCAGAATTATTCTTATTCCATGTTTATATTTTAGGTAAATTTTGACCACGTTTGAGCAATAGTTTTTAAGTGTAGGTTATGTTGGATTGCTTTTTGATTGATATTTATTATTTGATTTGATCATCTTTTCTTTCTGTCTTTACTAATTCCATGTATTACATTTACTCTAGCTAGGTAGTACCTAATTATTTTAATGTATTTTAAGGATTGTTACTAGCTTCTCTAGATGTGTTCTCCTATTCAGAAGTATATATATAGGGAGAGTACTTTAGAAGTATATACTCTTTTATACTGCAAAGATCATATTTCATTTCCTGCGTATTCTCTCTCTCTAAAATGTTTGTTATTTCCACCTTACAGCCTAGCAAGACTGTAGGCCAAGCATTTGAGGCAATGGGATACAACGTCCCACTGGCTATTTCCTTTTTGTCTTTACTTTTCACTGTGTTTCCTAACACTGTGCATATAGATTGTATAGCACTGGGGGAAATCAAATTGAGATATCAGGTAATTTCAGACCCATACAACAGGAAACAAATAATCAGACACTTCAATTTAATATACCATGAACAGCAGAATGAAGCTCCTTTTCCATATTGTGTGAATTAGCCCAGCTTTTCAGGTACTTGGTTTACTGTCACTTTCATAAGCAGCTGCATAAACACATACACACATATCCATACACATAAATAATCAAAATACTTTTGTAGTTAGAAACTCCTTTACTCCTGTGAATCTGTCCTGTCTCATAATCCTCTTACTTTGAGACTGCAGAGGAGCTCCAAGTAAACCACAGTCCTAATTAGAGCCATCCAGAAGTTTTCATCCAAAGCTGTTTAACAAAGAACAAAATGGGCTACATAGAATTATTTGCAAAATTTCTATTGATTTCACTGAATTATTTGTGAAATTAGAAAACCCTATCAAATAAGACTTTTCTAAAAAGGCTTTTAACATTATTTTAAAATAATTGTTTAATGTTTAAATGATTCAAAACCAAGTCAGTACTTCTGATGTGCTTGAATTGTATTTCTCATTCATCACACTTTGTCTTAGTTGCTGAAAATTTCAAAACCTCTATTTTGATCCAAACTGTTGTTTCTCTCATCACAATTGTCCAAGAATCAAATTATCAATATTTGTCCCTCTCTTCATTGTCCTTTTTTCAGTCACGGTGTTGTTTCTTCAGCTACTGTAGTCTTCTCCAACCTTTCTCACTTTAGAATGACCCTTTGCTTTTTATTACTTTCCACAACTTCTTTAGTCCACAGCTGAAGGAAAGGAGATGGCAGAGGGACAGAAGTAAATGACTGCCTGAAGCTCTGAATTTATAGATACAGGAATGTATTTGAAAAGCTTGAAAGAGATTTGGGTACATGTGAGAGAAGGAGGGAAGGGCAGAAGGTCGATGGTGGGAAAAGAGAGAGGCTAAGAAATATATATTAGTGCAATGAGAGAATAAGTATGAAAACAATAACCACAGAAAATATAGAGAAAATGGGAGAGTGAAAAGTAGGATGGCATTTAGGTGGAATAGTGCCCAGAGGTGATGTATTGATTTGCCACATGGGAGGGGCGTACAGTGCTCCTGATCACCTGATCACTCCTTGCTCCCTGCTACAGTGAGTGATTTCTGTACAGGAATCCACCACTGCAGTGAACACTCCAAACTGCCATCCTTCCCTCTCACTGCTGGCTTTCCCACATTTAGAAAGAATACATATGAACTAAATTTATTTTAGAAAACTAATACAAGTTATAGTTTAAAATAATTTAGACTGCTGATCAACCAGTCTCAGCAATGGCTCTGGTTGTACACTGCCTGTGCAACCTCCATTTTTCTATTTCTTATTTTGCTATCCCTCCTACTTTTTTTCTGTGTTACCTTCATGGTTTGAACAACTATGGTCT
>VYZX01004954.1:0-21352 GCA_013401335.1 Brachypteracias leptosomus | reverse complement strand
GGCCTTCTTGGCTACAACAGCACGCTGTTGGCTCATGGTTAACCTGCAGTCCTTCTCCACAGAGCTGCTATCCAGCAGGTCAACCCCTGACCTGCACTGATTCATGGGGTTTATTTCTCCCTAGGTGCAGGACCTTACACTTGCCCTTGTTTAACATTCTGTAATGACACAAAAGGTGTCACAGCAAATCATTTGCCTATCAATTAAACAGCTACATGCCTTTGTGGAAATCATAGCTTACACTTTGTTTTATAATCAGGCTAAACAAAGCATTCTATAAAAAAAACAAAGCCTGTAAAAAAAAACCTTGTAACTCCTCATCTTTAGAGAGACAATGACCAAAAAATTAAATCGAGTTATTTATTTGTCCAGACTGAGAAAAGATGTTTATGTTTGTAAATACTCAAGAAATGCTGATATACAAATGGAGTTGAGTGCATACTCAAACTGTAAACAGACTAGAATGGTTTGTGAACACACTGCAAACCTAAGCCATCCAGATAAGAAAGCACCTAAGTTAGATTTAAGACAGAAGCATGAAAGGAATTAAGCTCATTGTGCATTAAGGGTGTGCTTTTTTTATTAAATGTTTGTTAGGTTCTCTTTAAGGTGTCACAACCATTACAGTTCCATTATAGTGAAGATTTTTCCATCTAGTTAGTCTATTATTCAAGCTACCCAAACAAAGTTTTTATCTAATATTACCTTTGGCATTGTGACAGTGCAATTTCTATTTTCCATTGAAAAACAAAACAACAAAATAAATTGATTTTTGTGGCTAGCTGTGTAAGGATGCTGATATCCTGCTCAGTGTTACCCTCACCCCTTTGTTGTGGTGCCAAAAATCCCACCACCACCACCCCACCCACTGAGACTAATGTATTGAACAAATCTGAATTTGCAGAATTCATTTCTATCAGTCAGGACTTCAGAACACATGGCATTTTTCATCCTGTTCTACACACCTTATGGACTTGCCACTGAATTAGGCTTATGTTGCATTCTTTTAATGTCCCTAACATTTAGGAATGCAGCTTTTAAATAATCCCTTGCCAAAAAGAAACTTAAGAAACCTTTCATTCATGCTTACTAAATTAGATTGGTGAAAAATTGGTATAATCAGCCTAATGAAGCAAAAATAGATCTGTAAAACTGGTTCTGAGTTCTCTCCTGTTCCCTCAGCAGCAAGATACAGAGAGTTTGTAGGCTGAGATATATGGAAGCCCTTGTCAAACATCATTAACCCACCCAGAAATAAATAGCTCTGAGAATGTAAGGCAACTCAGTTCTTGTGGAAAAGTACAGAAGCAGGTAGAACAGGTATGAACTCACACAAAACTTCATCTGTCATTAGACCTCAAGACTATTGTTTACAATAACTGTATCAAGAAAAGAAGGGAAGTGTCAGATGCTGGCAGTGGCCCACAAGTGAGTGATGGTCACATTCCCCACTAAAACCACAGGAGCTCAACTACTGTAAAACAGCAGTACAGCTGTGCTGGTTATACCAGCTGAGAGTCTGAGAACACTAAGATTTCATGCAGAGGAGTTTGTGAGGTTGAGCATCATCAGCTGGATACAAATAAGGCTGTAAATCAGAGGTGAGGCTGCCGAATTGATATGCCCTTTCTCAGGAGAGGCTGCACATTTGCCCCAGTGCCTACTTGTGCAGTTCTGGACTGCCAAAGCATCTGGGAAATGAAACTAGTGACACAAAGATGTAGCAAAAGAATATACAACTTTGGCAGCAATAAGAAAAACTGCAGTAGCTTTGGTCAGCCAGAACATGCTGTTCCAAGCAACTGGGGATCCTTGGAATGCACTCAGATTGCTGGTAGTGTGTTTTGGTTGAATTACAGCAATAATTTGTGTGTGCTGGTATTTCTGTCTTTTGCTATATCAACATAACTTTCATTGTTTTCAGTCCTTTACAGATTGCTAGGAAGAGAGAAGGTGAGTAAGACTGATGCATGGCATGTGCAGTGCAAATCCTACAACACTGAACAATCATGATTCTACAATGAAGTAAGGGACTTCCTCTCCATCAGTCTAGTGCACACATAGATACTCTGATAGAGTTCAAATTATTAACAGGGCATACTCCAATTATGAACTGATTTTGACTTGTCGGGATAAAATGGAAGGAAGATAGCATGAAACTAGCAAACAAAATTATTTAGCAAAAGTATTGGGAAAGGAAGACGGATGGAGGATGATTTTCTAAGCTTCCTTGGCACAGGTTACAGTTGTACAGAGGGTTGTTCAGTACTTTAAAAGACTGCTGCCCATAAATTTTGCAGAGGGCAGTAACCAAAGGCAAAGTATATGAGATCAAGAAATTTCCCAAGTGGAGAATGAGTGGAAACAGCCTACTGGAAGCTCTACCAGTGTGTGGCTGTAAGTCTACAAACTGCCATAAACCACCCAGCTGCCATAACAGAATAACAATAAAATTAAATTATTAGGTAGGCCTGAGTCTGACTTTCAACATGAGACAGCATCATTTTCTGTGTTATATGAAATATATAAAACAGCTTAAAAAAAAAAGATGATAGAGTTACTACTACTTGCATATTTTCCTGCCATCTTGATTTTCCTTGTCCACTCAGCCATACTGATTGTAAGCCCATCATGTTAGAAATGAGCTTCCTTACTCTCTTTTTTACAGTGTCTAGAGTATTTAAACAACAGGGTAATATATAACAATAGAAATTCTGCACTTAAACGGCTTTCCTCTTCCCCTGCTCCCTATTCTTTTTCTTTTATTTTTAAATGTAAGAATTGAAAATACTGCGTTGTAACAAGTCTTGTGAGCAAGAAAGAGCAACATGAGCCCTAACCAGGGATGAGGATGAACCAGGCTCACGTGCCCACGCTCAGTATTCACAAGTGTGTCATCTGTCAGTGGATTTTGGGTCTTGACATGTAGGACAGCAGCATGTTACTTTGGTTCAGTACTAACAGGTTCATAGCCAATAGCAGAGCAGAGGAGGTTATAATTTTATATGCAACCAACTATACAAGTGATAGCCAAAATGAAATGTCATGTATACTAACAGTGACCAGAAACCTCTCCAAGATCTACAAAAGAACTGAATCTCCTGCTTTTACAAGTAATGAACTGAGCTACAGAATGAGGAATTACTTGAGTAGCCAGACCAAGCTGTAAGTTTACCAACATGCCTCTCCCCTTAATCCAGCACTCTACTGACTTTACCCTGCTGCTCCACAATCATTTCAGTACAAAACCGTAAGTCTTGATTATGTTTTTGTTATGAAATAAGGAGGTGTAAGTAGTCAAGCAGTGTCACGTTTCAAGTGTTTGCTGGCTGCTCACAGGAGGCAGCATGTGTAACAACACTGGCTTTTTTGCTGGGATTTAAGGTGCTGCTTGGTGTTGTTCTCTCTTTCTTTCCTTCTCCCATCAGTTGCCTACTGTCACTATGACAACAGGAAGCCTGCAACACAGCTGCAAGGAGGGAGAAAGCGGGGGCATGCTCCAGCTGAGAGGGGAGAAGTGACTCGGTGGGTGGGGGGCAAAAACAGAAAAATGATATGGGAAGCTAAAGGGATGCAGTCAGGGAAGAAGAGAAAATAGAAGGCCACAATGTCTCTTAATACTGTGAGGCTCCATTAAATGAGAGGATGCTCAACCAAAATGTTTGTCATCACTGTGATTTAAAATAAAACAAAAAGCAAGAGAAAAAAAATGTCACAGAGATAAAGGCCCTAATTCCCTCTCCTGCTTCACATACTGCCACCTGACTAGCAAAACCTACTTTAATTACTTTCAGATTTAGGGATGTGTAAACAAGAGGAGATTCAGTTTGAGACACTGGCTCTATCATGGAAGAATAAGAAACAAAGAAAAGATGAAGAGCAAGATCCATCAGAGGGAGTGAGGGTAATGGCCAGAGTAAACATCCCTCACTAAAAATGCACTTGTTGGGCAGTTCTTATTCTACTTCAACACACATTTGCCCCCTATGTTCCAAATGAGTGTTCTCTTTACTTTGTTAAAGTGTAAAGACATAAACCAGGATTAGGGGTACAGTGTTTTCTGTGCTACATAAACACATAGAAATGAGATCTCATTTCAAAGGTACATTTTTGTACCAAGTACTCAAGGCTTTCTCTGAAGCACGCAGAAAGTTAACTAATACTTGGAGCATCTTTAAGTGTATTATTTGCAGTTAAAGAAATATCAATCAAACATCTTTAATAAACCATTAACATGCAGCCTAAACCATTACCAGTGTATCACATAACTATAATCTTTATTTCTTCCTTAATACATGCTAAGCATTTACAGCCCTTTGTAACACCACACACAAATTTGAACTAAAAACTGGGGGTAGAATTCTCTTCCATTCCACTTCCAAAGACATTTTCCAGAGGTTTTTGGCTTGTGTCCATGTGTGTTGTTGGTTTAGCATTTGGGTTTTTTTCTTGAATGGTATGCCTAGCAATATCTTAACATCAAAAATGATAACACAAGAACTACTGAAACTTCAGTGACATTAAACAACTCCTAATTCATACCATGATGCATGAGTTCTGTAATAATCCCATATGCTTGTGGATATATTGGCATTTAGAAGATGTAAATAGTTACAGATAGTGCTAGTTAGAAGTGACTGGTTTCTAAACTGTATATAAACCTAAACTAGTGATTCATATTTACAGTTTAAATTGACAGCCCATTTTTAAAAACCTCAGTGGGCAGCTGTGAATTTCTTGGAGAATTTCACACTCACCTTCAGGAGGTTCAGGCTTCTTTGTTGTGAAATCAAAGAGAGGTGATCACTCAATTCTAGCTGGCTGCTTGACAGATCACTGAAATTGCTGACAAAACTGCTACAGGATACCAGTAGAGTCTGGAGATGTTTTCTCTAAGTGACTGCCCAAACTACACCCATCTCAAATGTTTATAATCTGTATCACACGGAGTACACTAAAGAGAGATTTTCCCAAAGAAGTCATCACACTAGTCAGCTAGCTTTTGCAGTGTGCTACAGCAGCAAGCATCACCTTTCAAGCCTGATTCCTTGGAAGTCAATACGATAAAAGCTAAACATGACTAGAATTCTGGATGACTCTTAAATCAGGTGACACAGGACATAAAAATTTTCCAAGGCAATATTAAATTAGAGAAATCGATGTAACTCTTTCTTAACCTTGCAGTTTAATTCCAGTGATGTAAGGCAACTGGCAACAGTGTCAGTGTAAATATGAGCACTACTGGATCCTGATTTTATTTTTTTTTAAATTAAGCCTGAGATAACAAATGATTAAATACTTTATCTAACTCTGAAAATAAAAATCCTTATTTAATCTTGCTCAATTTCAGAAAGAAACCTGTGATTTTATCTCTTAGGAATGTCATTGCTCTATCAACAAACACAAGGTTTGCAGAAAGGACATTCAAGGAGAAAACATCTGAAGTCCAGAATTCTTCAGCTATTGCTGTCCAATATCTCTACTTGTTTGTGGCATCTTTTGCTGTAACTAGTTCCAAAATGTCAAGTACAGTCAAGCTGGAGAGGAAACTGGCTGTAGAAGAGAAAGTTGCTTAACCTTATAGGCATCTCCCTTCCAAGTTATTGATTAATCTATAAACACCAGCAACATGATGGAAAGGCTTGTATTAACAGCCTTAACAGAGGTGTCATTGTTGCTGCAGCTCGCTTTCTGAGGATGACACACCCCTAAGAATGCCTGAAGCTGTTGGGAGCTCAGGAGAATCTGCCATTCACAAACTGGGAGTCACAAATTAGTTTCTGCAAGGAAGGAGCTAAATTACAGAATGCTATCCCCTATAATTTTATCATGCACAAAGATCCTATTTTAATAATAAACAGTGATATCCGAACTGGCAGAAAATGAAAACCAGAACATCCAAAATTAACTAGGGAATTTCATTAATAGAAATATAAAAAGACTTAGGATGACATACAAAAGAGCCAGAACTGCCTTCTAATCACTGCTTCTTCCTTGATAAATTATTGAAAACCACTATTTAAAGTACTGTTTTACAAATAAGTTTTCAACCTGTAAGTCCACACCAACCTTTGAAGAGGAAGAAAGACCCATGCTAATAAGTTTGAGGAAAGGAGGAGACAGAAACTTTACAGCAATAGTTTTAGAAGGAGCTGAATGCAAGACAGGAAAATTCTCTCTTTTATTCAGCAACTTGCAAGAAAAATCTGGACATCTGTATATCAATCATATTCACTTATTAATGTTATCAATTGAAATATGACTTGGTGCATCTGTGCTGCAAAACACTGACTGTAATACTAGGTTAAAAGTAGTATATTAGCATCTCACTATTTGGAGATGATTATTTAGCATCTTTCATTATTCAGGTATACATAATGAAGTTCTAAATTAGATTATCTGTAAGCATCCTTTATCAGGTTTGTTGTTCAGTATCTTTTTTTAATGGATTAAACCAATTCATTTTATAAGTTCTTGTTCGCATATGCAGAATCCTCATCCCCAAATCATGACAATTCCCTCAATTTGTCTTCTTAAAAGCTTTAAATATTGATAACACAAGAAGTTGCCACAAGACTCTGGACAGTCAATCCAGAAGCACATGACAGAACATACTACAAGACAACCAGATTTGCAGGGTTTTTTTATGTAGCTCTTTCTCTTAGATACCAGATTCAGAAAAGCAACTGTATGTGGGCTTAAATTCCTTAGTCTTCAAGATAAGTTGAGTTTATTTCATGTTGAGTTCTTTCCTGAACTGGAATCTCTCTTCTATTTAAAATTGGTAGTAGTAGTAATTGAGTACTGTTAAACATTTTGATTTATAATTAGGAGGTACTATACAGACAATATATATTGTAACATCACTGAAATAACTGTTGTATAAATGAACTGATGTGGAGTTTGAAGTGTAAGAATTTTTAATGCAATATTTCTTTTAACTTTCTTCTACTGATATTCCTTCTGATTAATTCAAAAACATTGAAAACTTTGATATAGTATCAGTTTCTTCAGTAGTAAGGAATTCTGGGAAATATGTTATAATTGGGATGTTGAAACTGGGATGCTGGGACATGCTGAAATCATGGTATGACCTCTAGAATGGCAAATGTGAGGTAGAAGTTATACAGGGAAAATAAAAATACAGCTTTGGATACCCTTTTCTTGGAACACATATAAGCCTATGAACACATAGGACTGAGGTTCTGCAGTGACTGGCAGGAAGCTTGCAGCTACTTGTCTTTTTCATCAGTAATTAACATTAAAATTACTGTTGATATAAAAACAAACAATGAGAACAGGGAAGTTATGCTTAAGCTTTGCTTGGTAACCTGGTTCTAAAAAAAGAAAACAAAACCAAAACAACAAACAAAAGCCAATACAAACCCCAAACCCGAACAAGCAAACAAACAAAATCCTAAACCACACAAATTTTAAACATGGTCAAATGCAGCTGTTTATCAGAAAACATTTTCCAAGAAACTGACTTTTGGTAACAGTCCAGGTATCAATGCATCAAATAACAGTTCTTGGTGGAATGCTGTGGCAAAAAAACTTGACATATACAAAACAACACAAAGACTGTTTTATTTCAACACATGGTCTTGTTGAAACCACAAATACTACAGGCAATACTGGAGTTTGTACTTTTAAAAAGAAGGTTGTGGAAAAGGAGACACACAAAAGAGCTACAAAAGTGACTGAAGGATTGAAGTAAATATCTTAAAGCAATACAGAAGTGAATCTAGTTATCTAATCAAAAAAGATTGATGGTGACTTGATTACTGTGCTTCTCTGTGGGAAGAAAATACTGCTTAATAAAGGCTCTTTACTCAAATAGAAGAAGACAGAAAAGAAAACAGTTTTCAATTTTCAAAACTTCTTTTTCTTTTTTAAAATAGAGTGGGGCAAATGAACTATTAGAATGAATTGCCAGAAAGTAGTGGAACCTCTGTGACATCTTTGAAATGTGTACAGTATTTTTTTTTCACTTTTGCAAACACAAAATGCTGAGCTCAGTATGGGGTAAGACCTCTCTAATAGGTACAGAAGATTAAATTACATGGTTTAATGATCCCTCTGGTCTGAAGGCTACAAAAAGATTCATAATGTTGGAGTTTTACAACTGGTGCTACCCTACCAGTGAAAAAGGTTTGCTGCCGGCCTTAGCTGCTTAAAACAGATTGTTCCCTTGGTGTGCTGAGTATCTCAGCTTGGTAATGTATCACATTCCCAACCACCTGCCAAGAACATAAGTAGTCAACACATTATTTATACCAGCATCTTCTTAACAACAAACACAGGCTTAAGCATTATTAATTCTTCCTAAAATGGCTGCCTTAAGCCTTAAGTGAAACAAGACAGTACAGACAGGTAAGAGACTATCTGATTATGTCTTTACCAAATTGATCTTCTGATGATGAGGAAGCTCAAGCTTTTTTTGCCAGCAGAACAAACTCAAGAAATGCAGCAGTTTTTAGAAGGTCTGCTAAGAACCCCTCCCCAGTGTCACTATCCTTCACTAACATAAATAATAATTTCCTGGGATGCTTCTCATTTGAATAACTTGATTTACTTGCATGTAAACAAGAGGAACTCTAAATTCATTCTCTTAGCTTGAACCTCCTGTTGTAGCACTAGCAATTCATTTCAGTATTGCCCTTTCTGACAAAAAATAAAAAAATCAGAAGTCCAAAGGCCAGTGACATTAACAGCTAACTCATATACGTCCATCATGTACAATTGCCCTGCCTCAGGCCAACAAGCAAATTTAACTAGGTAAGGAAGTGTCCCACAGAAGTACTACCTTCCACATTTTTTCAGACTTGCCAGCTGCCAAAAGGGAGGAAGAAAATGGATCACTTGCTTCTATTTCTCTAACCTGACTTCTTCTCAGTGTGCAAATGAAACATCCAGACTGGAGCTTTCTAGCTAACGTTGTCCCATAACACACTCATTAGGAGGTAGGATAAAGCACCGTTAGGTTTTGCTCTTTTTGTCTATATAAAGGATTTCACCAACATTGGGTAAATTGGCATCAAGAGAGTAACAACAGGATATTTTCAGATGAATACTGCATGGTGGTCCAAAAACATGAAGGAAAAATGAGTGAGATGTCACAGGAACAAAAAGAATGGCTTATGAAATAAAAAAACCCCTAAGAACACTTTTCTTCTAATTCTCTTTATCTATTCTTCCAGGTGCCCTCAACTACTGCATATTCCTGAATCCTACATGCATGGTCTTTTTATTTTCCACAGTCTCTGGGTCAGTAATTTGTTCCACCATGAGTCTATCAAACACCAAATACTACTTTGTGACTCTACATAAAAATATGGATTTACTATTAAAGCACTCCACAATTAAACTTCATCTTATGAGACTAAAACTCAAAACAAATCAAAACTAAGCTAGTGCTTCCTAATAAGTTAAGGAACATACAATTAAAGTTTTCTGGATTCTCCTTTCAAATCCTTTTACAGATAATGGTGTATCTCTCAAGCGACTAATCCTGGTGAAATATTTCTCAACAAATAGATAATAAAAATAAATTAATTTTGATCTCTGCTTTCAGAGCTTTAAGATACAAGGATATTGAGTTTACAACTAGAATTTGATGGATAACTTATCTGTAGCTTAGAACATTAAAAATTTTTAATTCCCTTCTGAAAAGTATAAAGTCTATTGCTAAAGCAAAGTTAGAAATGCATTAACATGTACCAAAGTCAATACAAAAATCATGTGAAAAACAGAAGAAATTATCTGTATTATTTCCTCCCTTGACTAATTGCTATTACTCAACTCAGTCAACAGAAGCTTGACATGATCACACCATTACAGTTACCCAATTCCTCCAAAACAATCAAGTGAGTTTTTAAAAATTAGACCTCTAATTCTAATTTATTGTTCTAAGAATATTGGATAAACTTAATTTTCATTACTGTCTTGGAAGATTAGATTTTTCTTCTCATTACTGCCTGCTTACATGAAGAAAACACACCCAAAAGAGCAGCTTTATTCCCCCACCTCTGGGAAAAGTGCAGTAAGTAAGAGAATTTACACAAGGAAGCCAAGACATTTCACAGAACTTTAAAGCCCAACACCATTAGTGATTTCTGCATGCATCACAAGGCGACTGCATAATGTTAAAAGCATAACTGGCCATAATTTATACGACACAACAGAGAAAAGTATTTCAGTATTTGAAGCGCTAAAAACAACATGCAGAGACAGATGGAGAAAAACATACTGACATATTCGCACAGACTTGCTTTGCTTTTTTTTTTCTTGTTCATAAGCTAGTCTGAACAAGATTTGTTTCATTTTGACAGCATCAATCATAATGCAACTACTACTTCAAAGAAGAATGATGGACAAACCCAAACCTACTTTAGAGCTGACAAGAAATTATTTCCATTTATAATTGTAATTAACTTCAGCTTTAAAATAACTTCTCAAAAACAGCTGATGTCTAAATTCATATTCTAGTGACTGAGTATTTCATTCTTCCNCATATGTATATGGTATGCTCATGCATACAGACATGCATGCTCTGTTTTCTTCAGTGTCAAAGACTCTCATTGGAGCTTTCCTTTATCCTTTCAAAAAAAGATCTAAATAAGGGATGTACAACTAAATCTAGGTGAGCAAACTAAGTAATCCATGGTGTGATTGTTTAACCCGTTCCTTCTGTAGTTTACAAGCACTGCCTGAAATCACAAGCTTCATAGAATCATAGAATGGTTTGGGTTGGAAGGGACCTTANTTCCCTTCTGAAAAGTATAAAGTCTATTGCTAAAGCAAAGTTAGAAATGCATTAACATGTACCAAAGTCAATACAAAAATCATGTGAAAAACAGAAGAAATTATCTGTATTATTTCCTCCCTTGACTAATTGCTATTACTCAACTCAGTCAACAGAAGCTTGACATGATCACACCATTACAGTTACCCAATTCCTCCAAAACAATCAAGTGAGTTTTTAAAAATTAGACCTCTAATTCTAATTTATTGTTCTAAGAATATTGGATAAACTTAATTTTCATTACTGTCTTGGAAGATTAGATTTTTCTTCTCATTACTGCCTGCTTACATGAAGAAAACACACCCAAAAGAGCAGCTTTATTCCCCCACCTCTGGGAAAAGTGCAGTAAGTAAGAGAATTTACACAAGGAAGCCAAGACATTTCACAGAACTTTAAAGCCCAACACCATTAGTGATTTCTGCATGCATCACAAGGCGACTGCATAATGTTAAAAGCATAACTGGCCATAATTTATACGACACAACAGAGAAAAGTATTTCAGTATTTGAAGCGCTAAAAACAACATGCAGAGACAGATGGAGAAAAACATACTGACATATTCGCACAGACTTGCTTTGCTTTTTTTTTTCTTGTTCATAAGCTAGTCTGAACAAGATTTGTTTCATTTTGACAGCATCAATCATAATGCAACTACTACTTCAAAGAAGAATGATGGACAAACCCAAACCTACTTTAGAGCTGACAAGAAATTATTTCCATTTATAATTGTAATTAACTTCAGCTTTAAAATAACTTCTCAAAAACAGCTGATGTCTAAATTCATATTCTAGTGACTGAGTATTTCATTCTTCCAGAGATGAATTTAACACAATGAAACATCATCCATGGTTTATCTAATCCTCTTGATAATCTCGTTATATTAATTTAGATATGGATTTGGTTTTCTTAATTTATTGAAAAGCCACCGATATATGACTAAGTTACAACTGAAAAATTTTAATCCCAAAATACGGTCAGATTATTTTCATGAGACAGGTTTGATAAACAATGAAATTATTTTCTGAGCCAGGTTTCTGTTTGTTTGAATTTCCACAGAATTTATTTCCCTTACTTCTAGGTCCAAAGGCTACAAAGGGCTAGCAAGTCAGCCTTTTGGTACCCAGCATATAAACAACATGCTCCATTGTTAGGAAGTGCAGCAGAAGATAGCCTGTTGCCCTTCAACATATATCACATAGACAGTATTAGGAGTAAATCAGTGCAAACACTAGATCTGCATTTCAGCCTTATGGAGCTGGTTCTCTGGGAATACCTGAGGTACTTCTAAAAAAAAACAGNTCCCCAGTTTTCTTGTAGGCCCCAACGATAGATTCTGGGAACAGAATAGGCCTGATCCTGCAACAGATTTTATGTAAATACTACAGGATCTACACATGAATAAGGTTAACCATGTTCCTTAACCTTACAGGATCAGCACAGATCTCTAACTCTGCAACCTGTATTTATACAGAACAAAAAATAAGGGCCTTAAGCTGCAGTAAGAAAGATCTATCATTAAAGGGTAGTGAAACACTGGAGCAAATAGAAAAGGGCATGTAAGACAAAATTTCCTTACAGGGAGACTTTTAAGAACAAATTAGGCAAATGCCTTGCAAGAAAGACATTTATACTCAAACCTACCTTGCAAAGAGAACATAGGTTAAAAATCTCCAAATATCACTTCAAGCTTAATTTTTCTTGATTCTGTGATAAACTGTAAAGTCAAGTAACAAACCAAACAAAAAATAAGGCTCCAAAAATTCCAGATGCATTAGTTACCTGTTAAAAAAGTGGCTGAAGTCCAAAAACTACTCTTCCTGAACACTGAGAATGGGATCAGATAAAAGAGATCACCATCCAACAGCCAATACTGTCTGTCAATAAGCAACACCAGAACACTACTTATTGCTATCATGGTTGAGTACATTTGTTCTGAGATACTAGACGAAAAGATTAATTAAAAAAAATGAGCAAGTAAAACAATAACAAATTTAAGCATAGTCTAGAAACAGACTCTGAATTCTGAACATGAATCCTATCTAACAAAGAGAAAAGCACAATCTGGAAGCTGCGCATTAAAGCACCTTTCTATCCGTAATCCCAACAGTATCAGGATATACTGTTATGTTACTCTGATAAAGTTACTTCTTCCTCAATCCAAAAACATCTTGAAGCCATTTCACACCAAGAAAGAACATTCATGATGTGCCATCAGTCATGCTGTACTTTGCTTCAGTCTCTTGGGATACTTTGATAGTTTTCCTTGTATTCAGATTCTCAGTGGAGCTCAGAATAGAGGGCAGACCCAATTTCCAAGGCAAAAATTCACCCCGTGTGTACTGTTTTCAAAGGCAAGGAGCATTTGCTTTTCTGTATCTGCAGGTCATATCTCGCGTTTTTCTTACATTTAGGCAGTCTCCAGGCTGAAATAGATATAGTAGTTTAATAAACCCTGCTTATCAAGTGTTTTCCTTCAGCAGGCTCACTTGGATTATTTTCTTTGCTGTAGACTGTCTCTAGCAGCAAATGACAGTGATACACAATTTTGGACAAACACACATTCACAGGAAAACAGCAACTGAAAAAACTAAATGAATTTGTCTTATCTAAGCTTAGGATTTCTTTCTAAGACAGACAATTTAACTCTGGAAATGTCATTCAGAAAATCTTGTTTTTATCTGAGATCAATTTACAGCCCACTTCTTTACAGATCCTGTGCTGCTTCTCGTCTATCCTTTGACAACACCAAATATTGTTTCTGAAGTTACATGGTCACAGCTTCTCATCAGAAAGCCACTCAAGGCTAAAGGATTGGTATCTCCCCCCACCAACTCTAATCAGGGGAATGTCTGTTCTAATTGGAAGAGGTAAATTTGAAAGGTTGTTAAGTCTTTGTCCAATTCCTCAGAACATCAGGAGTAAGACTTATTAACAGTTGAGTGGGAGGAGCTTAAGACTTTATCTTCAGTTACTAAGTTTGTGGCACCATATGGCTGTAACCAAACATTGAATCTGGTCTTCAAACTCTAACAATGGAAATGAACCCATAGGACGTACATCCGTGTTTTGCTTATGTTGCAAAACAGTGACACCCACTGGCAGCAACAGTTGAAATACTTAATTGGTGCAACTTGGATCTATTTGGTAAAAGTCACTAAGAAGTTTTTCCTGAGAAAAATTCATCATAGTAACAACCATACAGACTTACCTGTTGAGTCACTACTGCTGTCTGAGTTTTCAGAAACTGAAATACTGACAGCATCTGGAGTAACTGCAACGTAACCCTCCGGAGGAAGAGTCGCTGTGTACATTCTCCTTGGAGACAGAACTGTATTGTCACTACCTACAAAACAGAAGAAACAAAGTGTCTGGCTATTGATCTCAGTATAGATTTTCTCAAATGTTTTCCCAATGATAGCAATGATATAAAGTGGTCTTGAAAATCCTTATAGAGGAAAATGAAGTAAAAAAAAGTCAAGTGTGGAACACTGAAATTGTCCTATGACCAACAAAGAGGGGTTAGAATTCTGTAGCAGATACAAATAAACAAATACTCCACAAGTTAGTTCTTTCCACCAGAAAGATTTTTTTTTTCTTGTGTCAGATAACTCTTATGCCCTAACTGCAGAAGAATCTTCCACTTACAGTGTTATTTTAAAGAGATGCTCTACACATTTTTTGCCATTCAGTAAGAGAAGACACTGTTTCTTTAAGAACTGCTTCATAAAGGATGGATGAAGAGATACAAGGTGATTATGAAGTGATAGAAGCATTAGAAATCACAGAACTGTGGTTTGTCAATCTGAAGACCTTTTAAACATAGGCTGTGCTGTTCTGAAGGGTGCAAAGATAAAGGGAATTTGAAAGTCACACTTGAGTAAGCTCAGCAGTGCCTGCCAAAGCGGGCTCATCTCCTCAGCCTTTCTCTGCCTCTTTCTGGGGGTGAGGGAGAAGAGTGCCAAGGATCAGCTTTCCAATGGATTCATTGTACAGGAAACTACTTGTGAGATGGCAGTAGACTGATTTTGCAGGATTTCTTTCCCCTTTAAAGGTATTTAAAAATACATGAAAGAGTGGCAATATGAAACTAGTCCAAATAGAAGACAATCTTTTTGCTCGGTAACGATGACAGTAGAGATCAACTACAGGGAGACAGAAGCCTTTCCAGAAGGTCAGGATGCTGTCTCTGAATGCTGCAATATAATTTTAGATGGCTCAGTGTGAGGGTTTTTTTTGTTGTTTCTTTGTTTTGGGTTTTGTTTGTTTTTGTACACTCAGCCAGTTCCATAAGCTAGGACAGACACAGCACTAGTCTTTCCTCCTCGGGAGCAATGTGCCCCTTTAAAACACACAGACAGAACTGTTAAGATAACATACAGTAAAAACATCTTTGGAAGGTCGACACAATTAACCTCCTTACACCACAAACCTGCTAGAAGATCCCAGATGACCTGGGTCTAATAACAAGTTGCAGCTACTAGCTGGACTAGTATCTAAGCATTTAAAATACAGTTGTGTCTGATAAACACCAAAGAAAAATTATTTCAGTGTTTCTAATATGTAATTTGACTATACACATAGTATGCAAATAAGCAATTTAACTATACCCTGACATTTCTCAGATAAGCACATTTGAAAGAGTTCAGTATGACTGATCATCTTACACATCTATGATAAAGTACATTTCAGAATATCCAAGGCACATTTCAAAAGCTACAACACAGTTGTTTTCATCATCAGGATGTAGTAATTTTGTTTTGAACAAGCCAGAAAATTTCAAACTGATACTGATGATGCTTACTTCAAAGGATAATAAAGAAAAAGAAACAAATAATACAGAAAGATGAAGAGCAATTATGTGATTTGGAAAAAGAAACACTTAAAACAAATTTGGAATAATTCTTCAACAGAGCCTTTCTGTGAAGATGATGCCAAATCATAGAAATGGCAGCACTTCCACTGTTGTTTTTTTTCCCTATCCAGTTTGATTAATTATGAAGTGCTAAATTGTGATAGTTTTAAATTACAAGAATGTACAAATGTTTCTTGAGTCACTACCTTCTGAATTTCAAGCTTCTCTCTTTGTATTTAGGTTTTGTAAAACAAAGATGACCATGAAAATATTAAACTCAATTTTGTGCAGTCCTGACTAGCCCAAACCCTTCAATCATAAAAGGAGTAGATATACTGGGATAATAACTTCCCAGGACAGTTACATGACAGAATTTGGGGGACTATCTTGCAACATCTAATCTTACAAAGAACAGTATCAGCTTTTACTATGTTCTTGAATGATGACCCAAAACAATTTTTAAGTTGACCTGTTTAAATGGGATTCCCCAAATTACGTGTTTATTCACCCCATATGCATCTTCAAGTAGTTTACATTAGTCTTTGCTACTCCTGTGCAAGTACGTCAAACAAAACTGTTACTGTATCATAACAAAAGTATACACATAATTGTATCATCTCAGTGTTATCAACAAATCTCCCACTCTCAAGCCATTAAGTCTAGATTTTTACAGCCTGGGGCCACAGTCTCCTTGAGCTAAGAAGAGGTGAGTTGGTCATATAGTCATAAACACTGCTGCAAAGCAAACGGGTAAGCTCATGAAGGTTTTTTTGACTAATAAACATAATCAGATACTGGAGACTCTCAAGAATGCACTTCTTTCTACTAATTAAAACTTGAAAGAATCCCATTTCTGAACTTTTATTTTAGGGAAAAAAAAAAGCATCTAAAGGATGTTTACAAAACCACAAAAACATAAACCATTACTCTTAAAGGCAAACTAAGAAACAGAATACAGAATAAATATTTTGAATTGAGTTGTCTCTTATTCATGTTCTTCTCCACAACATTCCCCACATGAAGAGCTCCTTGCCATGTACATCAACCTTATGCACAGAGTAGGGAAGTGTATCTAAACCACACTGTTACCAAGGTTACATCTGCAAATATATCAGTAGCTTGGCTAGCTATGTTATCTCTTGCCATCCTACTGCAAACGTCAGACCCTTTAAGAAGAAGCTGAGGGTGAAGCTTCCAGCCATGTAAAATTGCTAGCTGCCCATCCTGTCATCATCTCAGACTGACCCAGTATATTTTGTTTCAAGGCTCTTTTTCAGTATCCTTAACCTCTCCCCTACCTGGAAGCTCAGAATGGTGGTACGTAACATGAGCACGGCTTCCAGATGGCCTGAATGCAACGCACGCTTGGGCACACCTTGAATACAGACATGGCCAGAACACATGTTCATACAATCTTGGTCCTTTGCTTGCTGGTCAGATTGATTAAACCCCAGGCAGAGACTGAATCGCTTCTAGTTTCTGTAGTGGGTTGACCCTGGCTATCAGCCAAACTCACCCCTCAGCAGGACAATGGTGGGGTGTGGAAAAAATGGGAAGAACAGAATGAGGGAGCTCAGTTTCTCCAAACTGTTAAACATACACATCTTGAGAGTTGATCAATGTGAAGACATCAGATTGTTCTTCATCAGCATGAACATTATAAAACAAATCTGGTGATCCTAAATACCTCCCCCATCTCCAATGCATACACATTTTTATTCAAACTCTTGAACATTAAGCTATAGTTACTTTAGTCGGTCACAGTAAGGTATGTGAGAATAACTCCAGGGACATGAAGTGTTACATTGTGTACAATCATCCTCTGTTCACAGTTTGACTTTCACAGGGCTGTTTTCCAGTCTCAAGTCAAGACACACACTATAGTGCTTTCCACAAAGGCAGAACCTTTTAGCTCAAGTAGTCTTCTGTGCAATCAGAAAGTACAATCCTTTTCCTTGGAGAGCTGCATAATTCCTGCTGCTTGACCTCAGCCTTCAGCAGGATTCTCTCCCTCAATACTAGATAAATCACATTGGGTAAAGAGAAAAAAAAAAGATTATAATAAGCAACCTAGCAAAGAACAGACAATCACTTACTGATGGTCATTTGTTTTACTCAAATTATAACTATCACATAATAATGGAAATGTTATGCTACTTTGCTGGGTGATTGGATTAGTAACTGAATTATTTCTACAAATTCCCTGCTGCAGGTAGGAACTTGCCTCTTACAAAACGAAGGAACTCCCTTTATGGACAGCTAATAAATATAGTTTAGTATTACAGTCTAATTCCTTTAGCTTGTTTTAACACCTCTAGTGCTCAATCTTACTAATTTAACCAATAGAAAAATTTCTCTCATCTGCAAACCTTAGTGTGCAATCAATCCTCTCAATGGAATAAGCAAGGAGAGTCACTCAAGTCAGTTTTTGGCTAAAAAAGATATAAGAAAAGCAGACAAAGATTCCTCATCTGTTTCCAAATAAGAAAATTTACTGAATGTCCTTTGGACATCTAATTATCTCATGTTACATTATTTGCTATTGTTATGTATTTTATTGGCACCAATACCTATAACAGAATACTGAAAAACTATTTTCTTTTGCAGAGTTGGCTTCAGCTTTAGAATTTTGAAGATGTCTGCAATTCTGATTTGAATGACACCTGCTTGACTGGTAAAACTTCAAAGGGTACAGTTCTACTCAAAACTGCACAATTACATAAAGCCAAACAACAACAAAAACAAAAAAGAAAGAAAAAAGTCAGATAATTAAACAAATACATGCTGTCCTCTGGCTCGGAAAATCCCCAAGCAGCAAATTATTGGAGAACATTGTGGGGAAGTAGTACAATATTCTTATTTTATTCCAATACTCTTTTTGACAATACTATTTATTGTTCACTACATACCAGCATAGTACTGAATTTTGCAGATTGACCTTGATTTCTGCTACTTTATTCAGTTATCTTTAAACAGGAGAAGTCCACTATCCTTTGACGGTCAAGAAATAGCATGTTTGCACTGCATTTCCAGATCTGTTTTTGCAGAAGCCTAGCCACATTACAGAAGCCTGCTCCTGATGCATAGGGCGTACACCATTTGTCTGGTAGCATGCTGTCACTCAAATTACTTCATTCCAACCTCTCTCTGGACACTTCACATCACCAGAACTGCTTCACTTCATTAAAAAGAAAGTCTAGATTACAGAGGTTGCTCCCTCTTCTCAAATAATGGCAATGACTGCAAAGTAAACAAAGTCAATAGTTATGGGAGTCTTATGTAAGCATTCTTTTTTATGACTTGGTGACTCAGTACACTTGATTAGATAAATAAAAATAGATCTTCAAGATTTATTTTTGAATGAAAATTCCTTTTTTTCCCCAGGCTCCTTGGCCTGTAATGACTTGTGCCAGTTATTACATTGATGGAAAGCCAACAAGATGGATGAGTACAAGTAATTTCTCTTTCATCCCACCTTTTCCACATGTGAGGAAATAAGACTAGGGTATGACAATCTGCACATGGTCCTCATGACCACCAGGCTTCTTACAAGCTCAGATGAGCACAAGGTTTGACTAGGCAGATGCCTGGGGAGCTAACACTTGCTATGACTTAGGTTCTGGAACCAACTCCTACAGCAGCTCCCTTCCCAGCTCTTTCCGCTATGGGGACCATGCAAATTGAAGAGAATGGAAAAGGAAAATGGTAGCTGATGGCCAGCTTTACAGTTTGTCCTTTCCAACATACTAAGGTAACGACTAAATTTTTAGTGAAACCAGACACAATCATTCAGTGGTACCCATGAGTTTGGTGGAAGGGATTCCCAACCCTTTTCAGCTAAGCACATGGTAATATTTCTTGAAAGAAGGTTCTACTTAATACTTGACAAGCTACATTTCAGCCTTCCTGTTCAAGCTTAAGTATGATTAGAAGGGAGGGAGAATGGGAAGAAGAAAAATGACAGCATCCAAATAAATGATGATCCATCCACTCATCTTGTATTAAAATGTCTCAAATACTTCTACAAATATTACCGAATCAGTTACCTTTTTAAGCACTCTACACTCTGGAAAAGCCATCTACTTTGGATTTTATTTGTTTTAAAATTCTGTTTTGTGTTTCTATTCTATTAAAATCTACAGTACTAAGGTTTAAACACCTGTTACAGATTATTTTAACACTTCATTACACAGATTCATCATCCAATTGAGAAGCATGTAACTATAATGTTGTTACCCAGAAATGCTGAGATCTTCTGCTAAAACTGCTGTTGGTTTGGTTTTTTTTTTTGCAATTAAGGGCAATCAAAGCACCCTTCTTGAGGGCTTTAGAATAGGGTGGGGTTTTTTTTGCTCACAATTATTTGCTCAGAATTATTTCTCCAAGCTGTCTCATTACCTCTCTGCAGGCTTAGGGAAGCCTTTCCCATACAACAGCATTTTGCTGCCTTGTCTCATTCTAAAGGCTAGTAGCTTATGTCCACAAACACATTTGCACTTGTTAAACTTTTTATGGCTGTGTATTTATTTCAGTGCAGCATCTTCAGTATAAAATGAACATTCTCTTCCGCTAAATACTAGGCCTTATCGTATTCTCACTTGTATTAATGGCAGGAATCCAATTTCTTTCTTACGAATTGAAACAGGTATAAGATGACCTAAAAACTAATACAAAGGGTTTTTCTCCTATTTTGAACTATACCATAGGTCATTAAATATCTATATAAAGGAAAAAAAAAAGCAAACAACAAAATACCAGAGCACTTTCTCTTGTTTTTCATTACTTAGAAGTATTTTTCATGGCTACTAAAAATGACGCCACCATTGAAGTTTGGTTTTAAACACATTTTTAAGCATACTGTTTTCTGTTAGTATTTCCAGTGGAGTAATTGTAAAAGTTATCAATGAAAGTCACATGGTCAAACCTGCAATTTACAGACTTTAATGCACCAATAAAGTTTTCAGGGAAGAGGAGAGGAAAGTTTGATGCTCAGAGCACTAGAGCATTAAAAGAAAACAACTTGAGAAAATCCTTAGAAGTGCTTCCTCATCATTGTCTTTTCCTTCAGCTTGATGGAAACCAAAAACTCAGAAGGAAATTGAGATCAATAAAGATGTATCCATTTTACAAGGCTCAAAGTTGGGATGGGAAATTAATAAAAAAAAGAAGGAACTAGAGAGCTCAAATTTATTTCCCTTACCACCTCCCATGTGCACACCAACTCTTACATTTTTTTTTTTTTTAGGCACCTAGAAAGGCTGTATTATAGCCCATTTTATTGGAGACAGGATTTACCATTATAACCCTTCCTCAGTTTCATTACATTAGAAGCGGCAGACATTCTCTGTCACAGAGAAAAAACAGATTTAAAAAAGTAGAAATGCTCCTTCTTCTTGTTCTCACACACTGAGGAAGAATTTTTACCTATAAACCAATGAAACATCTACATTCCCTTGGAAAAAGTAATGAAAACAAAGCACCATGCAAAGTGAGAGTGAAGCAGGAAAAAGCTTTGATAAAGGAAACCAAGAACAAAACACTTTCTAGAGTAGAATCCAACTACAGGCAGATAATTTTAAAATTACAAGATAGTTAATTTGAAAAGTTGCATAAGTTATTGTTTTCTGAATGTTGAATATATGAGGTAATGACAAAATGAACTATACAGCTAAGTGTTGTTGTTGTGGTTTAAGGTT
>VYZX01004950.1:1378-34650 GCA_013401335.1 Brachypteracias leptosomus | reverse complement strand
TAACATTTCATGATTCTGTGATATGCAGTCACTCCATCAGGCAATATAAAACAATGCGCAAACGTGTTGCAAGGGTTGTGAACAATCTGAAGAGGAAAAAGAGGATGCAGTCTCCCTAGTCTATATTTAGTTTTGATTATCATCAGCAATTAACCCTGCTCTAATTTACACCCCCTTAAGTATATCCAGGTCACAATCCATTTGTGTGAGGAACAACATAGTATTCAAGATCAAAGTTTGGTTTTCATTCCTTTAAGCAACAGCTGACATAAACCCTTATTCCAGATTGTCTCTTAACATTCTCTGGAGCGATCATTCTGGGCACCAAACCAGCATCAACACTCCTGGGCGGGGGTGGCTGGTGAGAAGAGAAAGACGAGTGGAAGTATGAATACCTCACCAAAATAAAACATCAGAACTTCCTGGCTTCTCCCCAGTATCCACATCCATTGGTCTTCTGCACAGATGGAAGTCCCACCAAGGAGGATTCTTTGAAATCTCAGATTCTTGCAGATCTGTGTCCTGATTTGTTCTGAATACTGCAGAAAAGAATGTTTGCATTGGTCATGTGGAATGAGTATTTATATCACACAGCAGAGGCAGTAGACACGTCCAGGGAATATGCCACTTATGAGGTAAAGAAGTTACTGGCAGCAGTAAGTTGAGCCATTCACACAACTTACCTAGAAGAAATGGTACTTTTCTTTGTGCAGAAGTACAAAAAGTATAAAGTAATGCAGATGAGACATGTTCTTAAGTAAACAGCTATTAAAAATAAAGCTGTTAAAAGAATGCAATGGTTGGGCATTGAGGTTAATGCATTTGCCAGGGTTTCTACAGCAACGCAGTGAATTAACTTTCAATCATGATGAAATAGCCTTCTATTTTAACTATGTATAGGGTTTTAATTTATATGGCTTCCACTTTCCAGCTTCTCCACTCTCCTTGACTCTTTTCAGGGGAGAAAAAAGCAAATAAAGGAGGCACAACTATTCATTCATCTTGACAATGTAGCTGCTAAAGTGCACATGTATGGACTGACCACTTCACTGCATTTGCAACACAGCTTTTACCTTCCAATGGTGAATCTTCTGCTGCAGAATGAGCTTGAGAGATGCTGAGCACTTCAGGGTTCAGTTGGCTTCAAAGGAAGCTCCAACATCTTCAACACCCTTCCTCCACTCCAGGATCAGGTTATCTAAAGATGAGGTCAAAAAAATACTTCAGCTTGCAGGTCACATTTTAAACTCTAGCAAACTTTAGGAATATGGGAATTAAAATTACTTCTTGGCATATCAAGTACCTGTTGCAAATACGCAAATCACATAAACACATTTCAAAGCACAGTGTTTCTGAGATCTGCTGAGCTGATCCCCCAACTCTAACTGACCAGGCTTTCCTCAAATCTGCAATATATACACCGAGTCTGCACACAGTTTAACAAGACCTAGGGCTTCTCACAAAGACAATAAGGGTAATGGTGCATCTTCTAGAACAGAATCTTAGTATATCGCTCTTCCTTACTGCCACACACTGACACATCCAGTCCCTGACAAACCTGCCTCCACCCACATGCTTCCCACCAGAATAACTATAATTTGCTCTACATGCTTTCCACCAGGCAACACAAAAGATATCCTCCTCTGTCTGCCCTCATGCATTATGTAGAAGAAATATGACTGGTTGTATTAATGCTAGCTCAGTCACACACACGTGCACACACACACTCTCGGATAAATCTCTCTATTACAATAAATATCTCATAAAAATTTGCATACCCAGAATGGGTTCAACATCAAAATAGCAGCTGTTGCATAGTTTCAGGGGGTTTTATTCTCAACTTATTAATATGCTGATCAGATTCTTGTGATCAGAAACAAGGGATATTAATCTCATAAAACATGTAAACTGTATTTTAACTGGAGGGGAAAAAAAAGAAAATGTTGGCAAACCTGTAGCTTCTTTCTTTTCCTTATTTCAGGAGGTGAGAACAGAATTGCAAGTAGTCTAAAGTCACTGCAGGTCATCACCATAGGCCCAGAGCAGTAGAAAAAGACGAAAAAAGGACAGAGAGCTTTTCACCTTTTGGCCCAAGATTTAACTCTTGTCCTGAACTGCAGACTGAGAGCAGTTCCTAGACATAGGTCATGTGAATGGAGTTTGTGGATGCCTCTATGCCTACCTCAGAAGAGTCATGTTTACAAAAGGTATTCCTTGTAAACAGAGACAAACAAGAGGCCTAGGGTTTTAGACCATTGTCTGTTAAAGAGAGTGGGACCCTCTTCAGTGACTACAAGTATCATTTAATGCCATTAGACAAGGAAAAGAGAGGTTGGCCTTCTCACCCCCATGGACAATTTCTTCAGAAGACATGCACAAAAGTCTGGCAAGGAAAGAGGAAATGGCAGGATCCATTAATTGACAGGCAAGAGGTCCAGTTTTGAGCAAAAAACTGGATGGTGGTTCAGAGACTGTGACATCAAGTCTGAGATGTTTTTAATAGACCTCATAGTGAAGAGGTAGTTATTTGGTGCTTTCTGAAAATCGTAACTTCTATATGGTAAACTGAACAAGATAGAAAACTTGAGGTACCTATGTATTTAGTCAATCATCAATCTAGGAGAAAAGAGGAAAAAAAACCCCAACAATCAAAACAAAACAAGGAAGAGCTGCATTTTTAAATTAAACTCAACAAATGGTTATATTTTACTGAGCTAAGGACATTGAGTTCTTTAGCTCTTTTAACAGTTTAATCAATATCGTTCACCAGATTCATTAAAGACAGGAGCGAATGTTTCAAAAACATGCATAGGGAGATAGCAATGCAAAAGATGCATGAGTTTGATAAGTCAGGATGTTTTCTAGTGGTGAAATACAATTAAAACTAATTGGGCCTTCTTGGGCTTGTCATACATATCTTCTGAGAGAACAGGACTCTGGTGATCTCCAATACAGTCAATCAAGAGATGCCTTCACAATGTTGATTATATCAGATCTGGTTTAGATTGACCCAATAGGATTTGTCATCTAATCTTCCATGAATAGATCTAGTCACGTGAAGTTAAATCTAGTAAGGCAAATCCAGTTATATGCACAAAGCCAAAACAACATTTGCAGGGGCTTGGAGGCAACCAGGTAGTTATGACCTAACTGACAAGCACTGAGTTGATGAAGCTAACAACAAAAATTTTGCTTATACTTCTCAAAAATATAGGGGGTTTTTGCTGCAGCTTTTTGGTTTTTTCCATGACTAGCCTGCCATAAATTTTTGCGAACAATGCACAAATATCAAATTCATAGCTGATTCTTTAAAGATTGGATATAAATTTTAGGTCTGTAGGACACTTTAGTTTAATATCACCACATAAGATGAGAACTTAGATGCCCCAGGAGCCATGAATTCTCTTTGAGACAGAGACTTTTTTGCTTGCCTTTTTAGCAGAGCATCTATACCACTGGACTAAGCCCAAACCTATGTTCAACATCCAGACAAGTTTAGGAAATCTAGGATTTGTCAGGAGTCAGATGAACACATTGGGTAAAATAATCATCCTGTGCAAACCCTGTATCCTGCCTCTTTCTCCAGGAATGTAGTAGCTGTCAGAGGCAAGATAAGGAATTCTCTTCACCTTTGATATGATCTGCCATTCATATGTTCCGTCATGTGGATACAAATTGTGACTCTTGGCATAGCTGAGAGAGTAGCTTAACAAGAAGGTAGAACCAGTGCCCCTGAGGACAGTCAAAGATGTAGAGGTAGCCCTGGGCTGTACTACGGGCAACTAGACAAAACAGCTTCTGTAGTCAAATAACAGTTCAGGTAACAGACTTTAACATGCATCTGCTGTAGCACAAGTGTAGCATTGTCACCACTGAGTGCCCTACACTGCCCGCAGTTTTGTCTTTGAATCACAGCTATAGCCATAGGAGGAGAATAGCTGAGGCATTAAGTTGAAGTGAAAGATTTGAATGGGAAATATTTTTTTTGTGCATTTTCTTAGAAGCTGTTTTACATGTGATAACTGTGCCAGACAGGTCCTTTATCCATGATGGTCACTGAAATTTTATCAGATGATACCTAGCAGTTATGTTTGCACATTTGCTATTACTGCTTTTATTTACATGATGCTGGTGGATCTTGTAGAATATAGTGCCAACATTGACTTTAGGAAGAAAATCTTCTCAGTTCTTGAATCTCTAAACCTTTGGGAAAACCCTGGAAGATCAGCAAATAAATGCACTCAGAGGACAGTAAGAGGATTTTAGCCCCTGGGCTGCCACATACTGATGAGCTCCAGAATTCCTGTGTGAGATATGATAACAGCTGAATCATTGCAGTTATTTGCAGGTATTTGCAGTTCTGCAAGATCTAAGATCTGAAGATATATACAGATGCCAGGTCCTTGCTCAAAAAGATTGAGAGCAACTAGAAAAATCCAGTGCTTACTGATAGGGCTGATCTTGTCAGTCCATTGACCCATCAACCAATCTGGCAGATGTTGCTGATGACCTGTGGAAAACAAAGCATTAGAGGCAGCATAAGATGATTGCAGGAATTACCATCTCAGAAGTGATCTTGCTGCACATTTAATGAATTGATGTTTTAACAGCAACTTTGAAAATTATTTTAGACATCAGCTAGAAAAAAAGGGCCTCATGAGGATGTCAGATACCAAGGAGATGGGAAGCAACTTGGAAATACATTATTTGTGACTCAGACCAGAGAACTAGACACTAAGCTCTATTTTCTGGGTGCTAGAAACGATGAATGATCACCATGAAAAAGAAGAAAGAGAAATACCACTGCATGTATACCCCGATGAAGTCATCTTCAGGACACTTGTCTGCTTTATTATTTGAACAGGCTTGGTCCACAGCACTAAAGTTGTTTACAAGGCATTTGCAGACCTTGCAAAATCTGAGGATCATTAGCATGACATGAAAGTGCACAAAATCGCAGTACTGAAGCAGTGTCAAGTCCCTTAAAGTTAAGAGGTGCTCAGATGGGCAACAGCATTAATTTCCAGGACAGAGCTCCAGGTGACACATTCCAATAAACCACAACAATTTTGCATAACCACAGGAAGAAATCACATTTTTTCTTCCTTGAAGAACAGAAAAAATAGCAGATTGAAAAGCCGAATTACATTACAGTGTTCTCTGTGCACCATGTGTGAGCTGCTCACCAAAGTCCTCGATAAAGAAATCAAACATTTAAAATCATCTCCTGCATTCTGTGCTTGAAATAAAGGATACTAATCAGTCATAACTCTGCTGAACACCCAGCAGGCTTCAGCAAGCCAACATAATTGTTGATCATGTCAAAAAGATGGAACTCTTGACTCAGATTCATAAGATTCATTGACTTTAATAATATGGCATAGCACAATCCCTTGGGCTTGATGCATGCAGCTTACCAACTAGCCTGTGCCTCTTTTTGAAGTGGCACCCTATTAGTACTGTGGCAGGAGAGAAAAGGACATTAAAACTTGCAGAATTTATTTTTTTTTTTAATTTAAACAAAGAAGATTTCTCTCAGATCCTTCAGAAGCTGCAGAAGTTAACATGCCATCTGGATGTCCCTGAAGTGTAACAACAGATACCAGCAGCTGCTGTTACCAGCCTTCTGCACCAAAAAGGCATAATCCAGACTCTGAACTTCAAAAGATTTTTTTTTTTCCAATTTAAGTGCAGTCACACAGAGGTATTTTGAGAAGTAAAACTGACCTGCTGGGTCAGAAGTTGTGAGTGGACAACTTGTTCCAAAGACAAATTTGGAAATGCAAAGGAATGGCTGTATCAGCAGTGCCCAAAGCTGTCTTCAGGCTTATGAAGTGGCACTCTGCCTGTGCCTATCACACCACTGCAGATTTATGCGTCTGCTACAGATTCACAATTACATCAAGCTGTAGCAGCTGCAGATCTATACAATTAGAAAGGCGGAGAAGGAGAGGAGTGTAAGCCTGTTCCATGAAGACTTTGAGAAGGAAAATTATCTCAGTGTTTGAAAAATAGAGTTAGTGTGGTCATTACCTGATGCAGGCATCTAAAAGACAGACATCACTACCAGAGACATTAACATGGTCTCCCTTGACAGGCATTTCTAACCCACAGAACATCTCATCCTAAGATAGACATCTCAAGTAGGTCACTGGATTGTGCCCTAGAAAGATTTATTCCTTTCCACTGCCTATAAAAAGTAACCTAGATGATTAGCTCATATTTAGATAGGTAGAATTAAATGAGCTAACATGCTTTCATCATAAGAAGATATGGTTATTTGCTTAGTTATTTCAACACAGAATAAAAATGTTACACTTGTACTAAGATTCACTTTCTGACTAGTAAACAATTACAGTGTTATAATGCAAAAAGATAGCTTCATTAGACAGAAGGTTGACAGGAAGAACACAGTTACCTCAATGCAGCTTTCATTCATTGAAGTGCATCATGTCTGAATGAAGCCTGCAAGCATAAGTAAGGCTAAACGCATTGTTAGAACTTGCTATATAAGTCATACCAAAAGATGAAATTTTAGTCTCATTGACTTTGTACGATTAAGTTACCTAGAGTCAGAAAAATTATCCTGTACAACTACTGTAATTTCAGACCTTTGGCTATTGTAATTTGGTGCAATTCATTGACTCCAATATACCTCTGCTAAATTACCCCAAAATGAATCCTCCAATTTCCACAAAACTGGGATACTCAGCTAATTATCAGAAAATCCACTTTGTTTTGCATTATGAATGAGTGCAGCTGCAATGTTCTAACAGACTGGTGTTCCATAGAAACTCCTGTGCAGTCCTGACAGCAACAGACATTTTTAATTGGTAAATTCTCCAACAGCTCCATTTCAAAATATTCACTAATTTCCCTAATTATTATATACTTTAAAAAACCCCCTATTATTGGAGTGGGTGTTTTGTTTGCAGTATTGCCTAACAAAAAGTAGAGGATGCACAAAGTATACATGGATTGAAGAGTACAAGGTGTCTTGTACTACAGAGGGCCCAACTTTGTGCAAAGCCAATGTTTCCAACACCTTGCACATCACAAGCACAGAGAAATTATGATTGCTGCTCCAGTTCATACACCCTCTGGTGGGATGGAAGCCAGAGAGATACACAGTAGTTCCCTGCTATGATGGTTTGAATATTTATGATGTTCCTTACCACCCATGCAAATACCTGGCCATAGACAAGTTTTCTCTTAATACAAAAACCTATCATCTCATGCAAAAATTAACTCACCTTCTCATAATTTCTATTGGTGTTTGAAGTAGGCACTAAGATAAATCATATTAGTCAGTCATTATTTGTCATATTCGTGGTTGCTTTGCTGAAATATTTAAATCATGAGTTTCACCAGGAGAAAAAAAACATAAATGGCTGAAACATCAGCATCACTTTGTTCAACCTCATGCTACTGAGTTTGCAAAGAAGCTGTCTGAAGTCACAACTTAGTGAACCTGAAAACAAGAAAGAGAAAGACTGTCCAGCATCACTAAAAATTACCTGTTAAATAATCAGGCAGGAAAAAATACTTATGTAATTGGAACTCTGGCCACTTGCTGGTAGGCATCTATTTTAAAGAGCAGTTAATTTGTTTCATTTGTCTGATACCTACGAGGAGGCTAGCAAGGGTGTTCCAAAAAGGAAATAGTATCATGAATTAGCAAGGGGACAACTGCAACTTGTTGCTTATTCAAAATTTGATAATGAGCAACCTACAACTTGAAGATCAGAAAACAACTTTTTTTTTTTTTTTAATTCAAATGTTATTTCTACCTTAGCAGATGTGAAATCTGGAAATCAAACAGAAGTATAGGCAGACAACTAAATGCCTTCAGAAGCAAATGACTAGAAATATACGAGATATTAGTGGAATGAATTTATGAAAAGTGCTGAGATTCCTCAGACAATGAGTCTTTAAAATTATCAAGTAAGGAAATAGAAGTATCTGGAATATTAGTTAAAAATTAAATCAGAGCATATGTCATTGCAAGTCTGTTATGCTGTGAAAAAAAAAAAGCACATAGAAAGGCTTTTAACTGGCAAAACTGTAAGAATTTACAGGTGAAGGGTCTGAATATCATGTCTCATGAGGTGTGCCTGAGGGAACTGGGATTGCTTAGTCTGGAGAAGAGAAGGCTGAGGGGAGACCTTATTGCTCTCTACAACTACTTGAAAGGAGGTTATAAAGAGGTGGGTGTTGGTCTCTTCTCCCAACTAGAGATAGGATGAGAGGAAATGGGCTGGAGCTGTGCCAGGGGAGGTTTGGACTGGATATTAGGAAACATTTCTTTACCAAAAGAGTGGCCAAGCATTGGAACAGGCTGCCCAGGGCAGTGGTGGAGTCACCATCCCTGGATGTGTTCAGAAAACATGTTGACATGGCACTTCTGGATGTGGTCTAGTGGTCATGGTAGTGTTGGGTTGATGGTTGGACTTGATGATCTTAGAAGTCTTTCCCAACCTTAATGTTTCTGTGAACTTCAGAGCAGAGAGGCTTTGGAATTGCATACCGTTGCTGAAAACAATGACTGAACAATCTTTGCTGCACGATTGATGTTTCTTATGGCAGAAAGATTCAGATTCAAATTATGGAACAAAAAGACAGAACCTCCTGAATTAATAGACCAAGCATGTAACCACATACAGCAGATATACAGAGAGAAAACTCTTAGAAATTTGTTCTCACAGGCTTGCTGGCAAACTTGAGGGTAAAATATATTCAGAAACGTTGATCAGCTCACAAGTCAGTTGTGAATAGAAAAGCAGCAAGTCTTTTTTTTTTTTNTTTTTTTTTTTTTTTTTTTTTTTTGCAATGAATAATTTTTCTATTTCTAATTGAGGCCAATGCCTACTTTTTCCCAAGCTATACTATTTATCCTTTAATAGAATAACAGATACTGGGTTTTAATGTCTTTTTTCATTTCTTTCAAACGAAAGAGACAGTGAGACTAAAATAGTAATATATAGCAGAGAAGAGAGAGGAAAAAAAAGCTTATTGTTCTGATATAGAATGATAATTAACCTAAAATATCAATTATAATTTTTATAAATGCATCATAGATGTTAATATTTTGGGTTTTGAACAGATACTTCTGCGTCATTGGTTGTTCTGAAAAAGCTAAAATAATCGAACCTTTTTCCTCCCTTCCTAATAAGGAACATGAACACCTCTTTTTAATTAAATGTTGAAAACATACGAGATCATTGAGATTTATATAGGCTGATTTGGCAGCCTTTTGATATTTACTTGGACTGTGAGATATATTTTTATGTATGCCTCTGTCAAAATAAGTATGTAAACCATTTCTTATTTTAGTAAATCTTTTTTATTAGACATGGATCAGTCATTGATAATATCAGTGGACCTATTCTCTGGTCACTTAAATCTGTTTAAATTAGGAACAGCTTCACTGAAATCAGCAGGGTCACAGTGGTGTAAAAACAGCAAAAGGAAAACAGGGTCCAGAGTGTTTGAAACAAGTGAGGCACGTTGAGTAAAATCAACTCCTGTCAGTCAACAGTTGCAGATTGGCCCTGTGAGTTAGGTTGAAACTGCATTTTCCTTCTTCAGCCTTGTATTGGTTTATCATTGGTAGTTTCACCCACTTAATTTGTTTGTTTATAAATGCATTCTGCCACTGCCAGTTGTCAATGGGCCTGCACCACAACACTGAGATCCAGACCCAGATTCAGCTCATGTTTCACCGTGCCCTGAATGAGACTTCTGGCTTGGCCCATTGTATAATTGAGAGCAAACCACAGCATGTGGATTTGGATGCAGGTCCAGCCTCAACTCCCATGGAGTCTGAGATTCTTCTGATCCAGAGGTTTGGTTCCAGATTCCTTGTAATGTGTGCTATTTAACATGTGCTAATATTTTTTTTATTATTTATTTCTTTGTCTCTCATTTCAGACTTCAAAAACGTATTTGGAAAAAAAACAACCCAGAGAGAGTCAAACAAATCTTTGCATATTTATTCCAAAGTCAGCAGACATTTGTAGGCAGATGACAGATTAAAAAAAAAGTGAGTGGGAAACAGCTGCAGAGTAACGTTTAAATACACAGGACCAAACAAAAGCAGTCAGACACTGTTATGAAGAGCGAGATTCCATCCTCAGGATCGCAGAGTGCTTTCCTGAAACCATCTGGGACAAAGGCGTGTTCTGCGGCAAGTGGCAGGACTGCTCGCAGCCTCTGCAGCCAACCCGAGCTCCGGGGAGACACCAGGCACCTCCAGCAAGGGCCCTGGCAGCAAAAGGAGTCCAGCTGCGAAGGAGAAGCAGTTCTGCAGCCCGCAGGCTGCAGCCACGGTCACGCCTGCCTGACACAGACAGGACGGGAGCCGGTCACAAAGGATTTCCTGCTGTCTGCCCAAAAGCAAGTCTTTGTGCTCTTTGTGAAGTGCACTGCTTTTGGCATCCCTCTGTGTGTCTTCTCCACAGATGTCTCTCACTGGAAGCAAATCTCCTTTAGCAGAGTCTGTGCACCCCAGGACCCACAATCCAGGGAGCTGGCAGCAAACTGGAGGTGAATAAGAGAAGAACCACAAGAACAATTAAAAGCATCAGGAAATGTGCCTGATAGCTTAAATAAATCAAGTCTTTCTCTGTGAAAAACATGTTAAGAGAATGAATTAATTAGAGATTACAGCCACCTATGAGGAATAAAAATTTGATAATGGAGGAGTTTTGATCTAGAGACAAAGATGCATCAAGGTTTAACATCTACTGAAGCTGAAAGTAAAACAATTTAGAGTAGAACAAAGGCAGGACAATTAACAGGTACACAAACACACCAAATTTGGATGTAAAGATTTACCCCAAATTCCCCTTCCCTTCCCTCTCCTCCCCCCTCCCCACCCCGCCACTGGATTTTTTTTCCCTAGAAGATAGGCTGCAGTTTAAGCAGGAATGAATTTTAGGAAGTTCAACCACATACATTGCAAAAGGAATCAGAATAAAAGATCAAAACAGGCCTCCTAGCTTTGTAAATAAGGAGTCCAATAATAAGTAGCTAAGCTCACATTCCAGGCTCCTGAGGACACATTGCAGGCAGGGACGTGACATGACTTTCCAAAGGCTGCATGACAAATCTATGCCCAGACCTGAAAAGAGACCCCAGGACTCCCAACAGGAATACATTTTTTCCCTGCTGTTTTTCCATCCCTCCCTTTCATTCTTTAAAACTCTCATCCTCTTCCTCTCCTTTGTGCTTTCTTCTGTGCTTGCCACCAGGTCTGCTCCCTATCTGGTTCCTTCTCCACCCCTCCTCCATCTTCTTCCTCTTTTCTGTGGAGTTTCTTGAATATTGCACTGATGTCTTCTGCAGAAGAATTAGACTGGTGCATATCCTAGGCAGGATATGGTGCTCTTGACCACATTTTTGAGGAAACACTCATGGTTGGTAACGATCAGGTGAAGGAGACACAAGAAAAAAGAAGCCTACTTCTGGCCTGAAGATCAGATCAAGTCTGAGGGCTGCAGTCATTCCCCACTAGCAGCCATCCCCAAAAGCAGTACTCAGCCAACAGCAGCATCAGTAACAGCAGCATAGAGCTGCCACTCTAGAAGAGTGACACAGAGAACCATGCCTGCCATGAAAAAGCATTTACAACCTTGGCTATCTACCTAGCTGCCATGGAGCACTCTCCATGACCACATGAGAAGTCATCCCACCACAGACACCAACTCATTTTACTGTAATCCTACAATAGGGCATTGCCTGTCCAAGCATATGGAAATAAGTACAAATATAGGAGTACCTTCAGCATTGCCCCTCATAATTTTCCCAGTTTCTTCATACCATAATATTCTGCTGTATGTATCTAAAATCTCAACCTTGTCTATTGCTTTAAACAGTCACTTTTCCTCTCTTTCCAAGACCTTAGATCAGTTCTGTTCAAAAGAAGAACATATTAATAGCAACCTCTGTATTCCTTCTAGGATGCTTTCAAGTCTTACTGTGTTTTTAATCTTTGCAGAGCCAAAAAAACCAACCACATCAGGTGATGTGAATACCAGGGATTTTTTCATTTCTTTATGGATGTGACTAGTTAGGAATTCTGCAAAGATTAAAAACCCCATTCAGTAAAACTATAGATTTGAAAAAGGTGCATCATGGTATGATTAACAGGGGATTCAAAAGAGAAGATAAAAAGAATATTCCTGACATCCACAGAGCAGTGAAAATCTACAGAATAACTGGAGCAGCATTGACCTGCTCTCTAATAACAGTGAGAGATAAAACAATCTCATCAAAACTTGGAAGGCATCAGAAGCAGAAAGATTAGGCTGAGATTTCTGGATGCCTAGATTACAAAGATAAAGAGTCTGTTTAGTTGGTCTGAAACCACAGAATAAGTAAAACTCTTAAAATGGACACCAAAATAGTTTGTTTTGGATACAGGCTGCAGATTAATACTCATGGTTGTCTGGGGAGAGGAACAAGTTTCTCACGTGGACCGGGGGAGCAAGGAAAACCTACAGTATACGACATCTAGAATTGCAGTCTGTAAGCAGAGTACCATGACTGGTATATCATTTACGATCTCTAACTTCAGTATCCTGAGTTTGCGCTAAGGATACATTCAAAACTCACTTTGAGTTTTGTTTTCACCTTGCTCTTCAAGTGTGTTTTTCCCTTCCAGCAGGCAGTAATCTTTCTGGTTTGTTATATAATAGAATATCCTACCCTGGGAAATATTTTTTGTTTGCAACTTTTCACTATTTTCTGAAAAGTTAACCTCTTTTGGGGGGAAAACACAGTGAAAAAGAAAATGACAGGCAGGAGAGATGCTTATTATTGCATCTTTTGAGTAAGTCACAAGACAGTGCAATGGTCTTGTTCTGCCACCATAGAAAATATCTCGACCATTTGCTGTGACTTTTTGTAGGCTGACACATTATGAGAAAAGAAAGCTTATCAGTGGGTGATAATTCTGTTCCATGGAAACCTCCTGTGTTTCAAATTATTATTCTTCTACACTGAGGCACAAGGAGAATGTTTTCACAAAAGCCTATAAATGCCTGCTCTCAGGCATTTCTGTTACCTGATGACTAGNAGGGGTGTGTTATCAACAGCCTCTGGCTCCCAGTACTACAGCATGAGGGCTGGATGGGGAAAACCAGCTCAGACAGACACACTACAATTCCTCACCTAGGATTTTTTTTTTTTCCCATTCCAGATCACTCGAAGTGAAGCATTTGTTTTCCCCTACTACTAAAGGATCAAGACACGAACCTTTTCTCCCCATAATTTCACCCTAATTTTTGACTTGAGTGAATACAGTAAGAATAACAACTAGGAGTAACTTCCATCAGACCCAGTGTCAAAACAGAAAATAAAAATCCAATACTTACTTTACTACAGTTACACAGTTTACCCTCTATTGAAACAACAATAAAAAGAGTTTTATGAAAGGATAATTTCATAAAGTTCATAAATTCCATAAAATTCAAGTAACCGCTAGCCTAAAGCTGTGCAAAAGAAAGAAGGATCAGACCATTGAACTGTCAGTTGTTAAATAAATCTATTGTGAGGATAATAATAATACTGAGCACCAAGTTGCTGTTCTGAGTCCGGCGTGGGTCTTCTGAAACAGACTGTGGTCTTTGAGATACAAGATATTACATCCAGGGGTTGGGTGGATTGTCAGTTCTCCAATATGAGCAAGAGACTCCAAGAGTCTTAGACACTATGTGCATGCAGCATCTTCCGTGCACCCAGTGTCCCCACCCATCCTAAACATCAGTTACCATCATCACTTGTCAACATACTCTCTTTGTTCATTCAGCATCTTTATGGATAAGAATGTCAATCAACACTAGCCTCCTTGCAGCATGTGACTTCATCACAACCTTTGTGACACATTTAGCAAGGGAATATCGCATTAACAGTAGGGTAAATTTACCTTTAACAGGTGATGAGTGCTTAGTTTTTGACTAGACTTATTTCAATTGAATGAGGAGACAGTTGCCATATTCTTGACATAGTGCTTTTCTGTGTACTGACATATCATATTAACAAGACACAAAGACAGGAAAGCCTAGAGCTTCCTCCGTGTGGTCACACAGTACCACACTTGATTGTCCTAGTCAGATTTTTGCTTTCCCAACCCTCTGAGACTCTTGCAGTTGAATCACACAACGTTTTCTTGAGCAGCATCTGTGCAGCAGAAATCTTCAGCCTCCAGAAAGGCTTGGGAAGACAGACTTCTTCCTTACATGTGGTTGCTTTTGTCAGCACATAAATCAGCCCCTGAGAGGCCTCAGAGAAGTGGTGTTGATCCAGGGGAGAGTGCCTTGGACGGATAGAAGAGGCAAACTGCTCTAAGTCTGGCTGAGAAAAACTGGGAGCAGAGAAAAGCTCAGGAGCCCAGAATTTATAGTTTTAAAATTTTCAAGATGCTTTTTGTGATAATGTAACTTCCTCAACAGACAATTCCACAGGAAATTACAGAACATTTTCAGGGTGTATTATTTAGCTCCAAAAGATGGGCATCATGCATTTCAGAACATTGCAGACACAGCAGAAGAATCCCACAGGAGACTGTACAAGGAAGAAACTTTCAGTATCAGACAGTTCCTCATAGGCAGACACTGATCTCATGGGACTTGAAAGGACTTTTGCTACTACTTCTGTTGCAGCAAAATCATATTTTCCCAGCTCTCCAGGGGGTCACAAAATATTTCTAATTCTCTGGAACATCCAAGGGTTCCCTTCCATATGTCAGTCATGGACCAAATAAACGAGGGAATAGGTCTAGCAAATGCCCTTGGAAGAAAGGCCATTTGTAGCAAGAAAAACAAACCCAGTGAAGCACTGGAGGTCCATCTGGCCTCATGACACTCATAAAATTGCAGCTGTCCTGTCTCTAAAGAACAGTTGCTTCACTAAAAGCCTGCATAGCTTAGCAGAAGTCTCTGCTTTCCATCAAGGATGATAGAGCAAACTCTTGGCATATAGCAGGAAACTTCCTCTCCCAGATATAGCAGAAACAGCCTCTAGTGCTCGTATCTTCCAACCACTTAGAGTTGCTTTAACAACCTCCATGACTGTTATTTCTCTACAATAGTCAAAGCATCTGGGTTTCTATCAAAGAAGTCAAAGACGCTTGCAGGGTCTTTGGCACACACAGAACTGATTTCACTATTTTCCTTTTCAGCTTCTAGTTTCTCAGCAACTGCTTTGGCAGTACCTTCAAGTGGATCAGCCTCAACTGTTGTCAGCTTACAGCATCCCAGTTTGCATGCCCTACTTAATTGCTTGAAATTCAGAGGTATTGAGCACCTGAGATTTCAGTGGAATTTAATGAGAGCTGTGTCTGCTTTCTCACCTCTGAAAAGTGAGGCCCAGAGGACTTCTTTTGAAAACGTCAATCGCTATCCTCTACTCTGACTTCCCATATTATTTCCAAACAAGCATCTATCACTCCCTATGCTGGTAGATTTAGCTTTTGAATTTTAAGTGTCCTGGTCAAAGGCATCAATTTTAGTCCAACTTTATCTGGTTTAAAAGGGACAGGGATTATATTACTTTGTAATTCCCTCTTAACTTTGTTCTACTCTGTATCAGATATGAATTATTGACAGAATCACCCCAATCTGTCACATTTGATGAGACACTCATACCATGGGATACATTAAATGGAGAATATAAGCTTAGAAGCATATGCCAGAAGTGAATCTTAACAAGAATTAATTTCTAATTCAGTGCATGAAACAAACAACAATGAAGAACATTATGAAGCTTTGTGACCTAACAGTAGTACTAATAATGAAAGGTTTCAGTGAAGTGTAATAGGGTAAACTAGAGTCCCTTGTGGAAAAAAAAAGAAAAAGCTTAAAAACAGACACATGCACAAATACATACATACAGTTTTACTAACAAATATGATTTAAGGACCAGATTCCAAGGCTTTTAGTCATGTTAAATGATACCTTCCCATCCATGAATGACCCCATTGAACCAATGGCACCATTTGTGCAACAAGGTACTATTCAGCTCAGGAATAAAGTGAAAGGAATCAGAATCCAGCCCAAAGTTAAAAGTAAACAGGAAATTCCAGCACCATATCTGACAGTAGTCAACATTAAAAAAGAGTCAGCATTCTCCAGTGGTTCACATACAAAGATATAGCAGCCATCTCCACACACCAGAAAATAATTGCAATATCACTTATGACTGTTAGCATAGCATCTCCATTATGTATTTACATGTAGATGTTGATTAGAGAACTCAACAGAGAACAGGGTCTACTGTGCTGGGTATGTAATACTGGATAGTGCCTGCTCCAAGGATGTTATGATCCAGTAGTGTGGCCAGACAAATGAGTATACAAAACAAGTGGCTATGTGACATGGTCATATACAGCTTAGCAATGGAGCTAGAAACAAAATTCTCAAGGCTAATGCGGTGTCTAACTCTTGTCACTGCTGCATACCTTGTGTGACAACCACCACTACGGTGCTTCACAGGCAATGTACAAATATTGCCAGATGATCAGTGGGGAATCATCTGGCTCATTAGGTATCCCTGAGGCCCTGGCATTGCAAGTTTTTGTTCAAAGACCCTTTACTTGGAGCAGTGTTTCATAGTCATTGCCTGATGGATGAGGAGCGGATTTGACTCGGCTAGGTGGCTGCCTAGTTACTAGGCATTGCAGTGTCATGCACATGGTCAAGGACACAACACATACGAAATTTTAACGTCAAGCCATGGTAAGAAAGAGACCAGGGGCATAAATTACTGTAAAAGATATGGAAATGGTTTATAGGGAAGAAATAGAGAATGCAGGAACACATAAAATATTAGCTTGGTAGCTAACCCCTCCCCCTACATCATCTTGGTAACTTTGATGGAATATGTCTTCTTGGTAAAATTACATGAGATTTCAATATTGTGAGAAAAACAGCAAGGAAATGGAAGTTATTCCAAAAAATGTTACTTGTCTGCAAATGCTACTGAAATCCTAGAATGTATATTAATTGTAGATGAGAATGGGCAATTTGGCTTGCATGTTTTAAGCAGAGAAAAAGAGAACACTGAAACTGGAAGAGTCTTTCTGAGCTACTGAACTTGCTCCTCTTCACAGACTGCATCGAATGACTGTAATTAGCTAAGTACTAATTAAAAGCTTCAAAAAGAAGGTTGTACTACAGTTGTGGAGAGATAAAGTTTATTAACAGTTGAAGCACAGTATCTTCAAACCCAGGAAAAATCCCAGTGAAACAACTGCTGAAAGCAACTACATGGACCAACAGAAAATTACAAAACTAAGATCAGTGATACAGCATATCTGAGATGCAAAGAAATGACACGCCGTTGATGGTTAGGAGGAAAACCAACACTAATGAAGGCTAATTCCATAAATAAAATTAATTTTATTCTCTTTTTCACTAGCAATTCTTTCCTCAGGAGAAGGAAAAAGAAACAGTAAAACAAACTTCTGCTTCTCTTGTCAGCAGGTGTGATGAACAGAGCATAAATGCAAGCATGGACAAATAGACAGACAACAATCCATGCCAAGTTTATCTGTTTGACCACAGATGCCAGTAATATTGCCTTCCACCAAACTTAAGTCTAAACAGCAACTCACTTTACTGATGTAAAATATGTTGCTGAGGTTCAACTAAGGGGGGCTCCATTGCTGGGTTGTTGTCTACCTGATGTGCCTTAAAAGCGATTGAAACTCCTTCATGTAAAATAAGTTTCAGACGGTGCCCCACAAGACCTTCCTGAAAAGCTCATGTTGTACATGAAAAACAAAGGCAGTACCTTCCCATATGTAACGATAGCCAAAGGATGTGCCACATGCTTTCCTGCTGTTTGCAGACTGCTATGTATAGGACAGTAGCAGTATCACATACCATGCACAATGCCTGACTGTGCCCACAACAGGGCATCCTCTTCCTACTAATACCTCTGAAGTTTTACATACTTACTTCCTAAGGAAATACAGGAGTGTCATTATGGATTCTAACTTTGTTAGAGGGCTTTACTTCAGGCACACCAGGTTTTCCTGGTGACAGTGGTAGAGCTAGAATCCTCCTTTTCCTTTTTGCCAGAATAGGAACTACAAGATTCAGCTCATACCACTAGGGTTCAGAAGTGGCAGAACAAATGGAGAGTGAACACTCACCTGTTTACTCCAGGAACCACATATAGCATAGCCTCCCAGAGATGTCCCCTCGTATGCGTCACAGGGCTGCTCACAGCTATGCTTGGTATCCATCCTATTCTTCAGTTATTTTCATCTTATAACAAAGCTTAAGAAACATTATCCACTGGCTTCACAAACACAGCCCACCGTAGCTGCTTACTCTAAATCTTCAAGTGTTTTCACTCCCTGCTCTGTGACTACATCACATTCACCATCATCAACCTCACAATTCAATCTTTTCCTATACCATGACCCCTTCTTCACCGCACTATCAAAAAATTTCTTTTAAATTAAATGCTAAATTGAGCTAATGACTTCTGCACCAGCTTGATTTACCAAAAGACTAATCAGACAGCAATTTAATTGACACACTGCTGAAGAGAACACTGAAGTTTCATCTGAGCAGGTTACCATCACCGCTGCTTCTTTTTCCCACTAACAGAGCCACTGAAACTTCTTAGAAGTACTGTGTGTTGTTCAGTGCTAGCTTAACTTCCTCATTTGGAAACTTTACATCTTTTCTGAAGATAGCTTCTGGCTCTTTCTCTCCAATCGTGAACAGACTATTTGAATGAGAAGGAGAAAAATAATTAAAAAGCATAGTAACAACAATCCCTCCTCTTTATTCGAATTTCTCAGCTCTCAAAGCTTTGAATATACTTTAGAAAAGGTGGTAACCTTTTTAAATTAGCTTTGCCTTCTCTTTCCATGCAGCAAAAATGACCTAAAGAATCCTTACCTCAGGACTAACTAAATTGCACCCATTAATGAACTCTGTAAGGTACACACATCATAGGCTGGTGACTTTGCCCTGTTTTCTGATCAGGATAATGATTACATCTTTCTATGACTCTTCTCAACACTATCTAAATGTGTAATATTACAAATAATAGGGACATTAATTTTTGTTGCTTAAATGAATGAGAATCACAAGCATGTGAGCTAAATGTTCAGTGGCAATTATATATCCAGTAATAAATGAGGTCAAATAACATAAGAAACTTACTACTATAAACTTTACAAAAATCTTTATTTACATCAGAATTTTGAACATTATTGTGCTCTTGCATAGATAAGTACGATTTCAGACATGCGTTATGTTGAAACAACGTATTGATTGGCAGATATCTTCTGGGTGCAACATTCTTTATTCAAAATTTGTCTTAGAAAATTAAAAAAAAATATTGGAAAACATAGAATTACTTGCCTAATCTTCCTTGTGGCACACTGTCAGCAGTTCTGTACAGCAAATTCATGGAAAGACTGACTTATAAGGTCCCTATTCACTTACTCCAGGTCCTCAACACACCTGTAAAATTCCTGGCTAAGATAAGGTTAAGGTTTAAAAATACTAAATATCAAATACATCATGCTGCAAGCTTTCAACTTCTTGGCCCAAAATACTGTACGGGGACACACTATCATTTTCACTGCTTGGTAACATCCATAGAAAGGGTGGAAGGCTCAAGGCATGTCACATGGTGGCCTACCAACAATGAATTTACTCCAGATAGCAATGGTCCTGAATCTATAGCAAAGGAAAACAAACAGCAGCAAGGTGGCCTTGAGATATTCTTAAGAAGGCAGAAGACGTGCACCATCCAGAGATCTATTTCAAATTGAACCCTGGGAATTAGATGAGAAATGGTCATTTATTCATAGCTCTTCCCAAAGGGTGCCATAAAAGAGGTCTTTAGAGACTGCGAACAGGGTTTCCTCTGCAAAAAGCCTGGCTCCCACGTTTTCACACCACATTCTGTAACTTGAACCTATATTTAATTCATCTTTCCCTTCAGACTACAGGGTATTTAGCCATCTGTGACATGGTTACACCAGCTACCAGATTCCCTTTGCTGCTATGAACGCTGACAATTCAATAAAGTATAATTGACAACCTTTTTAAAAGGACCCAGATTAAGAATAATTAGCACACAAATGAGTAATGCTCAAGATTCCAGCGATGTAGTGATTTGATCAAATTCAGCATACTTTAGGAGAGATACACTGAGCAGCAGTATAAAGAATGATCAGATTTATTGCAAGAAAAACACACAACAGATATTTTCTATTTATATGGTCACATTCCTTATTAATTGAAGATTAGCCTCAGAAAAAAAGGTATTGTGAGGAAACCAAGAAATTCTTTAAATAATCGTGATTTAGAAAGTAAAGAAAACATTCATATCATTAAATGTCATGACACACAAGAGTGATACAATACTGAGGGAAAGAGCTAAGTCATGGATAATACAATACATATGGAGAAACTCTACACTTAGAAAGAAGATTAACCTGGAGTCCCCTGCATGGGCTCCTGTCTGTGTGTGCACACAGACGCACATATACCTTTAATCATGTATTCCTATGAAGGGATCTGGGTAGTTAGGCAGAAAGGGATGCTGGAAAGGATAGCTGACTACATTAAGAACCAAAAAGAAAAAAAGAGCACCAATGAGTCCATGCTGACCTTTTCTCGTGGAGCTGACAGACAGAAGTCAGAGAGACACAAGAGAGAAGGTCTAGCACACTCTAAGTATATATACTGAGAATATCTAACAAGAAAAGCAGTGCAATCTTTCCATCCTGGTGGAGATTTGCTTTGACGTTGGATGAGAAGCATGCAGCACAGATGAGTTTTGTGATCACAGAAAGTTTATCTTCTTGTAGTCCTTTGGGAGGTACCCTGTACTTTACATTACCAGAAATGAAGCCTTTCCACCATAGAGTATGGCAGCACTGCTGACGTAATGCAAATTTCTGTCCAAGTACCTTCCTGGGGCTCTAGGACCCTGTGCTGTGCAGCACAATGAAACTGTAGCGTACCCTGCCTCTCTCCCTTCATCGCTGCAGGCCAGTAGGAGAGGAGTGCTTTGACTTCTATCACCTCTCTCAGGCACCTCGATGAAGCACAAGTAAGATCCATCACATATCAAAACAAGGGTACAGAGCACAGAAGTATCATAGAGCAAGGATCTGTCAGTCTGCTGGCCCCAAATTAGAAGTGCTACCTAAAGTGCTAATACAGACCTCACTGTCAGATATCTCAGCATTTTTTCTCAGTGTCACAGGACTACATCCTTGTGTCATCCCAGTAGGTTGTGGAGGAGGGAGGGTTAAACCTTATTTTGCGGAGAGAGGATGATGCATCAGGCAGATTCCTGAGAGACTTGCCTAAGGTGGGAATGTCAGCCCACTAAACTGTTGACTCCACATTATGTTGCAGCTTTACAACTCTCATTATTTGGTCTTCAACTGAAAATTCAGCCATATTATTAGTGTAATTTATTTCAAACAACACCAGCTGGTCATGATGAGGTTCTCATTAAAACATATCACCATGATAGTGTGTGTATATATATATATATATATATCACCAGTGGGCTGTAACTCTCAACAAAGTCTGCTCTTACTGATACAGTCACTTCAGTGGATGTACTTGAGTTAAGCCATACTGGCAAGCAAGCGACAAATTGGGCTGCTGCATGCGCACTGGTGTTGCTTTTTTTTCATGCACAGCCTTGCAACATCAGGATGAACATCTCCCCTTGTTGTTAGTGTTGCAGTAATTGAGTCCACTGTGGAAACACCAGAAATCTACAGGAGACACCATCTGTCTTTTCAAGGCTTTGGGAACAGTATGGGAGAAGCACTGGGAATGGGCAGAGCCACACCATGTCCCAGTTGCAAGGTGGCTGCATTCATAGGCTTTCCTATGTGCTCTCCTTCAGCATGATGCACAACTCAGCCTGAAGACTTGGGACAAGGATGGGAAACTCACATGAAGACTCGTCATCAGTGAGAACATTCCAGAGACTTCTGAAATGGGCTTAACCTCTTCTGGTCAATGCTGGAGTTAAGAAGAGATCTTTGATTTTAGTCAACATCACCCCTACAATTTAAGATGCGCAATATCAATGACAGGGCATCTCTGTGCTAGATCTGCTCTGTGAGGGGCATCTGACCAGATGATTTTCTAGATGTTACTCCTCCCTACCTAAGCTATTCTGTGAATCCAGGTTTAATTCTATAAAATATAGAAATCTGGTCAGGAATTGAGCTGGTCTTGGACTGTTGTGGGTTTTTTTTTTCCCTTTCTGTCATGGTACAACTTCTATGATTGATTTTTTTTAGCATGGAACAAGCTGTAGATGTGTTTCAGACAGGGAAAAATGTCTTCCAAGGAGATGTCTCTAGTTGGTTGAGATGGAAAGGAAGGACAACCTTGTCTCATATAGGGCAAAAATTAATTTTTGGCCACATTTCAGACAACTGTATTTATTTTGTTAGGTTACTTCCTATTCTGTAAAGTTCACTCAGCTTTGTCTCCATTACTAAGCAGGCATGCTTACTGAAATGTGCCAATTTAGTCCAGCCTATATTTAGATGCAGGAAGTTTTATTTTACTTTAATAATACCTTTTGCAAGTGATAAGAAGAACACTCTTGGTTCCATGCTACCACAAATCTTTCATTTGTGGTAGCTAATGAAAGTTTAAAACCTATTAGATTACAGAAAGCAGGGGTAAAAGTGGCTCTAAATATGGTCCTACCTCCTCACTGGCAAGGTAATGACAATATTACCAGTGACCCACCAAAGTCTTTTACCCAAAAATTCCCTTGTGAAAGTTATGTACTGTAAGCCTTATTATAAATGTGAGTAGTGGTATATCTTCATACCAGCCCAGGTATACTACATGGAGGGGATCACTAATTGCCAAGCTTATTTTTCTACATAGCATCAGTAAAGTCTCAAAATAGTCTTTAAGTGAGACTTAACTGGTGCATAAAATCTTGCTGGCACTCTAATAGAGCCTGGAGGGCTCAGTTTTGATAAACTCTCAATTGCAAAGGGTAATAGGAGACTCAGGTAAAGTTAAAGCATGTATGCTAAAAACCTAAGTGAATAAGAACGGGGCTAGAGTGAGACAGAGAAAAGGAAGGTCAGGAACACTATTAACCTTGGCATATAGATAACCGTGAAGCACAGCACCACATGAATGCCTTAACGCCACACATGAACCTGGCTAAAGTAACTTGGGTGCCTTTGGATGCACCACACAACTGGACTAACCAGCTCCCAAGGAACTGAGAGCTGACACTGTTCAAACACAGTTACCTAGCAGCCAGTTTACCTGGGAAATGTTCCTTCTCCATATATGTAAATTTCTTTTCTTAGGCTCCCAGATTTGGGAGGAAGTCCAGGTCCCAAACCTGGAAGCAAGTACATTCATCTCACCACCAGCTATGCAAAATTTAACATCCTTGGTACCTGTACCAAAAGGGGTTTCACAGAGACACAAGAGGAAGAATCCCAGTTTCACAGCAAGACAAGCAATTCTTTACTTTTAAGCAAAGCCTTTAAAAAAGGATTTCTCAAATTTGCTTTACACAAGTATTTTTACACAAAGACAAGCATATCATGGAGAAGACATTCTGCTCTTCAAGATAGCATCCCCTGCAATGCAGTGTGCAAATGCTGTGGTTAAATCTGTTACATAGTTTAGATCAGTCATTTAAAACAGGGGTTTTTTCTTATTATAGTCTTCACACAAATCAACACTTGATGACTAAGATTTCTGGCCTTACAGCCCTAAAAGAAGCTCCCACTTCTTGCTATATATTTCAAGGCTACATTTTCAAATGCATGTGGCTCACACAGAAAACATAACAAGAAGATACTGTTTGCTGTATTCTGTCTAGGATGGTCCCATAAATAACACACCAGTTCAAAATCATGCCGATAAAACCTCATAAAAGTACCATCCAGTTTGTCACATGTTTATCATTAAAAGGGAGCAGGCATATTTATGAAGCTTCATTCTCAGACTGTGTAGCTTCATCAAAAATACAAAAAGAAAAAGAACAAAGCACTTCTTGCAGCAACTTACAGCAGGTACATTCAAAAAGGCTTTTTAATGGCTTGGGTCTTGATTTTGCATAGTTGAAGGGCCAGCCCAGGAAAAACAACATGCTGGATTTCATGTTTGGATAGAATGCATCCCTGTCTAGCTCCATAATCTTTCATATAATCTTTCATATACTTTATAAGTATAGAATGACTAGGGACTGTTACCCCTGTTTCAAGGCAAAGACAGGTGAAAAGGAGAGTGGAAGATTGCGCAAGTGTACATAGAGTTTAAAAGGGATTTTGAGGGGAAGGGGTAGGAATTTGGGAGGAAATGCATGTCTGTATGTGCATGCATGCAATTCTTGCTTATCTTGTTCATGAGCTTTTCTCTTGACTGAGGTGTGTGAATTACTGTAGAAATGTAGAAGTAGAAGTGCTCTCAAGAGGACATCTGTTTCACATCACTGACAGATGTCTGTCTGAGCCATATTCAGGATTTGAAACAAGGATTCCAGAATATCCTTAGAAACTCTGTTCCAATGCTGTACCATCCCCATAGCCAGAGCATCTCTCTGAATTCTCTCTTGCTTCAGTTTACTCCACTCATTTCTTTTTTCACCATTTTTAGACAAGGAGAGCAGGTGTCTTGTTCATTACAAAATTTTTAATATTTTGCATACTTTATGTGCATTACGCCTATTTCCCTTCAGAGAAAAAAGAACTCAGTTAATTCACCTTTTCCTTAGAAGATGTTTTCTAAGCTTTGTTCTTTCTCCTTTCAAAAGGAGAAAGATTTCCAAATTGTCTATACTTTAAAATGTGCCATCACCATTGGACATAGATGTATTATTCCTAGGACAGGCCCCACTATCCAGGGCAGAACTAAGTAGTTGCTTCCCAGTTATTCACAATGTTACTATTAATTCACATTGTAATGGAATTTACTTTTCACATATCTTCATGTTTCCAAATTTCATTTTATTTGTGCTGAGTGCTAAGCCTCTTTTCTGAAAACTGTTCCCAAACTAGTTGTTTCCCATTTAATATTTGTTCATTTGATTTTTTCCTTCCTCAAAAGTTATACTTTGCACCTGTCTTTATTGAAATTAATCTGATTGATTTCGGACCATTTCTTCAATTTATAAAGCTCATTTTGTATTCAAATCCTGTTTTCTAAAGTGTTTGCAGCTCCTCCTTTTTCAGTATCATATGCAATTTTGAAAAGGTTTCTACATATTCCATAATGAAAGCTTAAAATATTGAATAATACTGGACCTAAGAGAGACCTCTGTGGTATCTTATTTGATGTTTGCCTAGTTTGACAACAAACCTTTGATAACTGCTTTACCGATAAGCCAAATTTTTCCAACAGTTTTGCACCCATTATATAATAACTTCATTTAAACCATATTTCTCCTGTTTACTTATGAAAATGTCATGTGGATATGTGTCAAATGCCTTCCTAAAGTCAAGATCTATCCACTGGGCCAGTTAACCTGTCAAAGAAGGAAATGAGATCGCTTTGATCTGATTTGTTCTTGACAAACCCATGCTGGCTGTTTCTTATCACCTTATTTTCCTCTAGGTGTTTACAAATTGATCGTTCAATAATTTCCTCCTGCATTTTTCACAGCATCAAAGTCAAGCTGACTGGCCTATAATTCCCTGGGTCTTCCTATTTCCCGTTTTAAAGACAGGTCCTGTGTTTGCCTTTCTTCCATCCTCAGGGACCCCACCCATCTTCCATGAGCTCTCAGAGATAATTGCTAATAGTTCAGTGATCACTTCAGCTAACTCCTGAAGTACTCCAGGGTGAATTTCATCAGGCTTTGCTGACTTGAATATAACTTATCTGAATATTCTTTAACCTGTGCATCTTATTCCTGTATAACGAACAGCCTACTGCCCAGTGTGTATTATACAGTTTTAACACTCAGAGGCAGTATTCCTAATACTGTCATTTTAATTCATTTTGACCCATAAAAGAGTTGCCCTTCACTCCACAATGTCAATAAAGAAGAGTGGCTGTATGCACTAAATGGATAGGAAAGATGTCCTTAAATCCAAACATATGATGTTTTAAAAAATGTCTGTTATTCTGTCTCTGGAGACTAAGCACTCTGTGGACAGCAGCCCATATGAAGCCCAGTTAAACTTCAGCACCCTCTCATGACCCCAAAGCCTGCTTCAGGGCAGGTCCAGGGTTTGCCTAGTTTCAGCAGCTCAGAACTTGAGCTTTTTGCTTTATCTGAGTGAAATCCAGACATCAGCTATTTCACCTATTTTTCCCAAACTCGGAATCATTTCCAAAACATGCAACCCACCTATACATTCAAGCATCATATAAAATGTAGTAGGGACATCCAGCAGGAGATGAAACTAGAATACATCAACCTAGAATTATACCTATGGTGATGTACTGGTTCTCTTCCTCAAATAAGGTTTCCTCAAGCTAGGTATAGCTACAGAATTACCCTTAGCTATTGTCCTCCTGTGTCACCAGCTCCGCTCCTGTTTACAAAGCAGTTCTTACCTCTGCTTCTCAAATGCACACTTGACATATTTGGTGGTACTTGCAATTAGGGCAGGTGAAGCCCACTGTTCGTGTTTTCCCTTCTGTCTTTTCTACACAAGTATTTCTTGCTGGGGACCAAAAAGACAAAATATTGATTTTTTCTTTTTCTCTCTCTCTCTTTTTCTTTTTTTCTAAATGACTTGTTCTTTTTTATTATGTTATCCTGGCAGTTTTAATTTCTTACTGCCTACTTTGATGTAGCAACCTAAAGAGAGCCAAAGATGAAGATCTCACGCTAAGGCCTTGAAACAAAAGATACAGCATCTTCTCTCTGTCCTTCAGAAAAAAGAAATAGAATGGCTTAGTTGAAAGAAATCCACAGCGAGGAGGCTGTGAAGGAACCTCTCTATTTCCTTACCTGTCAATTAACACAAAGGATGACTTTGGACATCAGAATGGCCTTTCTCACAAGCAGGAATCCATCTTTCAAACTATTAATAGCCTACAAAATTATTCTAACTCCAATCCCATGATCAGCTTCTTGGCAGTCAATGCTGTGTGTGCCAGGAGGAGTCTCAGGGAAGCCACCAGGAAGCCACATGAGCACAAAATCACCACAGGGCTGGCAGCTGGCAGAAGCAAATGAAGGGACTTTGAGGAACCACATTTCACAAGCATGCAAGCATAACATCTGTAATTCAAGTGGGGATTCCTGGAAAAACACAACTTTCCTACTGCTTTTATACCCACAGAAAACATCACTAAGTTAAGGGCTTCTGAGTTAAAATTACTTAAAAATTATTTATTTCAAGAAATAACTTAGGGGGAAAAGAAGTCCCTGAGGTCAAAAATAACCAGAAATAGCCATTGGTGCCACCCTTAAGCTCTGCCTATACTTCAGCACAGAGTTATGGAGTAGGTCAGACTGCACCTCAGGCAGTGTCCACACAAAGCAAGGGCTAGTGTGGCATGGTGAACCCGTGGCCTCTCTGGGCATCCTCTTCCTGGGTTAGGCTGCCATCCCAGGGACCAAATGTGCCCTCTTTACATCCTGCATCCTTGCACCCTGTGACTGTGTGCCTCTTAGGAGAGCCCAGCTGCCAGTCTTTTTTGTCCACACATCTTTCTCTACATCTAGCCTGGTGCAGTGTGTAGGTCTGTCCCACCTGTGGCACCAGGTTTTGCATTTGCCTTTGCTGAACTTTGTGAGGTTCCCTTCAGATCATTTCTTCAGCTGTGACTTACTATTTCTGCACTGGGATCAGCCAGCAACAATCCTGCAGAGAAGCAGAAATACAAGACAAGAGAAAGACCTTGTTTTTCTTAACTGTAAGACACTTCTGTTCCAGAAAGGAATAAGCCCCCAATATGTTAATTACAGCCAAATAGCACAGACATAAACCAACAGTAAGCTCTGAAGCAAGAGCAGAGGAGCACATCCTTATCCGTACCCATATTTGAGGTTCCTTTCCATTTATGAGGAGTGAGGCTTGGAAGCTGAGCTGCAGTTCAGGCCAAGTACAGCTCCAGCAGGACTGAAAACAGGGGAAAATAAAGAAATTATGTTCAACTTCAGCACAGATTAATGATAAATATAATGATTCTTGTACTCTAGAAGCAGAGAGATCAGGCTTATTGCAACACACAAAAAAGCACAATTTGACAAAAATATGTTCTGCCATAAAACCAGACAACATGCTTTCTAGCATTAGTTGCATGAAGAGGCTTCCATTAATGCCTCTGAAATAAAAGCACAAGCAATTCACAGCCCTTAAAATCATTCTGTCTGCTTTCTGTGACCAAAGCAGGCTCAATGTTTTCTGAGGCAACAGGCTGTAGGTCATAACGAGACATCTCTGGCCTTTATTTTTACAAGTATGTGCACCTCACCTTCTTCTCTGTTTACTCTTAATGCATTCTGTGAAGATAAAGATCACAGAAAACCTGAAAATACACACCAGCAACAGACATGCCCTAAGGTATTGGCAGAATCCACTCCACTAATATCAGTGTGTTGCCAATTTTTGATTTGGTTCCAGGGCTGAAGTTGTACTCTCCTTGTCTTCATCAAGAACTACCAAAAAAATGGTCATCTTCAGTACATGCTGAGCAACTCCAGCAGTCTCCAGTAATCATAGAATGCTTTGAGTTGGAAGGGATCTTTAAAGGTCATCTAGTCCAACCCCCAACAGTGGGCAGGGACATCTTCAACTAGATCAGGTTGCTCAGAGCTCCATCCAATCTAATCTTGAATGTTTCCAGGGATGGGGCTTCTACCATCTCTCTGGGCAACCTGTTTCAGTGTTCTACCACTCTCACTGTAAAAAGTGTCTGTCTTATGTCTAGTCTAAATCTAAATCCTTGCCCTATCACAACACGCCCCGCTAAAAAGACTCTCCCCATCTTCCTTACAGGCCTCCTTTAAGTACTGAAAATCTGCAGTAGGTCTCCCTGGAGCCTTCTCATCTACAGGCTGAACANAAACAGTCTACCCATCAAAACCAAAGTCCAAATAGACAACATCCATAGCTGTTCCCTTGTTCATTATTATAGTCACTCCATCATAGAAGGTCACAATACTTCCCCTTGGTGAAGCCATGCTGGATGTCTTGAATCATCTCCTTGTCTTCCATATGTCTTAGCTTCTATGAAGACCTGTTCCATAATCTTCCCAGGCACAGAGATGAGGCTGACAGATCAGTAGTTCCCAGGGTCCTCCTTTCTACCATTTTTAAAAATGGGTGCAATGTTTCCCTTTTTCCAGTCACCAGGGAATTTACCTTTCTGCCATAACTTTTCAAATATCATGGAGAGTGACTTGGCAACTACATCAACCAATTCCCCCTTGCCAGTCTTGCTTATCAGAAGGGGAACACTTTCTTCGACCTTCCTTTTCTGGTTGACATACCTGTAGAAGCCCTTCTTGTTTTTATCCTCTTCCCCCTTCAAGTTTAGTTTAAAGCCCTGACAATGAGCACCACAAGCTCGTGAACAAAGACCCACTCCCCCCATTGAGAAAGCAATGTAGAATAAGGTGGCAGAGGGAATGAAGTATCAGTTTCATGCATATTTGCCCTAGGCACACTTTAAAACTAAGCTCTCCTCTTGTGAGTTAGACTGGTGTTTTCCTGTTGTGCCCCCTCAAAAAAGATGCCTCCAAAATGTGTGTTGACCATGCATCTGCATACTGGAGAGGTGAAGGGCCCTTCTCACTGGCTGCAGTGACAAACTTCAAATGGGCTGTGATAACGAGGGTCTCGTTTCTTAGTATATACAATGTACTAACCGTGTTAACATATATACCAACATATGTTGGTATGTTCCTGCAGTTTTCCCATCAAGCTGAAAGCCAAGAGAGATCTCATGAGATTACATGTACTTGGTAGTCTGTAAGAAGACTCTTCTCTTTAACCTGGCCTGAGGTGAGATCTGGACAGGTCTTTACCCTGCTCATGCAGGATGCATCTCCTCTACTAATTCACCAGAATTCAACTTTAATTCAGCTGCTGCATTGAGATCTCTGAGCCAGAAGATATGTTGTTTGCTTAAAAACTTCATTTTATTCAGGGAGAACAACCAAAACCCAATGAAGTTATTTCTATGTGGGTCATTTTCTCCAAGATATATTTCAAAGTATATATTCAATGTGTTCCTTAGTCATGGTCTGGAGAGCTGCCCATGAACAGGTAGAGGCAGTATGGACTGAAGGGAAGGTCTTGGTTGCTATCCATTTCTGAGGGAATGACTATCTCAGTGAGAGAGAACTGGGTATCAGTAATGTGCATTTCACAGAGAAATCTCAAATAAGTGATATAAAAGCTCTTGACTATTCCAGAGAGTCAAATAATAAAATCTGCCCTGAACAATTTAGTAGCTGGATGGGGAACCAAACTCACTCCTCCCTCTGGTTTCTCTGATGCTGGCAAGGAGTGTGTCTTTCTTTGGTCAGGGGGAGTGCAAATTTGGCAAGCCATGTGCTGATGTGACTTTCTTCAAAGTTAGCAAGAATGGCTGCTTCTTCTGCTTATGCAGCTAAGTCGCCCCTTATCAAGAATGTCAGTCAGATGCGAGGCTTTTCTCCCAGTCTTCCTTCATGTTTTTTAGCAGTCTTCAAGCTCATTTCTTTGTTCTTTCAACAGAGCAGGTGATCTGTGTTGGGAAGCCTGTAAAATAAATTGATGAACTGTCTGAAAAGCACAATGAGGTTCAAGCAGACTCTCTGTTGTTTGTTTGGGTTACTTTTAAGAGTACAGCCATGCTATTGGAAGCAGGTGGTCAGATCTCCAGCTGATGTAAACCAGTACGGCTTTACTGACTTTAGCGCAATGGGGCTACTTCTGGACAGGCCCTCACTGCTTGTTACTTGGCTGCTGGAGAAGCAGCAGAAGATCCAACCCATCTATTTGTGCATGCTAAATAATAACTACCTTTTTTCCTTCCAGTGGAGTCAGGATAGTGTTGCTTTCCTGGGGTACCATCATAAACAAGATGCTGAGGGTACATCTAAAAATGCTGTCTAAACCACTGCAGGACAGGATTCAAAACAAAGGAGAGCTGAAAGTGCCAAACTATGTCTGCAAAATGCAAGCCTGCAGTTGTGCACTCGGCTGTTCTGAGGATGTGCAAAGGGCATGCCATATTTGCATATACTTCAAATGTGCTGCTGGCATGTAAACACCTCTGTTATGAACTACAGCTAGCTAAGGGAAACAAAATTAGAAAACAATTAGACCTATTTTTGATGCCTTTCCCTTCTTCTCAGCCACTCTTCTGTTTCTCAGCCAGGTATATTGTTCACTCTGAGATGGTAAGACAGAAGCATAGAGATATAAAGATATATAGATAATGGTAAAGATATAGATGTGCCTTTGGATCCCATTGCATTTTTCACTTGTACCAACACCACCTGTGTCCTGGTCTGACTTCAGCTCAGGTAATTCTAGCCTGCCTTGCTAATTATGCATGTTTTCTTTCTTACCTTTCTGTCCTAAACAGTCTCCCTTCCTCTGGTGCAAAGCTAGTAACTACAACACATCACTTGGGCACTGCCAACTTGAGGTTCAGCTTGTATGTCCTCTGCTTTTTAAACACCTCCCAGTGTCATTACACCTTTAAGGGAATTTATGGTTAAAGTGACTTATTTGCAAAGATAGACCTCCAAATCCACATTTGGTTTAAGTGTAAAATCCATGGGGTTTGCACCTAGCAAAATTAATCCTGGGAGGAAAGGAGGGAAGACTTCTTATGTGATTTCTTTATCACGGAAGTAGACAACACCTATTCACCTCAGAACTACACTGTAGAGATGAGATTAGCACCCAAGGATCATCTTCAGATGCCATGTATTTTAACTCAAAGTATTGTTTTCTCTAGAAGACATTCTCATCTGCTGCTCTCTTCCACTACCTCTGGCCCTCTAGCACAAGTCCATTATAACCAGGTCTGGTATGAGAAAGGCTGTTAAACAGACTTTGCACAACTTTCACTTCAGGGCTGCTAAATAAAGAGGCAAGTGTTTGGCTACTCATAGTCATTTCCATGGCTCTGGTGTTCCTGACCTGCTAGGGTCAGTTTATGGCTGATTAATTGGCCACATTCCCTTCTGTGGCTTAAGGCACAGTGTATGTAACCTCCTTTCATTCCATGCCTGGGAATGATCTCGAGTTTGAATGATTTCACATGACCTTCTGAAGGCAAACCTCCTTCTACTTATTTAAACACACAGAGTGCCTATAGAAAGCTCTTCTGTGGCAAAGAGAAACATTCTTGGATTCCACCCTACTGAGCAGTGGAAAAAAAAGACAATTCTCTTCACCTTTGATTGCTGTCACTAGCTACTAGTAATTCACTACCACAGTGTGAGGATAAATGCAGGCTTCTGGAGTCCACAGGTTCCTGGAGACTAGTCTCTTGCTTGTGAAGCCAGACAGCATTGGCCTTACAATGTATTATGTTCTTCTACATTACATTTTAACCCCCATCCCTCTTTGATGACTTATCTTGGAAGAAAATAAAAAAGCAAGCTACAAGTGGTGCATGACAAATGACAGATCACCTATCCAAAAGTTCTTTAAAGAAGAATCAGATAAAAAGATGGAAGTGAGCTGGATAATGTTAAGGTCCTCTTTTCTACCCTGTTGTTTGATGTTGGATGGAGACGAATCTTCAAGGCAAGATGTTAAAGAGAAAGAAAGGCAATGTTTTTAATGACATGTATGGACATCACTTGTGGAGGTCATCTGCACATAACTTCTAGGTTTTCTGCAACATCTGCCTTGATGGCTATAAACAATGCTCTTGGCTATATTAACAACAAAAAGTAGAGTGAGTTTTGTTCAAAACTCCACATTTTAAGGAAAATTTTGCCAGATACTCTTTTCAAGGATGGGACAAGGGAAAAAAAACCAACACAGTATTTTTTTCTCTTGCTTTTTTTAACCAGTTCCCAAAAGCAGCTTTAGAAAACTGGTAGAAGGACTTCAGTATTTACTGTGTATATGGACAGCTCACATGGATTAGAAAGAAAATGTTCTATCTTGTTTCACAGTTTGATCCANGCTCCCAGTTCTGTTTCCCCTGGGGACAACCGATGACTTCAGAATGGGAGGGATTCTGATCAAGGCACCAATGACATTTCTGTGCATTTTTGGGCTTAATGCTGTCTGATTCACTAGTGTTTTTAGAGTAAAAGGTGCAATGCATTAAACCTTAAAAGCACTGGAATTATTATGA
>VYZX01004948.1:0-26564 GCA_013401335.1 Brachypteracias leptosomus | reverse complement strand
GTTATCATAAGCATAAGGCAAATTAAGAACATTTCATATTTTAATATGTTAAAATTATATATATTTTAACAGTGGAATTCCAGGAAATAGGATTACAGAAGTAAGATTACACAGTTGAGGAAGTTAAGCCACTGCTTATATCTTATTTTTAAAAAAGACCGTGTGATCTTACTACATACAGTATTCAAGACATGGAAGCATCTTGGATGTACACAGCTTAACAATTTTCTCCAATAATTTAAAAAATATGTTTGCCCTCTCTTTTGATAAGCACTGAACTGACATGATATTGAGTATCTGCAATGATTCAAAATTCTTTCTAGACCGTTGATAGCTTAATTAAAGCCTACATTCATGTTTCTAGTAGGCTGCTTCTCTATGTGTATTTATTGACATTATATTTCATCTGGCATTTTATTTCTCAACCACAAAACATGAACACTTCACAGTCAGGTTTAATTTTTCACGCCTTTACTTACTTTGCACCAGGAGCAAACTGTCACTGTTCTAGATAACTTATGAATATTGAGCAGCACATGTCCCAGCCAAGATCACCCTGGACCTCAACTGGTACCCTTCCTGTATTATGAAAAACAATGATTTGTTTCTACTTTATGTTTTCTATCTTTTTGTCATTATTCCATGAATTTTTCTTCTGAAATTGTGTAAGTTTAGAAGGGATCCACTTTGTATGGTACAAGAGAAGCTGCAATATAGGCTTGAGAAGCAGTGACATACAGGTGTCACTACTGTAAACTACCAACTATGCTGCAGATGAAGGAAAGATGTTCCATACAGCTAGGGTGGCTTGAAGATAATCTCATGGTTGTCTTGAAATTTCCTTTTAGCCACCCTACAAACAAAATTTATGCCTCTAAAAATTGCCTTCCATAGGTATCTACTACTCTAGAGAAGGAAACCTGCTTAAATACTTCAAACTGCATATACAACTTTGTAATGTATTAGTTAAACAGAATGAATTCTACCCAGGTGTTTAAAACTCTAAGATTTTTAATGAACTTCACTGGCTGCAAAGCTATTTCAGGGAGCAGGTATTAGTACAGTAAGCCCAAAATGAAGCAATCAACAAGGTAGAAGTGAGTTTCTCTGTACAGAATAAGGGTATAGGAAACCTAAAAGTTCACAAAATTCTGACAGGAAACAGAAAATCATAAGCCTTGTTAAGGAGAGAACATGAAACTAGACAAAACCAACACATATACAGGCTTTTATAATATTAGTAGAACCCTAAAAAATGAAATGATTAAATTACAATTCCTGTGCATTATTATTAAAAATACACAATAATAAAAATGCACAAATAAAAAATGCACAAAACCAACATGATTGAATTAGAATTATTATTATTAAAAAATGCACAATATTGACACAAAAGTAATCTCAGAAACTTGGTAGAAGTAACAAGCAGTAGGATCCTACAGAATCAGAATACGCAGAACTGGGCAACATATAATCCAGACTGTCAGCACACTGCACCGGTGAAAGACTGGTGCTCTTTGATACAGGAAGACTAAAGTCAATAAAGTGAATAAGATAAATGTACATACAAACAGCACAGGATCCCCCTCTATTGAAACTGCATGCCTAAACAGAGGAAATATTGTGCATACACACAAATGAGGATTAGAAAGTAATTTCAATAGGCAAAGAAGTACTAAAGGCTAAAGACAAGCAGTAATAATAGTGGGAAGCCTTTGTTTACCCTCATGTATGTTTAAGAAAGGGTAGAAGAAAGAGATTAACTTCTTACTCATAAGCGACTCCTTGCTGAATTATATTGTCAGAGAACACTTATGTGAAGAAGCACCTCATGTTTTAGTACTGAGCAAGATCTAGTTCATGACATAAATATCAAAAAGCTGTTCTGTAACAGTGATAAAAATGCTCTTACATTCATTTTTTTTTTACAGGTAGAAGGTCAAAACCGTCTACTACATTGAATTTCAATTTTAAAGAATTAATTAAATAAAATCATAAAGCTTTTAAAAAGAAATTTAAAGCAACTGCCAAATGACAGAAACTGAGAGAGAGGGTGTATAGAGCAACTTTGAACATCCTGTTTTAGAAGCACAGAATACATCTACCACCTACAGAAAAACTTCAAGAAGGTCAAAAAGGCCAGCAATGTCAACTGGAGGACAAAGAAGGCTTTTAAAAATAAATGGATATGTTTCAGGAAGGGAAGTCATATGCTAAGCAAAGAATAGAGAAAAAAACATAAATTCTGGTAATTTTTTTATAAGACAACAATATGGTAGAGCATGAAAGATTTTGAGGCCCTACTTTCTAAAGAAATAGAAACAAGAAAGCTTTTAAGAACATACAGAAAGCAGTAAGATCTACAGGGGGTTTAAAAGAGCAACAGACTATTAACTGAGATAGTTCAGAAAAATAAAACCAAAGCAAGAAAACAAAATGAAGTCTGTTGTCCACAGAGGAGGTCAAAGACGACCCTTAACTGTGACGAAGTGTTATCTCAACAAAAATGTCAGGAGAAAAGCTTATGGAAGACAACTGACATAAAGTCTATTTGTTGCTCTCCAAGACCTGACAGCACTCACTCAAGACTTCTAAAGGATCTCTGCTGACATACTAGCAGTGGTGAATAACTTGTCACCGAAATAAACTCAGTAGCTAAAGAAAGGAAAGTAGAAAATGTGACTAACTTCAAAAAAAGGATTTCAAGATAGAGCATGGGAAATTAAAAACTAATCAGCGTGACTTCATGTCAAGGCAAATTGATAGAAATGTAGTAACAGCAGAATTAGTAAATACATGGGAAATATAATGGGAAAAGTTAACACAGCTGCTATAAAGTTATGCTTCACAATCTGTGAAGAATGCTGAATTTTTAAAAAGAGAGTCCAAATTTATCACAAAATGCAGAAGAAATGCTTTCAGTTTCTTTTTAACTTTAGGGCAACAGTTTATGGAGAGGGTGGAGCAGACAGGAATAAAAGGGAAGAAGCTAAGATTGCAGCTGATAGATTTTTTGTGCCTAAGATGGATATCATCCATCTAACTGATGCACTGTACACCACAGCAAGGGGCCTCATGAGAAGATGAGCAGAATCAACTTTATACCTGAGGTTAAGTAGTGTGTCAGGGTCAGCCTGGGCTGCTGCATAGGATCAGGTTTATTGCACAGACAGATGGTGACTATGAGCTATGACCTGTTTTCATTTGATTTGAGCTATCATGGCAGACATAGACAAGAAGATGAGACTTGTGGCAGAGGATGGAAAATGCACTGCGAATGAGCAGAACTGTAAGAATGCAAAGAATTATTCTGCCCTTAAGCCAACTAAAAGGTGTCTTGGAAAATCAGATTCTATTCCTTCCTGTGCCTGTGTGCTAAGTAAATCACTTAAATTAATCTTTTACAAGTTTTATGTTGTTCTAGGTACTTATAAGAGGTATCATTAAAAAGTCAGGAAGAAGATTAATAGTTTTGTCTTCATAGCAAAGCTTGGATACTGTGTAATAAATAATGCACATAATGTGCAGGGATCACACACTGTATAATAAAGAGATAAAATATCAACTAGTGGCTTATTACAGTGAGCTCTATCTACTCCTTGCATAAAATGATGCCAGACTTTTGGTAAGAATATAATGTAATGATGTAATTAAAAACTGAATCATGATGTATATCCTTAACTAAATTTGCACTGGCAAATCTAATTCTAAAAGTTTACTAGCTCTTAAATGCATTATTTTACAATCTTACTTGTAATCTTCTAGTCATTTAACATATTTTTGCTTTGATTTATTCATATTTAAACACATTTAGTGAGCCAATATGAATACCAAGTGTTTACACATCATTTTACAATTTGGAGTACATTGCAAATATTAACTAATTAGTCCTTTCCCGATCTGAAAGATAAGTAATATTATTTTTCTTACCAGGTTCAAGAAAGGGAATTAATTCATAATTAAGAAGGACACATCCCAAAAGGTATTATTAGCTAGGTGTGATTTCTGGCCTAAATAAATTCTCTTTCCCTCCTTGAAAATCATTCAATATTTCATCATCTGAAAATGCCCTGGGCCTCCAGCTTTACAGCCATTAAAGGCAGGGAGAAAATGCAAGCATGAGGATGGAAATACTTTTGAGAGCATTACAGTTTCACCATTTTAAACCAATCAATGTCTTTTACATTAACAGTTTGAATTATTTGATTCCTCCCTTGGAACACCATTCAGCTTTTAATTATAGATGTTAAAAATTTTCCATGCAGCAATACAGATGTATTTCTTTATAGAAATGGTCTTGATTAAAACATAACAATTACCTCATAATCCTCCTTCTTCTTACAGTCCTTTTTTTTTCTTTTTTTTTTAGTAGAGAATACAAAATGTCATTGAATTTAAACGTCCTTCTGTTTTATCTTCTGAGATAAGACAACCAATACTCCAGTATAATAGCGCACAGTCATTATCAGCACTGAGCCTGCGATATCATCACATTTACCCCACAGGAAACCTTTTCTCTTCTAGACACTTAATCAGTTGTACAATCACTCCAGTAATTCCATATGATTCAGCTCTGAGAACCAACCTCTTACCTCCTTTCAACTTAGGCATTTCTAAAACATACAACACTTCATGTAACAGGTTTTTTTTTTTATAAAATACCAGAAGGGAATACATTCAACACTCCTGAGTAATAGTTTTGGAAGAGAGGCTACTGTTTAAAGCAACACTTCAAAAGCATAAATACAAGTGAACCAGCATCAGCTACACTGGACATCTTTATACATCATAATGGTGTATAATGCATATATCATTACGTCAGTCAACCAAACTGGTATGTCTAATGGCAAAGTGCTGTCCTCTAGTTAAATACTCACTTGGGTCATAGAAACAGACTATCAATGTCATCAGGGTGCCACCCTGCATGCAGTAGCTAGAAGGTCTAGTGACTTAGGCGGTGGTTTAACTCTGGCCCAGCACCAAACTCATGTAGTTATGCTGCTGCCAGTCTCAAAGCTATGAAGTTGAGGGGCTTTTTTTAAAAAAACCCATCTATTTATGCCTTTTACTTGACTGTGCTCTGTTCTTATTACAGAGACAGGATTCCTACAGACTAACAAGATTTCAGGCTGACATAGTGGCAAGCATTGCACTTGGTGGTCTCTCATCATTGATTTTTGTTCACCAGTTCCAGAGGGGAACTAAAACAAAAAGCCATGCTGCTGCTATTTCATAAGCAAAGGTGTAGACTTTTAAAGTAGTTTATGAATTCAAGATGCTAAGTTTCACAGAAAAGCCACAGGATTTTAATATCTCAAGTTCTTCATTTCAGAAAGTTGTTTTTTGCTCCTAACTCGTGCAGACATTATGAAAATTTTCCTGTAAGATTATCAGCATGATATGACATTTCTTACCATAAATCTGAGCCATTGTCATTTCGGATCATTTTACCTCTTGAGAATGATAAGAAGAAAAATGAATAAACTTGATTTGGTCTACTCAGTTTGCATACTGTCTGGCCATCCTAGAATAATCTATAAGATCTCTTATTTCATTTATGTGAGCTGATTAACTGAAATCCAGTATTTATATTTTTTTTTGTGGCAGAAAATATATTCTCTTTTAAATTATTTCAAGTTTGCAACACATACCGATATGTAATGCTTCAACAGCAAAAGCACTCTTGATTTCTATATTGAATTCTATAAAGATGTTTAAAGTAACTATGTAATATTCTCATTTGCAAGTGCCTTGAAGTAACAGAAGATTGGGAAATGCTATTAGCTTGGCACATTCTACATATTCAGAGGATACATGAAACAAATTCTCTAAATCCACAAAAGCGAGGTGTGTAGAAAATGAACACAATTAATACAAACAAGATAGATGAATAAACACATCAATTTAATTTTAAAACTAAAAGAAAAATAACATGGAGAAATAAGGGAATGGTCATTTGGCACATTAGTGCCATTTCTAAATCTCTTTTACAGTCTCTTAATTTCTAACTCATATTGCGTGATGGTCAACATCTAACAAAATACTGCCATTCTCAACATCTACTGCTTTTTCATTTTGATGGAGATATTTCCCATCTTTTACCATAAAAAAACAGCAAAGTAATGCTTTGTTGAAAATACTTCCAAGCACAATATAAATATGCTCTTACTTGCTTAAGTTTCTTCAGATCTTCATCAAGTTCCAAGTTGTCCAAAATAACAGCAACAAACAAGCTGAGTAGAATCTACAAAACAATTGCAAATTATTTGTTAAAGCTTGTCTTAAGCATTATGAAATGACATGGAAAAATGAGGGCCATACTGACGTAAATGAGTCTTGCCTTTGACATCTGTCAAACTAATAACACTTGATACTATATGTCTGCTTGACATTTTGCAAGTAGTAAATTGTTTTTTATGTTATCATACATTTATAATATGAATTTTAAAATTTTGAATTCTAGGTTTTATGATGAAAACGTTATGTGTATTTAACAGTATACTCACTAAAATGTATTTCACATGAACAGAAAACTAAATTCATCAGAAATAATAATAAAAAAGAACCACAAAGCAGAATCCTAAAACAGCTTGGAAAGCTAGGATGCTTTTCAATTAAGATGGAATTTTTAGTACAGAGGCCACCTAACACTAATGCATGCATCAGGAGCCACAGTACAGGAAACTCACGCACTTTCATTTACTGTACGTTAAATATTGTGTAGATGTGTCTCAATAAGGAAGAATCCCAAGGGAAAAAAAGATGTATATATCAGATTATTACATTTTCCTTGGTAGAGATACAGACTAGAGGCCAAAGAAGCTGAAAATGTGACTGATACCGATGAGAAGGAGATAGAAATAGGAAAGCAAGGATGTTGGTGAGGGAAAATACCACCATTCAGCATATATCCTCAGACAACTTACACCTTAATGGTTAAGGCAGTAAATTTGTATATACATGGCTGTCAGCAACTGACAAGGTTTTATTCTCTGAGGTTCAAGGCAAATACCCTCAAATGTACTGAGCTCCTACAGGCAAGCATCAATTTCATAGAGGTATCAGAAGGAATCTAAGTTCTTTCTGAAAGAATTACAGGTCTAAAATATTTCTGTGGTCTTGGACCACTGAGTGACAATCAGAGTAGACATATCCATCTATCAATGTTGTAAGATTACCTGTCATTCAATCACACTGGAAAATTATTCCCCATCTATATGGAAGATGAAATTTAAATAGCTTAGTACACGATACAAGGAGCTTGTAACTCAAACTGCATCTGAGCTGCCTGTCTGGACCTTGTTCCAGAGCAAGTTCCTTTCAGTCCATGAACTATAAAGCTACAGAAGACACAGGAAGGACTCTCACCCATAAATTTATAAAACGTCAGTAANCACCCAGCCAGGGTAAACCCACCACATCAGAAAAAGGAATGTTCTTTAAATAGGAAACTGGCTTTGGCAGTATGTAGAATTTCCTGCAGCTATTCAAAAAGGCGTATTATATATGCCACATACTTAAACAGTACCTCATCGTACATTTTTCAATGATCCTACTACTACAAACACTGGAAGTTAAGATGGCCTTCAGAAAAAGACGACAAAGCAAAGCAGAATTCTCATAAAACACATAATCCCCAGTAGAAACTACTTTTATCCCTAATTGCTGATGAACAGTTTTGCTATAATTTTGTTGGGATTTTATGGTATGGTGTTTTTCTTCTTCAGTACTTTAGACAGTTTATTAGTATCTGCAGCTCAGAGCATACTAGTTAAGGAAGTACAGTTCCACAATAAAAAGAAGTATAGTACTCATTAAATATATCACCCTTTACACTCTTGCTGCTTCATGCACAGATATGTATCAAGACATCAAGACTTTAAGTCCCTTCTCACTTTTTTTCAACAAGAACTAAAGATGACATACCACAAAAGTTAAATGCAGACTTGTTGTTTAACTTCCTCTGCTGCCATCTCAACTAATAACAGTTCTCACTTCCAACAGAGGTTTTGTTTTTTAAACTTCAACTTTTCCTTGCCTTCTAATGTGAAGCCTATTCATTTCTTTCCAAGGCTCTACAGCCTGCCGTGTGAAATGCCTGCAATTATCACTTCTCAATTCTAATCCTCCCCCCTCTTCTGTCTGGTGAAAGTCATTTCTTCATTTGACTTCACTCTTGTTATTCACTTACGGCTGTTTATTCTTAGAACTCTTCTTTTCAGTTTTAGTAGCAGCCCAATCATTTTTGTGCTGCATTACCAATTCCAGGCTATTTTCTTTCTTTAAGCCCCTTTTGCCCCCAGACAACTCTGTCCTACATAGTTTTTCTCTTCCAGGGTCTGAGGAAGATCTTAGAACCAAAATGAACAACTCCATAAGGCCAGGTAATTCTGCAAAGTTGTCTTAGAGTTTCTTCAGCCATGTAACATTTGCATAGGTGAATCAGAATAAATGTGTACGCTTACAAAGCAAAGCAGGGACTGTGTACTTAAATGCAAATTCCCTGTAAAAGAACTGAGCCTTGTGTACTGAGAAGGGACTTCGCTCCTAGGAAAGTAAGTGCTTTGAGTAAACAAATGGAGAAGTCCCAGATGATTCTTTCAAAATATGAAACATAAAGCAGAATACTAAAATTGCTCTTACAGATAAGTTACTTCTCAATTAAGGTGTGAAATTTTAGCACAGACGCCACCTGACACTGGTTTACTTTATGGACTTGTTTAATGCTCATCTAAGAGATAAAAATGGATTCCAGTTCAGACAATGCTCTTGGTGAAGAATCAGAAAAATAAGATTCTCTAACCAGTAACTGCTTTCAAATCCATGACCAAAACTCATTTGCCTTTTGCTTTCTATCCCCACCTCCCAGGGAGTTTTAAAGATCACTTCAGAATGAAAATTTGCTTTTCCAGACCCCAAAGGCTCCTCTGACCCTTGCCAGCAAATTACATGTCCTATGTATCAGCTGATGCATACATTTGTTTGGCTTATACTTTCATTTGGTTAAGCAGCTCTAAGAGCACCATATGCACTTTAGTGCCATTTATAAAGTGGTTGAGATTTCAATCCATATGAAGGAACCTGCTGCACCCACAATTACAGCTGGATTATTCAGTCTTTCGAAGTGAAACAGGATATATTGTATAGTCCAAGTAGATGGAAGTTGATGGGGATTGCATAAATACAGTTAGTACCTTATATAAGTAGACAACTGAGCAAGGAAAGAAAACGGAATTAAGAGAGTGAAAATAAGAATAAATGCATCAAAAACTGATGTGAACAAAAAAATACAAAATGAGTAAAGGAAGAAGAGAATTAAGAGAGTATAAAATGGTTACTTTCTTGATTGTGGTATTTTCTTTGTGTTGGTATTCAAAGTATATTACCAGCACTTATTGATATAGGATATCCAAAAAGCTGTTTTCCTCACCATTTTATTTATAAAAAAAGTGTAATCATCCCATTTGAAATGCATATAGAAAAAATGGGTTTTTTAGATATAATCCCCATATCCATATACATGCAGGAACTGTAGTATTACTACTCATCCTTTTGTTTCTTGATATACTGTATCTTATATTTTCCATGCATTGATTTTGCATCGGGCAACAGGAAAGTAGTGATTTCTAGTTCAGAGTTTTTAATTACTGCTGCAAAGAGAATGCAATGGAAACTGTGGAGACAATTTCTACATGATAAATATAAGCACTTGCTTAACTCTGCAATCAACAGAACTATTAAGGTACAAGATAGTTAACAATTATATTGTTAGTCTAGCAGTGTGACTTGGATCTTATGAAGAATAACACCTGACACCAGAGCTACATGGCTGAAGGGTAAATTCTATCTCTCTATCCTGAAAATGAGCATCACAATTAGTTTTGACTATCTGAGAAAAATAAGTAATACAAGACCTATGAGAATAATCCAAAACAAAGAAAAGTACAGCACATTTGCAAGTGAAGACTTACCAGAGTAGCAAAAAGATGATATAGTATAAAATAAATAGCAACTACTGGTGCCCACATATGTCCTACAGCATTCAGTGTCTGATCCATAACATCCACCCATCCTTCCTGTGTGAGAATCTGAAACATTGACATGAATGCCTACAAGAAAAACAATTACAAACATCTTAATTCACAAATTATATTAATATGATTTTACTGACACATTCCACAAGTTGATTTAACAGAGCAAAACATCTTAATAAACAAATATATTTCGATTTTTCAAGTGAAATGTTATTCCAGAGCTAAAGGAGAAATAAATAGCTTAACCTTGACTGAACCGTAATCTGCAATTTGTAAACATAGTCCTAGCTCCACTAGCCCACATGAAGAGGTTTTTTGTTTTCTCCAGGGATGACAAAATAGGATAGCTATCCTGAGCATCAGACATCATTGTTTTGAATGTTATACCACCTTGTGATTTTGTTATTTCACTTATTCTTCTATGTTATCTCTCTATAAATATACCTATAATAAACTGTTATAATAAAATGTGACCATATGTTTATGGTATCTTAATATGCAGAAGTATCCCACAGATGAAGGATGGTCCCAGTACTTCCATTTGCTTCAGTCAGCTACTACCCCTATCTATTTTGTAAATAGCATTCTTTGTGGAACTGGAACATCTTCAAATTCCTTCAGACCAGGGGTACATGTCAAAAACAGAGGGAATAATGAAAATATTTCAAACAACCATCTTTGCTGATGGGAATATATGAATCCTGATAAGCCTAGAACCCAGATGTCTTACACCTTTAAAACCCTAACTTGAGCCTACAGCACAGACCAGACATCATATGCAGACATTGAGGACTGTGCTCTGCCTCAACCACCAATGTTTGACAATGGCATCAAAGTGAAGTGTGGATCTTGATAGGCTTCAATCTCTCAATAAGGCCAAACTCTTGCACAAGTTTCTTTTGCCTGACATCAAAAGTACTCTTTCCAGACAGCAAGGATCAAAGTTGATATCTTTCTGAAGTCTAATACATAACAAAAAAGTGTTAGAAACTGAAGACAGTAACAATGCAGTTTCCAGGTAATAGGATTCCTCAAATTCAAAATGTTGACACAGTGATAAAGATACATTATGTCTATGATTAGTGTGCCTTACATTCCCAGCAACAGGAGATTCGCACAATAAGGCACTTGGCACAAAGAAAATAGGACTTTTCTTGTCACACCCATAAGAAAACAGTGCCTGGAGAGCCCTTCACATCAACTTACCCTAAGCCTATATGCATGCTGGAAAAGCCGAAAACATGAACATATATAAACTTATGTGCTTGAAAAACAGTAAAATGGGTTCTAATTCATGTTTAAAGCTGCTGGCAAAACTAACTGGGAGGGGAGACTTTGAGTTAGTATTACTAATATTAACTACAGGCAAGTACTTTGCTTGACCTCCTTACCAAGTCTGCAGAGCTTTTCAAACAAAACAATGTCTTCTCTGTTTTCTCCCAATGCAAACAGGACCCTTAAGGTTATACCCACACCCTGAAGGCAGTCCACTCCAAGCTGTGATTACCTGCAGTCTAGACCATTTTACTCTAGAGCAGACTGCCCACATACATGCATACAGCACTTGGTCCTGCATCTCCTCCTCACTCTATGTGATGTCCCTACGGCCATAATACATCATTAATATTTGGTAACAAGGAACTGCTTCCAATTATTTTAAATAATAAGGATGTGGCATAGGGTATATGTTATATGATTATCATTTGAAAGGAGGGCTTGCAAGTGCAAAGCTTTCTGGGATGGTGCAGGAAGGCTGGGTAAGGCAGGGAAAGTCTAACCTGGTTCATCTTGCTATGCAAGGCACTGCATAAAAGGCACTGACTTTTTGGAATGCCCAGTTGGAGAGAAGTATTCCCATGCCTGTGCCCAGGAATTGTCTCAGAGAGAGTTCACTGGAAGCAGGAAGGAAGTTAACAGCTCAGTATTACCAGTACTAGTAGGCCAGTGCTTGAGCACAGTGTCTGATCCTCTTTCATTGACCACTGATAAGGATCCTAGGACTAGAGCTATTTCTCCTCTACCCATTATAACTAGTACATATTTTAAAGTATAAAAAATAAATCATGTTCAGAGGAAGAACTGTGCATTTTTACTGTGCTAGGGAGGTTCCAAACATTTATCTGCTAAGGGTTTTGTAAAAACTTGGCCTGATGACTGTCACAAAAAACCCCACACCAGAATCCCACTTGATTTCTTATTGCTGCTACGTCTGTGGCACTCTGAAGCAGACAGAATCATAAACACACTGTTAGGCTAAGACCAAGGAGTTTGAGAGCTATTTTTACAGTTGCTTTTCAGAACTAAATCACACTAATCAAATTTTCAGAGATTATTAAGCCTACAAGTCCAAATCACTCACAAGAAGTGAAGCTACGGTGTACATGGAACAGATCAAGGCATCCAAGTGAGCATTCACACACATTGGGAGATGAAGTAAAATTTAAGACTTGAATTTCTACATCAGCAACATCTTGGCTAAATATAACGTCCCAACCTTTTCTTTGAACATGCAGATACCAGAGAGAACAAAGGCTAGCATTAACTAGAAGCAGCAGAGAAAACTGCTCCCAACTACTTTTCTGTAAATTCTTTAAGTCAGCTAAAATCTTTGCTATGTCATGTGTTAGGAGAGCCCAAATACAAGGGCTGGAATTTGCACAGAGCCCTCTACTTCAAGTTCTTGCCAGTAACGTTGGCTTTGATTAGCACACTGCCAGACATGCAGCCAGATCCTCCCTTCAAATTTGAGCATCCTCACACAGGCAGACTCCTACACTGTCCAAAATTACAAACTCTTATTAGTGATTTCTTTCCTTACAAAAATTCATGATGCTCCACAAAATACCTCTCTGTGAAAAACATGCAGAGAAAGAAACATTTGGGATCTTTAGTTAGGAAAAGCCTTCTATAGCCAGAGAAGGATCCGTGAAACAGGCAAGACATTCAGCCACCTTTACAGGTGCCAGTGGTGCTTGAGAGTGAAGACGACAACCACCCCATCTGTGCTCAGTGCTGCTTCTGAGCTTCCCTTCATGATGGGGAGGTAAAGTTCAGGCAGTTGCTGTTTCCTGGCACTCAGGGCACTTCTGGAGCCAGTGGTGGTTGTATCTGACTGGTATGTACCTTGATGGTTGTACCTTGCTGAAATACAAGGTGGGCATTAAGTACTACACGCCCCTGCCAGCTTTAAAAACACCTGAGGGGTTGGGTAATTGAACTGGTGCAGTATCCTTGCTTTAAACATCATAAAAATCTAATCTTGCATCTAAAACAGTTGTCCATAAAGCACATAGTTATAAAAAAATGGAATATAATGGAATTAAAAAATGCCATAAAGCATATAGCTATAAAAAAAGGAATACAATGGAATAAAAAATTTCAATATAATTTAAACATTTTATTACAACATTAAAGTCCACTATTTTGTCAAAATATTAGTTTTAAGAAAATAAGGCAGTGCACAATGTGTATGTGCTTTGCATCCAGCAATATCCTTCGGAGCAAGTTATTTTTAGCTGAAAGGTACACTTCCCACTGTTTATTTTAAAATTAATTTGAAATGCAGCTAGCTGACAGAATCAACATCTGTGAAGATGAGACTTAGATATTTATGCAAACGGTGATTTTCTGAATTAATTCACGTTATAGAAAAAACTGTCAATTTCTTTGAGTATTTATACCCTATTACTTAATTGGCTGCTTTGATGATGGAAGTCAAACTACCTTTTTATTTATAGTGGAAGACTGGTGAAGCTTTGGTGGAAATAAGTACTGAAAAGCCAGTTCTGATATCCTGTCCAACTATTACAGGGGTGGTGCCACACAAATTACTACTTACAATTACAACGCACTTGACTTGTAACTGCTGCTTGGCCATAAAATACTATGGGCCAAATCCCAATGGCCTTATTCATGGAAACAGTCCTACAATTAGTGGCATTACTTCTGCAAATTAAACTAACAGGATTTAGGCCAGTGCTGTGAAATGCCTGCAATCTGTTCTACCTAGGTAAACTTCCTTTTGACATCTAACATAGTCATGAGTGCTCAATAACACCCTGAGAGAACAGTAGCTATCCTGTAAAAATGTGGCAGTGGCACTGAGATTGTAACTGCACCAGGGAATAAAGATTACATTGTTCAACTTTTTAAATGGATGATGGTTAGGTTGAACTAACATTTCATAAAATGATATGATTCCATGATTTCACAACTTCAGCCTTCTCCAAACTCAAGGCTAAGAGTGAAGTCCTGTTTTTGCTGAAGACTGGAGGATTTTTGCTGCTGAGATCAGTTGGGCCTGACTTCCATCTTGTGTTGACCCATTTAAAAGAAGAGTAACTTGAGACACCAAGTAGTCAGCACATGGTCCCAAACCTCAAGAGAAACCAGGGCATGGAATTCAAAGACACTAACAACGTGTTCTGTTTTCCATTTAGTGAACTTTAAAATTTCTTAGTGGCCATCTTACATCAATGCCTTTGAACAGACCTCCACACTCCCATTCCTTCTTCAAGAGGCCCAGCTACCCCTTGTTCCCCTCATGGCTCAATATGTGCAGCCCAAAATTACACACAAAACCAGAGATGGCGGATCGGTTAAAAACAGTATAGCATCTGTATTTTTATACTTAGTGTTAGAGAGAAAGTTAGTCAATTTGAGAAGTTGCAATGGCCAAAAGAAGGGTGAAATTTGTAGCCATGGCAACACTGAGCTTGTGCCTATTGACTGTTGTCAGGAAATCATGTGAAAACATGCAATTTAGAGGCATTAGCAAAGGGAGGAGGTCTACTTGTTCCAAAACTCATACTGTGCCTTCTTATAAAGCATTTACAGTTTCAAAATGATTTCAGGCTTTGTCTGTTTCAGTGTAGAAGGCACTTTAATGTACAAACTCGAAATTTAGCCCCTAGTATCACCACTTTTGTTAGTGTGCTTGTTCTCTCAGAATTTGTAACTGAAAAAGTCCACAGGAACAGTCCTGGCCATTTTAAGTTTGCTCTTCGTTGGGGGTAAGCTCTTAAAAATTTTTCTTAGAATATTGTTATTGCAGACCTTGCATCACCTCCTACATCATATAGTAATGCAAGAATGTCTTCCATCCTGTTCTGAAAATAATACATTCCAAACCCTAAATCACATATTTTATAATTGTCTTATTGTAAACTTATTCAGTGGTCTTTACTCAGAGCAGACAACATGAGAGGGAATCCCCCAGCCTTTGCTGGGAAGACACACTCCTTCAGAGGGACACTGTCACTCACACCATTAATCACAATTTTTGAGTACAAAATTTTCACTGACTCTATTAGCTTATTAAGAGACATTTCACTAAAAAACCTTCAAAAAGAAACCACATTCTGTAAATTATACTACTGTAACATTCATAACAAGGTGAATATGTACACAAATAAACAGTAACAAAAGATAAGGAAACACTCTTGCTTCTGGCTATCATATTAAAAGTATCAAAAACATTTCAATTCAGTATTGCTAGAATACTCCTTTATTATTTTAACAAGTTGTCGGTTTTTCACAAACTAAAGTCAGAAAATAGAAAAGCAGTTTGGATATTTTACATTTGTAAAAAAACTATATAATCTGCTGGAGAAAATATTTTCTCACTCTTTGAAACTGTACTTAGTATATATAAATATCTGCTAAAATTTGAGATGATAGAAGCTCTTATTGAAACTTAAATGGTCTCAGACTGAAATGCTCATGATTTAAAATTTTACTAACATCTTGATATATCTTGTTTTGGTACAACTGGATTTTTCTCAGATACTTAAATCAATTTATCTAATTAAAATGTGCAGGTGGTTGTCAATCTATCTTAGTTTAATTATACTACAATAATTTTTTCAGGACTTTCATTACCATTTTGCATAAATAATAAAAATAATTCTAAAACACAATTCCATGGTGACTTTAAACTTGCAGTTGGAAGTTTTTTTCAGAAGTTATATATGGGAGTTGGGCATATGATACGGCGGTAATATCACCCAATTTAGAGACAGAGGCCTGACTTCATTAGAACAGCTTGTTTTGTTATCTATTTTTTCACTTTCTTCAGCATTTAAAAAGTGAATTATACTGAATTCTTCATAATCCTACTGGCTGCTTTTCTAAGCATGTTTTCCAAAATAAAAAGCATGTTGTCACATTATTCCCTATGGATAAGTATTTTTTGTCTTACATTTGATGGCTAGCTTTCCATACATCAACTCCAGGTTGATAATTACAGATTGTTGCCCATCCATTTTGTTTGCTAAATGCGTGACCCTTGAGGCTGCCTTATTCATTGTTATTTGATTGTTCCAACCAATGCACTTTCACTAAAATAGATACATTGGATAACCAAGCTGGAATGACAGAAACAAATAAATTGTCACTGTAACTGATCCATGTATGCTCAGTCTAATCCATGATTAAAGAAAGAGCACTATTTTCACTCAGAACAGTGTGCTTCAATAAATACATTAGCCTCAATTTCCACTGATTTTCAATGTTCTGTTCTGAATTAACACAACTCCACAAATATCCATTATTTACACCCAAAAGGCAAACACTTATTTTGTCAATGCAGACAGGTTTTATAATCCTACGCAGAACAAGCATTCCTGTACAAATCCAGACCAAGTATTTTAATAATATGGAGGTATAAATCGTGTGCAGACCTGTTTTTTATAAATTTTGCGGAAAATATTCGTGATTGTGCACATGAATCCTCTTTCTGTAACATGTTAGAGTACCTTTAAGCCATATACTTTGTTGTGTCACCATCAGGGTGCAAAAGTAAAATTTCCCTATATTCCCTCAACAGTAGAAACAGAATAGCTAACCCAAAGAAAGACAGATTTCATTACTGAAGGGGACTGTTACACCCAGAAAATATAATTCTTTTATCTACACATACGGAGATAAATTGCTCCAAGGATCTCAGAAAGAAAGGAAGTCCACTAATTATAACAAATATGACAGAATCATAGAACCATTTAGGCTGGAAAATACTTTTAAGATCATCAAGTCCCACCATTAACAACAAGCAAAAAGTAATCAATGCTTTTTGTACTTGCCCGTGGAAAGGTTGTAAATCTATCCAGTTCTTCCACAAAGCAAAACATCTGTAAACTGATTGCTGACATCACGATTAAAAGGCTGGCAGTAAATACCACCAAACTCCCAAGTTTTTTTCCAGGTCCAAATATCTTATACACAAAATCCTCCAAAGCAGGAGAAATCTTTATAAGCCGAACTACTCTAAGAACCTGCAAGAAGAGAGAAAATACAACTGTATTTATTATCTGATTATCACATTAATCAACAACTTTTCACAGGATTAGGCACTTTAAGGCCAAAAAAGGACTTGTAGTTTTGTAGCCTGGTAAATATCAGGTTGTCACTGTTTGTAACAGACCACAAGTTTTGTGTTAGGTTAAGATCACAAGCCTTGGAACCTATAAGTTTTAACTGTACTTATAGAATCACAGAATGTATTGGGTTGGAAGGGACCTCCAAAGGTCATCTAGTCCAACCTACCTACAATACACAGGGACGTCTCTAACTAGGTCAGGTTGCTCAGAGCCCCATGAAGGCTGACCTTGAATGTCTCCAGGGATGAGGACTCCACCACCTCTCTGGGCAATCTGGGCCAGTGTTTTACCACCCTTGCTGTAAAAAATTTCTTCCTTACATCTAGTCTAAATCTCTCCTCTTTTAGTTTAAAACCATTACCCTTTGACCTGTTGCAACAGGCCCTCCTAAAAAGACAGAATCACAGAATGGTAGAGGTTGGAAGGGACCTCTAGAGATCATGTAGTCCAATCCCCCTGCCAAAGCAGGTTCATCTAGGCAAGGTCACACAGGAATGTATCCCCATCTTTTGAAGAGACCCCCTTTAAGTACTGGAAGGCCACCCTAGGGTGTCCTCAGAATCTTCCCCAGGCTCAACAACATCAATTCTCTTAGCCTGTCTTCGTAGGAGAGGTGCTCCAGTTCTCTGATCATTTTTGTGGCACTCCTCTGGACCCTCTCCAACAGGTCCATGCCTTTCTTGTGCTGAGGGCTCCAGAGCTGGACATGGTACTCCAGGTGGCGTCTCAACAGAGTGGAGCAGAGGGGCAGAATCACTTCCCTCAACCTGCTGGCCACTCTTGATGCAGCCCAGGATACAGTCATGTCCAGCTTTTCATCCACCAGTACCCACAAGTCCTTCTCCACAGGGCTGCTTGCAATCCCTTCATTCCCACCCTGGGCATGATACTGGGGATTGTCCTGACCCAGGTGCAGGACCTTTCACTTGGCCTTGTTGAACCTCATGAAGGTCAACAAGCCCACTTCCCAAACTTGTCCAGGTCCCTCTGGATGGCATCCCACCCCTCCAGTGTGTCGGCCCCACCACTCAGCCTGGTGTCATGTGCAAACTTGCTGAGGGTGCACTAAATCCTACTGTTGATATAATTGATGAAGATAATAAGCAGCACTGGTCTCAGTATGGGCCCCTGAAGGACACCACTTTTCACTGATCTCCATCTGGACACGGAGGTGTTTCAGTGACCCAAGACAAAATTGCTCGCATAGTCTATTGTATAACCTAGCAAGTTTGGTAATAAACATATTTTGTTTTTTCATGCTATCTATAAAAAGATAAATTTTGGGTAGCATTTCTCAATATCAGAGAAAACAGCATTGTGTACCACTGACATATTTGACATCTCTCAGTATTATTAGCAGCAACAGAACTATGATTGTGTGTGGAACTCATTCACTGATGACTCTACCTTGGAAAAGCTGCTGACAGCTCTGATCCTCCTATTTCTGCCACTCATGGTGGCACAAACAGTGACATAACATTTGGTATCAACGAGAGGCAGTGGCAGCCACAACAGTTGCTGATAGAACAGACAGCAGCATATGAGGCAAATGAGATGCTGCAGTTCTTACTAAACTAAAAAAAAAGACTCTCTAGCCCAAGATATCACCTATATTTTCACAAGCATCACATAGAAAATGAAAGGTGGAATTATAGTACAATTATAGGCTGACCTTATGTACAAGTCAAATACAATTACTGTGCTGGTTTTGGACAGAAAGTAAGTTTGACAGAAGTTGTTCACAGAAAGAGTTCACTGTAGCTTGCTAGTAATGTACACCCTTGAATTTTGCATGAAACTCATCTCCCTACCATTCTGTCAGTCACACAGAACATGCTAATCATCTCAGCTTTACCACCAAAGGGGAAAGAGAAAGAAAGTCAACTCAAAAGAGCAACTTATCCCCAAAATACCAGACCCCTTGTGTGAGTTGGGATGAGCCTTCACTGTCTTCAGTACTGTCATAGATACAGAGGTTACACTGGACAGCTTAACTTTCACAGCATTAGAACAAGGTGAGATGAAGTCCTTTCTTTCACATTGTGTGCTGCTAGCTCTCTTCTTCCTTAGGCCAACATCTAACTCAGCAACATCCCCCCAGCATACCTTCATCTGTTCATCTTTTATGCTTCACCTGTTTGCTCTTCTGCATCTCAAATCAGCCAAGGGGGAACACACCACTGAGAAAGAACCCAACAAGCTGCCCCCAACAAGAAGCTCCTCCAACTGGCCCCAACAGGAACTTTCTTCAAACTGATCAGCTCCTTGTAGCTTCTTCTCTCATCTATTGCTTCTCTCCAAGTGGCTCAGTTCCTGCTTCTTTCAAGACTGACTGGGTTCCTGGTTGACATAGCTCTAGCCTTGCCCACCACCCCAACCACAATCACCTGGGGGCAGGCAGGGCCCCACACAGGTGGGCCAGGTTCTGCCTCTGAGCCTTGGGGAACCACTTGGGGAAACAAACTGCTGGGTTGTGACTCATCCATGGGTCAACTCCAACTCGGGGCCCACAGCCCAGGCCCCAGCACTTCCCATTGATATCATGATCATATTGCATGTAATCAGAGCACATGAAACTGGTTATCGAGGCAGTGATGGACAGTGAGATAAGTGAAACTTCCAAGTATTGTGAACATGTAAACATGGTTCCTTCTTACTTACAAGATCTACTCGCAGTGTAAACGTTATCTCTGTTCCCATCAATACTAGTTTCAACACTGACCCTACTGGGGTGAAGATTTCATGCTAGTTAGTATTGTGAGTTGTGTTTTAGATAAACTGTATTATCTGCCTTACTTTTTTCCACCTTCCTTTGGGGAACTTTAATTGACCTTTAAGCAGCACGTTAATCTTATTGATACTATTTGTTCTTTTCATTTATTTTCATTAGGTGCCAAATTGAATCCAGCAAAAGTACACTCTAATGAACATTTATACATTCTATGTAATTTGATTGCAAATTGTACTAAGAGCTGTAGAAGGTGCATTATTTGGATTAAATAAAAAATATATTAAAACCCAAATCAACATGAAAAATACAGAAGAGGAAGAGGAAAACACAGCTTTGTTACAAAGAATAGCTACATCTCCTAAAAGGGACAATATTTATTCAGAAAACGATGCAGCAATATTTTCCCCAAGCACAAATACAATATCAATCCAGTATAGATCAAATTCTGCTTAAATCTCTTCCTTTTATGCTGGTTCACTACCGATCTCTGCAATAATATGCAAATTCTGTAATTTCTCCACTGACTTTGTGTTCTATAGATTATAGCCATGGAATGGTGCTTTGCTGTAGTCTTTCACAGAGTGCTTTGTAAAGTGATTTGAGTGAATGTACAGTGAATGCAAGAAAGATACGTGGAAGTATCTTTAGTAGCCAATGTGGTGAAGAGTCAATGATGTGTTGGCAAAAGGTAATGATAAAGACCAATGAATAATTTGGACTGAAATATATGCTCAGGAAGACTAGATAAGCCAAAAGATATTTCCGCTCGCTATCCTGGAATGTGTCAAACAAGACTTCTGTTTTCAGTAATCTGTTTTGTTGGCTGACAAGGAACACATTTAACCTGTCATCATTAATACCTAAAGGCCTGGAAATCTGCCTAATGTCAAGCGTATCCATGTGAAAAAGACTTTTTGACCTCGGTTGATTTGAAAATGTGTTATTTAGTTCGCCCACAAGCTTAATTGTGGGGGAGAATGGTGCATACCTCCCTTACACACTGACATCAAAGGTGAAGTATTTTCCAACCTTACTGTTATTTGCCTCTTAGGAGATCTGGATTGCATAATACAACTTGTATAACTGGTGTTTCTGCTTGAAAAACACATCTCATATTTTTGGAAGAAAAAAAAAAATCACATTCTGACATTTTCTGTCATAAAAGCTACCACCTTTTAAAATCCACTCTCCCAATTAAATCCAATAAAAAAGTTATTATTTTATTATCAACATTTGGCTATATTTTAATTATACTTCCAATTCTATGAGTTAGTGATGATGTTACTCAATTTAGTCCAACATATTAATAATTTATACTTAAAATCCTACAAAGAAATCCTCAGATCTAAGTGCCCTAATAAATATGGATCATCCATTAGCTAGGCTGCTGTTCTAACTGAGAGCTCCTACCCAAATTTCCTGTGTGCTTTTGACACAAGAGCGCAGTGGTATATGCCTGATAGATCATCCTTTCATGCAGGTTAGAAATATCATGCCACATTGAGTAACAACATTTTACATAGTTGGACAGAAAAATCAAAGTTACAACCATCTAAAAGCCTTCAAATGACATCAGGTAAAAGCAAAATAAAATGTGTCATCCTGAAAACTTTATTGAGCAGATTTGAAAAAATACAGGATGGTAATCGCAGAATTCTGCAAAGTCCATCCTGTTTCAACCCACACTTGGGGTGGCTGCTTCCCCCATATTATACTCACTTGACTACAGTACGTGTTACTACAGCTAATCACATTTATTGACAGGATTCTGTCTGGTGATTTATTATTTGCCTTTGAATATTTGCCGTGAATATTCACCATGCCAATCCACTGCTAAATAACAGACAGATATGAATTGTTTAATTTTTTTCTTTTTTTAGAAAATCCCTTTCTTTAGCCACCTGTCCCTCCTGCCTGCTCTTCCCCAAAGTGAAAATGTAGGAAGATCCTCAATAAACACACTTTCCCTCTAGTTAAGGGATGATTGGAATGCTATAAAAACAAAGACTATGGTGATTCTGGAGAAATTCCCACAGATGACTCACGATAACTGAAGCATAGACTCTTTGTTAGGCATGTGACTGCCACAGAGATGAAGATCTGGAGAAGCAACAGCAAGCGTACTGAGGTCTCAGGGAGAGAAGCCAGGAAAGCAGTGGTGGACACCACAGGAAGGTGATGCTGTAAACAGCTGTATGCAAGATCAAGGCTCAATGAAGGAGAGTGGATAAACTAATCCAGAACCTACTGAATAGCGTAGCTCAGATAAGAAATGTGAATTACTGAAAACAGGACTTCTCGGCAAAGTAAGAAAGAATTCCATTTCTGTAAATCCACCCAATAAACATAGCTAAGAACAAACATATTTGTTATTTTAAAGATATTCTCAAAATGAGTCAGTATTGTGAGAACATTGATAGTCTGAGAATGGAAGTAAATGAGAACAAAATGGTGATGAGCAATCTTTTTAATTGGCATATAGGGTAAAATGTAAAAGTAGCTGATCATACCTGAAAGTATGTAAACTGAGAGTGATAAAGGTCTGGGTAAATATGAAGAGTGGTTCCAATTACAAGCAGCAACTCAAACTTGTGAAGAGATGAGCTGATGTATCCTGTGAAACCCAAACACCAGATCTTCAGGAGAGCTTCTAAATCAAACAGAACCGTAAAAGCAACCTAGACAAATACATAAAACAAGAAAGATGCATTCAAAACACTGAGTTAACTTACAAGTTTCTATGTCATGATGTCTCTCAAGGTTTTGTATATCAAAAATAAAGATCTCCATAATATTTAACAAAAACACTAAAACTCTAAACAGAATAAACAATCAATCATAGATTTTCTCATATTTGCCCATATTCTCCCTTTAAATGAACACTTTATGAAATTTTCTGAAATCTCAACACAGACATGCAGATTCCACAATTTGGAAAGCATGAAATAATAAATCCATCCAGCTGGCCTTTCACTTTGTGTACACAGATAAAAAGGAAAAATATGATAAGATTTCTTCTCAAAATGTGAAGCAGCACATATGAGCTGTCTGAAGATTTTTAGACTAAGGAGCAAACCAAAGTTTATAGGTCTCTTGTTTGAAAATTGCTACTTCAATGTTCTAAAACATCCACAGTAATATGACACCCAAAACAGGTAGAAAAGGGGTGACAGGATTTAAGCATTAGAACAAATTTTAAAAGGAGGAAAGTAAAACTCTGTCCAGAATTGGTAAATTTTCACAACTCTAAGAAGAGATGATATTACAGAATTTCAGCAAAGAGAGTAAGGTGGGAAGTTACATGGGAAGAAATCTCCTTGTAGGCATTGGATGACCGCAGGATTCTTCCAGAGGCCTTTCTTGAAATATTTACACACTAAAGTGAATGATGTTCAGCTTGAAAAAAGGGAGACAATTTTGCATAGGTTTGCATCTTCAAGATTTATCTTCTTTTACTTCTCTCACTACTGAAACTCCTCCTGGCCAGACACAATTCTTCCTCATTTGCCTTCTTATTTTACCATGGTATATACTCTGAGATATTCTCTCCTTCACTTAGCAACAGCCAGGAAACCCAATGGAAAAGATGGTTTTCCTTGTCTCACCAATTTTCCTGTCTGACCCTTTACACATTCTGGGGCTTAAAAGAGGCAATGAAATAACATTAGGTAGCATCTATACACAGCTAATACTTTCAAATTGCTGTGCAAACATTAACAAATACAGCTCAAACATCCTTTGAGTGAAAGCATTATTAGTCTTTTAAGATGGAGAGGTTAATTGACTACGTGCCATACGGTTTAATGGATTTGGCAGGGGATAGCAAAGTTAGAGACTAAGATTTTAATCCTTAATCTGACAATGACAATCTCTGGGATGCTGCTTTAAGTACTTAGATTATTTAAATTTTAAACTCTGCAGTCCATCAAAAATATATTTATCAACATGAAAGAGAGAGTTTGTGGGACAACATTATAAAATTTTACTTATTTTATGTGTACAGGACTGTCACAAGCAGAAGTGGAGATGGAAATTAAACACTGAAGTTTATGTTCTATGTTTATTCCTCTAGTCCATGTAGCTGTTTATGAGCAGTGCTACCAGCATATTATACGGCTTCCTCAAGGCATGCAAAAGAGTTATCAGGCTTCAAATGTCCTCTGAATGATTAAATCAAGGCAAAATACTTCATAGCACTCAAAAATTTTCTTCACTTTAGGGAAGAAGTACTACTAAGAAATATTTCTGTGCAATCATACACAGCGTAGGGACATTTTCATGTTCATATTCTTGATTATACCTGGCCATTTTTTCAGCCCTTGTTCTGGTAGCTCAAAGAGCTTAAGGAGAACAATGAGCCAAGTTTGGAAAGACTACCCCTGTACATGAAAATCTCTATCTAAAGCACAAAGAAAAGGTTTAATAAAAAAAATCTTAAAATGAAAGCTCACTTTTAATGAAAAACCTAATTGAGTCCTAAAAGAACAAGGGGGTCGAATTAGGAAAAATGGAATGGTGAGTAAAAAGCAGCTGGAATTCAGCTTCAGAGCAGGTGGAATAACAATGCCATTTAAATACACACACACATACATACTTCAGGGTACATAGGCTTCCTATTAGGACAAGACTAACAAACACGATGTTAAGTGCATTTTAATTTATTCTAAAAATGTGTGGGCGGTATCATTTGCATTTTACATGCTTGTCAAACAAATTCAAACCACTAGCACTTAAAAATGTATCAAATGGTTTGCATAACATCTGATTACATTTATACACCTGTCTTCCTGCTGACAGAGCTTGTATATTTTTCCTTCCTTGTAATTAATTACAGGAGAAGATTCAGAATATCTGACTAGAACTTTTTGTTAGGTGTGAAATGTAATACAATTTTAAAGATTTCTTTTTAAACTGAAATCACTCCTTTCATTGCTGTAGAGGGAGGGGAAAGACAAATTCACATAAGGAGTCAGAGCAGACCCACAGAGAAAAAGGAGGTGTAGCACATGAGCAGCCATCCACCACCAGGTTGCCAATTTTGCTTTGGGGAGGCCAAAGAGGAGCTACCAGGAATGGGCTGCTTCTCTGAGGGCTACCTCCCATTCAGTCACTTGGAACTTTTATGGTATTAATGCTGCCTTCAAACATTAACTCTTGTCAATAGCTCTTCAACATTTTTTTTGCAGAGGCAGAGCTCATTATCAGCCAACATCCAACACTGACAGACTCAGCTAATTTTCTTTGTAACTGTGGCTTACTTGAGAGGTTATCAAGCTGTTGGGAAAGACAAGAATTATTCCAAGCAGGTTCAATGGGATTAAGGACACAGACATCCAGCACTTCCCTTGTTACCAGATTTGACACATCACTGAATCTTTCATCTAGGACAGGGCAAAGGCTACAGAAAGGCAGCAGTGCAAGGGAACAGACCACAAAAGGAACGTAGGAGGAAGTGTACAAAGAGCACCTGCTTTTGAACTCTGTTTTTCAGACCCTTTAAAGCAGTACTGGTAGGAATCTCATACGTCTCCAATAAGACTTCTAGTTTGTAACATCTTTTAATGGCAATGTGGCAGTTGCATATAAAAACAAACATCCATCACTATTCCATGTAGGTACTGAGCAGGTAAAGTTTGCATCCTCCATAACAATTACCAAAATGAGTTTGAAGCTCTACTCTTTGCAGGTTCTCAGATACTGCATTGGAGTTTTGAGTCATCCTGTTAATAGTCTGGTTTTGCTTAATATGCAGGGCTGATGTATACAAGTTGAAATGTGTGTCAGAACCTCTTATTTCCTATTGGGTATACAAAATTAGGCAACCAATGGGATCTTGGTTTAGAATTCATTTTCATCTTTTATCTTCTTGTCTAACCTTTGCATCCTTTTCTCTTGATCTGTCTTCTCTTTCCAACAAAGAAACCAGGTGTTTTGTTGTTTGTTTTTTTTCTTGGTACTGAGTATCTCAATAACATTATTTAGATTTGTCTACTGAATTTAAGTGGATCTATTTCTACAGTTCTCAGCCACCATAGTGTGTGGTCCATAGAATGGACTGGGTGAGCTGTTTTATTACAAGTATCTGCTTATAAAGCCAGCAGCTTCCAAGATGACTTCTAGAAAATGTATCAGAAAGCCAAATATGGTTGTTGTAATCTGTCTGGCCATTTCCTTTAGCAAAGCGAATCCCCATTGCTGTTGGCTTCTCAAGTCAGCTCCCTCTGAAGGGAAAGCTTTCTGCAGCCTAGTCTAATGAAAAATACAAAGCAATGGCAGTGCATCCTGCTCCATCCAGCCTCCCTCACCAAGCAAACAAACCAGTCACTGTGGAATAATCCTTCTTGCTTGAGTATTCAGCCTCTTCAAGGCTCTTTAAAAAAATTTCTTTGTACGCCCTGTACTACAAAGAATGAGCTTCACAAT